>JAHWFO010004153.1:1066922-1111443 GCA_023313115.1 Rhysida immarginata
AAAAAAAAAAAAAAAAAAAAAAAAAAAAAAAAAAAAAAAAAAACAGGGAAAAATATCGGAATTATAATAGGAAAACAAAAAGATCCTAGGAAAGAGCCCTGCAATACCTCATCTTAATGTCGTCATAAATATTGGAAATTTAAAAAAAGCCTATTATGCAACATTAAAACAATGCTGCAACGCCAGCTCACAAGAGACCGTTCAACTCCTGACAGTTAAAGCTTTGAAATAAGGCAGGTATGATCCAAAGGACCAAAAGCTCGAGAAATGTCTGGATAAAACACCATCCAATTGTGTCTGTTTATCGAGAGCTTGAGCAATCTTATAATTAATCTTCTGCAGATTGGTGACAGGTTGAACTACCCCCGGTTGATCAACTAAATTGAATGATTTTGTTAAGAGGACAAAGAAGAATAAAAATCAAAGTTTCCAAAAGTTTCATATAAAAAGAAATAATTGTAATAGGTCGCCAAATAACTGAAATAGGTGCTTTATTGTTAAAAAAAAATGTAATATCATTATAAAATACACATTAAATGCAAACATTTACAAAAGCATTTTGAGAAAAGCATTCAATAATTTTTGTTTGGTTTTGTCCTTGAATAATAATAAATCTTCTAATACCATCTCGATTTTTTTTTACGGCATTAATTTCGGTAAATTCAAAATTTCGCTGCTCCATATAGTCCAATGAGATTGATTAATTTGTGTGGTGTGCTGATTTTCGCACAGATTATAATTTTTCTGGAGGTCATGATCTGAAACAATCTTTCAAAGACATCTGTGTACGACGGTAACATAGGACAATATTATATAGATACAAATTCCATTGCAATATGAACAAAAAGTAAAATTAAAAAAATTTCCTTTATGATCATGCCATAAACTACTTCAAACAAACATGCTCATTCATACCTTGTAAGTATTCGCCCAAATATATTCACGTGGCATTTGATAGTGTTCGCAACTTTAAAGAAAAGTAGCCACCGAATAATCTTGATTTTTTTTAATCCATTACGTATTTCTGTAAGGAACAGTCAAATTAAAAGATTGTATTTAGAACCTTCTTCAATTACTCTTTATTAAGAATATACTGTATCTTATCTAAAAATTATGTAATACAATTATTCTAAAAATGTTTAGATTAAATCAGTCATAAATAGCCCTTTTATATTTATAATGCGCTTTTTTACGATACGAGCGCAAAAGATGGACAGGTTTATTTGTGCAAATAATATGCATCAACATGCAGCATATCTATTCATCCTATTTTTTGTTAGCATTTCATACAATAATATGTTATTGTATAAATTCAATAGCTTTATAGTTAATAAAAATATGTTCTTGTTATTACTTCCAGATCAATTACGGCAACTAGCTGGAGCCAATATCGCCGAAGAGGGTAAAGCCACCAAGTACAAGACAATACCTGTACGTATATGCATATTTTAAGTTAGAGATAAAATCTACAAGTGATTGGATAAATTTCCACTTTTGAGAAACAATTCAAACCACATTAGCAAAATTCCAGGTTAATCTATTCAGGTTGTCCCATATACAATGTTCTTTTCTTAAATCACTGTAAATGTAGCTTTATTTCTTTTCTTAAACAAATATGACTCACAAATGATTCCTTCTGCAAACAAATTTGAACTTGAACGCTTCTATTTGAAGAAAAAACAACAAAGCAAGATCTGTTGTTTTGATATGACCTCAGAGGTACTAAAGCGGGAAAATGTTGCCAATTTCCTCAGTTCAGATCAAAGATATACATTACCAGTTGTGATATATGCATATCTACAATCTCAATTGAGGAAGTTCGCAACATTTTATCCTCTCTTGTGAGATCATATGATATATATCTGATTTATTACCTTAGGAAAAAAGTAATAAAAACAAACACGCTATTAAGTAGAGAACATGTAGCTCAATTAGATACTCTAAATCTAAGCTTCAGATTTTGATGGAGGTAACAAATTTTTTGAATGAAATAGACAATTTTACATTTATGATACATTGTTTGGAACTGAAAGCTTCAAATAATATTCATAGCAATCTAAAATCGTCATAACTTGAATAACATGTTCTCATTCAGCATTTTTAAGTTAATGATACAGCTCTAGTCGAAATATCTCAAGATTAAACTACAGAGATGTTTTAAATTCTCTTAAGAATTACTGCTGCATATGATGGTAAAAGTTTTCGAATTATAAGTAAATAAACATCCAACAGCTGTGCATTATCTGTAACTTAACGCGAAAATTAAAGGTAAACTCTATCGAAAATTTGTATTAGGATTTTAATGCATAATGTTGATTTATCCTAATGAAGTTCAAAGTGAAATTTTTATTTACTTTTAACTGGGTTCGCATTTAAGTAACCGGGAGACATCGTCCGAATATACGGTTGCAATAAATGAATGCCATCGCCATAACAGTTTCGCTAAAAAAAAGTTTCACGATTTGTCTTCATACAAACTACCACTCTAATACTCCTTTTCGACAATGACGTTACTTAAAAATCATGGAATCCTTTTATTTTATGAGATTTATTTTCTCTATAAATTTGGAATTCAACAATCTTTTTTTTATATTTCCTAAACGATTATTAATACTTTCATTTTAAATAAAGTTGGGTTTGACTATAGAGTTTACCTTTAAAAATACAACAAAAACGCTAAGATCTACACTGAGTGGATATAACATGAGATCTACCTTCCTAAAAGTGTGTCGAGTCTACAAAGATAGGAGTAGAAGTTTACACATGTAAGATACCAAATGGTGATACGCTTATTGAACTGTCATCGACAACTCCACCTTAGACGTTGCTCTTAGATTCATGGATGTGATGTTTCGCTCATAGATAAGCCAGAGATTCAACAGGGTTTAAATCCACATACCTTACGGACTGATATATGGTCCTCAATTTTAGACTGTACTTGAAGCCATAACAGTCCATCATCTTGCTGAAACAACCCATCATTTCCAGAGTGCGCGAAATCCATGACATGAAAGTGATCAGTCATTCTGGTAGCATGCAACGTTTAAGGAAATTTCGGACCTAATGCGTTCTATGAAAAACGTAGCCATAATCTCATGCTGTCTATGCCACACCCTGATGCTAGTATCACTCAAAACATCTGAAAACGTGATTTGACGACATGATTCGATGTCCTTCTGCAAAGGCCAATTTTGATGTTCTGGACAGCATGCAAGATCTAATGTGCGATGATGGGAAAGTAATCAGTGATACACGAGTACGGAGTTAGTTACTATAGCTCGTCATACTGTTCGCCCGCTTACACAACTTGAAACTCCAATACGGAGTCTGTATGAGCCTAGTAATCGATGACATTTAAGTGGCCATCATTTGCCTGATAATTGTTGGTATGTCCGTCACTGAGTATAGTCAGTAGACCTTTATTACAGTTGCCCTCGAGAACCCTAGAATTTTTATCACTTCGATACGGTCAAGGCCACTAAATTTCCCATGGTTGTCGATTGCGAAGCATTTATAGGAATATGTTATCTTTTGAGTTTCATCTGATTATGTTACACTCTGTAACATTACCCGATTCGATATAATAGCTCTAATGTTTTGTCCACTCAATGTACTGTCGTATAACTGGGATTTTAAATACATCATGCACCAAAACAGGATTTCATTTCACAGCTGATTTAAATTAAATTCAAAAAAAGAAAATCCTAATTCCCTATTGACACGCGCAGGGCGCTCTTTTCTTGTTCTTGCAGCTCTTGGCAGACGGGACCGTATCCGACGACCCCAAAAACTGCACCCACAGGACTTACCATTGTCATCATGCTACACATACGTACATGGGGGTTCCGTGCGTTGCATATTGTAAGCGATTTTCGTTTATTCAGATGAATTTCATTAAAAATCACTTCTAATTATTCTCTCTTTCTTTAAACAGTGAAAAACAACAAGCCTGCTGTACTCCCAAAGATTACGAAACCAGCAAAATCGGCCGCAACCAAATCAAACAAGAGCCGCCCCAAAGTGAATCTGGCTACGGTCGATTCCAAAGACCCCGTGATGCTGGAGATCAAGCACGGCGGACAGGTACAAAAGTTCTCGCTGCCCACAGGCCAGCTGGACAAGAACAAGCGCTACCAGCTCACCTTCACGATCGGACCTAATGGCCAAGAGAAAGCCGACAGCCTCAAAAACCAGAATCAAATCGAAGGACCCAACCTGAAACCTCTCAAAAATGTCTAAAGACCAAAACGGTACCGCCTACACCAAAACAACTGGGTTTGAGTTTTCTATTTCAGTATTCAAAGACTCCAGTAACGAAAACTGTAGTCTCGTAAAACAAGAAACGAAAATTTTAAAAATTTTACAGCGTTTGACACCAAAGAAACTGAAACTATTTCAATGCAAATAAGATATTTGCTTATTTTTTTAAGTTTTATATAATCAGCAAGAGGTATAAGGTCAAGATTCATTTGGATTTTAACGCTTCCCATTATAAACGAATTTAACGCAAACCAGCTCTTTATTTAAATATTCCTCCTTAAGCGTGCAGTAAGTTCATTTTCATAAGTCAGTTTATTTATCTGAAATTTCATTTCTTTCTTCGCATTATTATCATTATCATCACAAGACTGAATTTTGCTGGTTTAAGTTAACCTGAGTTCAACGTTATATACAAATGAGTTCATCTGTAGCATTTCACCTTAAAAATTGATTAAAAAAATTACTTTCACTGAATTGATAAAAAAAAAAAAAATTGTAAACTGGTTTAATTACTGAAGAAACGAGGAAAGAAAATTCCCAATAGAGTTTGAACATTTTGTACTTGACGCATTCCTTTTAGGGTGTTGAAAAATTGTATTATTTTTTATAATTGTTCGTTAATAAACTGAGAGAAAATAAAAATAAAAATTAAATCTTTGCATTCCATGATGAGGTTATTATTGTAAAAAAAGGATACCATGTTCGAGTTAAGTTTTTTTTAGAACACATGATTCATGCCGGTTTTTGCAATCACCCTTTTCAAAACCTCGTAATAATCAAAAATAAGTTAAAAAGAGTCGTGGCGCAATGCTTTCCGAACAAACTAAATAAGTTTCCTGGATATAGGCATATTTAGCCTCAATAGTTTAATAATGAGATTTGCCTTATAAATTCAGCAAAAGAAATTCGAAGTAAAATACAGAATTTAATTTTTTGTTTTTATTCAAAAGACTTTTGTTGATTATTCTAATATAAAATTTACCATTTTTTTCGATTTCCTTTGAATCTAATGTGCAGTTCTGTAAAGCCATAAAAGAATTTCACAGATATTAAAAAAACTTAGGATGCAGAAGTTGTTTAAAATTTTGGATATGAAATATGGTCTGAAGCAATAAAATAAAAATATTAGCATAGGAAAGTTCATATGCTTGTCGCTGGTTGCAAAAACTTATGTATATTCTTTAGATGCCGACAATATATATAGTGAGACCGGAAAAAACAATATAAACTTGTTACAATTCCTGTGTAAAGGAAACCGCTTTTCCAACAGCACCATGTCTTGAAGCGTGTCCAACGAGCTGTGATTCAATTCCTGTGTAAGGAAGGCACGCAATCAATGGGAATCTATCGGCGTATGCAACTGCAGTAGAGCACCTCGACATTGCTAACCTCATCCTGCAACGTTTCTGCTGGGAGGTCACTGAATGGGAGATATACACAACGGAATTGGGAGCCCCCGTGATTTTTTCATCTTCGGAGCCATAAAAAAAAATGAAGTTGTTTCACCTCCGATCAAGAACAGATATTCGGCAAAAGGGAAAAACAGATTTTTTTTTTTAATAAAATAGTTGACTTGTAGGAATTTTTTTGAGTAAGTAAAAGCAATGATAAACTGAATTGATAAAACCACATATATTTCGTTTTTTGACGTTGCTTCCTGGCGGAGCACAAGCACAACAAAAAAATGGCTCTTTCTGACGTCACGGTCATGTGTTGTCTCCTGGTATAGTACTGTATTTCGTTTTTACTTTGATGTTGTCTTTCACTTCTTTTGGAAACTGAAACTGAGAACTTCCCAATGGGAAGTGAAGAAACTAATGGGAATTGTGGAAATTTTTGCCAATGACGAGCTATAATGGAAAATTGTGGGAATTTTTGCAAAGATTCATTAGATTTGCATCTTGCAAAATCTGGAAACACTGAACAATTTGCGTGGGCACAGCCGTTCCACCATAGGTAAGTATGTCCTAAGTGTATTGCTATTGCCAAACTCATATTCGGTCAGCTGTGCTGCAATCTTTTCCATTTGAACAACTCTCGTATGTATCAGGTTGTTCCCAAAGAAAGTGTCGGGAATAAATGTGACAAAGACATAAGCATTGTTCAAGCTTCATAAATAACTTAGGTCTTCATAAATAAATAACTTGGGTAGTTAGGGCTCTGCTCCATTATAATAGAAATCTAGCGAATGGGACATGAAGAATTCGTCCAGGCAGCGTTTCATCTATCATTAGTAAAGTTGTTCCGGATAATTTCTTTACAACCTGGCACTATGAATGTTACAACTCATCATTTTTATTTTCTAATACGTTGTTTACAACTGAATAAACATTGGTTGATTGCCTCAGTAAAAGTATCTGAAAGTGAACTTGTGTTTCTGTTAAAAGCTCACAATCAGAATAAACTATAAATCAACATCAGTAGCGAAAATGTTGGCAAATTTCTTTTTGGGGTCATTATCAGAAAAAGTATAAAGTGATTATAATTAAACTTTAAAGTAATTATAACCAAACCTACTTATCCCACTCTAGACAGGATACTATTTATACAACGGGTACCAAACTCGTTAAGAATGTCCAGATTATAAGCCACGAGATTTGCATGGTTCAACTGTGATTTCAGAATTTATTAGGGGAATGTTCGCACATGTACCGATTTGAAGAGAAATACACTATCTTGCCAAAAGTCATTGGACACCCCTACTTTACATAAAAGGCATTCCCATGCAATTTAATTGTCGTTCATCCCAACATACACAACAGAGGTCGCTTATATCTTGGAGGAATTAAAGCTCTGTATATACAGAGCTTTAGTAGGAATGGCTCAAAGAAAGCAGTTTTCGGACTTCGAGAGGGCTACAAAGTTGGGTGCCACCTTGCAGGCAAAGTTTAGAGACGTCAACCCTGCTAGACATCCCCAAATCATCCGTTGAAAACGTCAACCGGGCGTGGAAAGATAAGGGTACGACATGGTTCAGCCCAAGACCGGAAAACCCAAGATTATGTCGTCCAAAGATTGAAGGGCGTTTCGCAGCGTGGTCACTACAAACCGTAAAACATCGGTTGATGGAGTGACAAGATCCTCCAGAGTCCACTGGGACAACAGTAAGCACCAGGACTATTTGTAGAGAACTGCATTCACTGGGTTTTTATGGCAGAGCTGCGACTCACACATTCAACATCAGCATCTGCAACCAGCGAGGAGATTGCAATGGTGCAAAAAGAGAGGACACTGGACTCTGGAGAAATGGTGGATGGATGAATCGAAGCCAACGAGAAAAGCAGGCCTCGAAACGAAAAAGTCACCTGACCATCTGGGTTCGAACAGCAATTCAACGATCATTGCTTCCAACAAACGGAAAAACACTGATTGTTAACATCCAAGATGGAGACAATGAAGGTTGGATGGTCAGGAGACTTTTCGCTTCGACGCCTGTCTTTCTCGTTGGCCTCGGGATGAATGGAGTGACATCATCTGGCAATAGGGTGGAAGGATTAGGGTATTGCGAATACCCGGAGAACGTCATTTGGCAAGTTGTTTAGTGCCTACAGTGAAGTTTGGTGGACGGTCAGTGAGGGTGTGCTTTTTGTGGTTTGGTCTGGGTCCAACCGTTTCTGTGGCTAGCCATCTGAACGCAGAGCGTTACCAAGATATCCTGGACAACGCCGCACTCCCGGCTATCTGGCAGCACTTTGGAAATGGCCCTTTTCTCTTTTAACACGATAACGCCACAAAGCAATGGTTGTAGGAGATGGTTTGATGAAAAATGGGGGTGCAAGAACTTTACTGTCCTGCACAGATCCCCGATCTCAACCCCATCGAAAACTTTGGTATGTGTTGGAGCGTCGATTGCGCGCAGGAGCGTATTGCCCGAAATCTGTGAACTGTCGAAGGCACTTCTGGCAGAATGGCGAAAAATTCCTGCGGAAACATCAAAAACTTGTGGACAGTATGCCCGACAGAATATCAGCTGTGATAACAGCAAAAGGTGGAGCAACTAGATACTAACACATGCATTTTTTAAAGTGTTTTCATTAAATTGGTGATGTCCCATGACCTTTGGCAAGATAGCGCACATCAAGAGAGATTTACAGCATCCCCATGGAGATGCTTCGTGGAGCCGTGCAGCATGCAAACTTACGCTTTCAAACTGTCCTGGGCGCTATTTTAAGCACACTTTGTAGTCTGCCAGATGGTATGTTCATAATAACCAGGCATATTGTATGATATCGCAACGCATAAAAATGAATTGCTTATTCTTTTTTTCTTCCTCTATGTCTTGATTCCTGTTCGTGCGATAGCTCGTTTTCCACATGGAGACGGGTTAATAGGAAAAGATTAATTATAGCCACCCTGTACACAAAAATCTTCCGGAAATTCCATCATGAGGGCGTCTGCAGTAAGCAGAATTCCTAATGAAATCCGCCTAACAAACGTTACATTAATAGAATTTGGGCTTATACCACTTTCATTTATATTCCACAGACCTAAAACTTTGCCACTATCCATTATTCATTGAATATATCATGCACTGTGCTTTCCGCAACAACGGTTCAGAACCTTTCCTTTGAACTTTAAGCTTTAGCTTTTGAAAAGCATTCATTAATATTCACTATTTGGCACGTGTAAAAAATTGCGCCAACTTCCAGAAGAGAATACTGACAATAAATTTTCCATGGAATCCAAGATTACATTATAATATAGCGACGATTACGCGTTTCGGTTCATAAACCATCTAAAGGCCTGTACAATTTTCAAAAACAGTATTAAGATGGTTTAAGAATAAAAACGCACAAGTAATCTATTAAAAACCGAAATGCGTAGTCGTCCCCTATGTTGTAATCTATTAATTTATATCAACTTCCTGTAACGACAAAGCGACATGAAAAATATTTATTGAAAAAAGATATTTCGCAGAAATAGTCAAAGGAGAAAAAGAGAAAAAATATTCATAAAATTCAAAGTCCTATTCATAAAGTTACAACGTACAAGTATCTTTTTCAACTCTCGCTCTAGGCAATAAAAAAAAAAAATCAAGGAGACTCATCCATTATTAACAAACGCGATTTACATGTTCTGATTTCATAGAATAGATATGGGAAACTTTGAATTCTTCTCATCGATCAATTATTTATAATAGAACAAAAAAAAAAGCAAATGCAATTCGAAAAGCGCATGTATGTACGAGCTTAGTCATTATTACTCTATATTTAATCATTAACTCGTATATAGAGCTTAGTCATTATTTAATCTCATGTTGTTTACAATTGAAAACCAGATGGTTTAGATCTAGGCTTCAGGAAACAAAATAAAAATTATCTGGTTTTCAATTGGAAAAAAAAAGACAAATAATAGCTAAACTTCAACATATATCCATATTCCGAACTACAGTATAGTAATAAGTATAATGTGCTTAAACCGCATATTAAAATTCAAGGACAATATGGTGAACAACTTCGATTATCATGATAGATTTCAATTTACTAGTAGAAGTGAAGTTCTTGGAAATTAAGATAGGCAAAGGGTTCTGTTTATTATGCATTTTTTTTTTAAGAGAATGAGCTAGCAATTCTTGATTGCATCCTTTGAACTTTCGAATTCTTGTAAAAGCGCATTAAAATTTAAAACACATTTTGAGAGGGAAATTGGGAAATTTTGATGGCTTTATTGGTAATAACCCTCCAAAAATGACCATGTGAAATGTAAATTCTTTTATAATGCGTGCAAGGCGTATTCTTAGAAATTATTAATAATTCAGTAGGAAAATTCCCACGAAATAAAACCATGTTTCCCAATACATATGTCATTTTTAATCAAATCTTAATACCAAATATTAAAAATATAGAAATGACAAAGGTTCTTAAACTAACATTGTAAGTGTAAAACTTAACTGGCAGGAAAATGCTCTATTTTTCAGAACATTTGATAAAAACGTTTCGCCTGCATAAACACCAGGTATACAGATGTTTAAAAGCTTTAACAAAAATCAAAAACTTAGTACAAATAAATAATATTCCATAAATAAACAATATGGAGATAAACGAAATTGGTGTTAAGAACTGTCGCTGAGCTGCGGCTTCCATCTCCTATAACACAAGTGACTATAAGTACCAACTGAAAGTTATGGTCAGTGATAGATTGTGGTGGGCCTTTTGGTATTATATCTTTGATGAACGGCAAATGTTTAAAGTCCTTATGGCAAGAATATATGGTAAATCTGGCTTGTCAGGAATGGTAAATAACTCTTGCAAACGTGACATGAAAAACACGAATGCCGGATGTTCTGAACGTACTGTTAGGGCCCCCCTACTACTATTACTACTAGGAAAAACCATATATAACAGCAGAGACTGTCTTTAAATAAAAACTATATAAAAGATCGTTACTGTCATTCTTGATGTTGGCAATAAAAACTTCTGAAGTCTGGCTGTAAAAATCATTTGGTCTACCTCTTCCATTACAGAGTATATTGTGAATATGTAATTTTTGCATTACAAATTTGGGGTAAAGTGTATGAAACAAGGCAAGGTTTGAGTGTTCTTTCAGTAATTTAATTAATATTAACCGTGAATTACAACAAAGTCGCGAATTCAGGTGATGTAATTTCCATCAACCAATCTTCTATCGACAGTGGGTGTTCTTCAATTATTATACCACCCTCCGTAAAACATTTCAGGTCTTCCTCCATATACACAGCTCAAAAAAGACACCATTCGGAGATGACTCATGGTACGATACCAATAAGAACAAAAAGTCGAACGAGGCGATTAGAATAAAATCTTGTTTTCGCCTAGTCTAGTGTTTCTTAAACTTTTTGCCTCGTGACCCACTTTCACACTTAAAAATTCCAAAGGACCACCTAATTGGGTGTCCTAATACGTTTTATATGTTCCACCAAATTTTTTGGGCCCCCCTCTCCCCGGCCATGAAATTTTGACGACCCCCAGTTTAAGAAACATTGGCCTAGTCGATTCGCAATCCACTATCACTAACCCCCCCCCCCCCAAAAAAAAAACGCTTATTACTGAAGATTTGTTGCTGAGGATGCAAAACCTTCAAGAGACTTTAATCAACTGAAATAAGATTAGGTAAACAGGACAAGAGTTATTCTAGGCAAGGCGTATATTCACTTGTTTCTCTGTGGCATAAGACCATAATAGTTGAAGGTGATTATGTAGGACATACATATAAGAACCCATTCATCTACATTATATATAATTAATTGTAGCTGTTGTTATACATGTTACGGATTCTTTTCTATTATAACGACATCTTTTTCAATTCCATCTTTTTTCAATTCAACTTCTAACGACTAAAATACAATAATCATCCTGACAGAGGGTTCGGTCTATTGCACAAGTACAACAAACACATACTAGGAAGTCAAACTATCATATTTCCTATATTTAGGATTGTCATTTCCCTAGTTTTGAATGAACAAAATTAACCGTCGATGTCGCAATCTCATCTACCTGCAGCTTCACTTTTTCATCCTAAACAGAAAAAAATATATATATCTTTCTATCGAACTATACATGGAAATTTATCACCGGGCTGCCATACAAATTATACGCTGACTGCTCAATTGAAAGTGGACACTATCGATTTTAGACGTTTTGTCGAATATCTAGAAAAATACTTGACGAATTATCCTGAAACTTCAAGGGTGTAAAGAGGATGTTACACCTCAGATATTTCAGCAGTTTTCTCCCGAAGGCAAATAGGGGACCAGCAATTTAGTTCATTAGAAAGAGAATTCGTAATAAGGAAGCAAAATCGTTTAACACACATTGGGTTTGTGTGTGGCCAACCAAACTTCATAAAAAAAATTGTTCTACAGAAAATTTCGTTAGAGGTTTGTTATAAGGAGTTTTACCTGTAAAGATATACAGGGTGATTACAAAAGAACTTCACACTTTTAAAAATTTATTACATCAAAGCTATTCAGAATATAGATATACCACATACGCATTGTTAAAGAAAATCTCTTGAAGTTTCTTGTGACATAGTTAAAGATGTTCAATATGCCCCCCTGTTGTGACACGGAATACATTAATGCGGTAGTCGAATTCGACCCAAACCCGCATTAACATGTCTCCATCAATCCCACGTATCTTTACCGCAATGCGTTCTTTCAGCTCGTCTAGGTCACGGGGAAGGGGTAGGGTGAAGACCTTGTCCTTTACGCACCCCCATAAAAAGAAATCACAAGGTGTGAGGTCGGGGCTCCGCGGTGGCCACTTTGCAAGTTCCAGGTTATTGTTTGCTCGACCAATCCACCGCTGTGATTTCTTTTTATGGGGGTGTGTAAAGGACAAGGTCTTCACCCTACCCCTTCCCCGTGACCTAGACGAGCTGAAAGAACGCATTACGGTAGCGATACGTGGGATTGATGGAGACATGTTAATGCGGGTTTGGGACGAATTCGACTACAGGGGGGCATATTGAACATCTTTAACTGTATCACAATAAACTTCAAGAGTTTTTCTTTAAGAATCCATATGTGGTGTGTCTTATATTCTGAATAGCTTTGACGTAATAAATTTTTAAGAGTGTGAAGTTCTTTTGTAATCACCCTGTATTTTAAATATTATATTTTCCAATGAATGTAAACATTACTCAGAGAAATTAATACGAGGGTTGGTCGAAAAGTAATGCCTCCATGGCTGTAATTTTGTTTGTTAACCGATTTTCAAAATTCTTTTTGTATCTTATACTTACATTCATCCTCTATGTAATGCGCTATTCAGTTTTCGACATAGTCCCCATCCCTTTCCACGCATTGCACCAACGCGTGACCAGTCGGGTGAACCGTCTGTGAGGAATTCCGGGGTTGTTGTCGACACCAGGATTGAATGGCATCTTTCACCTTGGCGTCAGAACGCAACTCATGTCCCTTAAGATCCTCTTTCTTCCTTGGGAAGTGGTGAAAGTCGAAAGGTGCAGTCTTTCATCTTTGAACTGTAGGTGCTGCAAAAAGAGGGTCCAAAGCTGCCATTCAATCCTGGGGTGTCGACAACAACCCAGGAATTCCTCACAGACGGTTCACCCGACTAGTCACGCGTTGGCGCAATGCGTGGAAAGGGATGGGGACTATGTCGAAAAGTGAATAGTGGAATACATAAGAGGGCAAATGCAAGTATCAGATACAAAGAAAATTTTGAAAATCGGTTAACAAATAAAGTTCCAGCCATGGAGGCATTACTTTTCGACCAACCCTCTTATGAATATAAGAGACCCTAGTATTCATTCGTTCATTAGAATACACAAGAGACCCCCCCCCCCTTGGAGGGGGAGATCGAAGCAAGGAGTGCTTCCTGAAACAGTGGCGTTTCCTGATGCAACTCATTGAGTATGAACACGCGTTTGCAACACTTCATTTCAGGGAGGGAAAAAAAAACATTATGGGCAATTCAATCAAGTGTTACTAGGCTCAATATTCTTTTCAATCAGCCCTGTAATTTTGACATCCACAACATGGTGACTTTTTTTATTTTGCTTAAGTCTCTAGTGAACAAAGAATATACAACGTTGATGGTTATTATTTATCATTGCTGAAAGTCTTTGTAGTATCGTATCCTCCAATTTTGATTTGGGGGGGGGGGGGGGTACAAGCCTTTTAACGATGATACGCAACCGGTGATGTGTGGACCAGGCTTTTTACAGGCTTTTTTACGCAACCGGTGATGTGTTTTTTTTTTTTTTTACCGAATCGTTGAATTTCGTTTCTATTCAATGTAAACAGATTACAGCAGGCATGGCGAATAAAATTTTGCTGGCATTTGGGGGATTTATTGATGAAATAATTTTAATTCTCTAACTGATCTCTATGCAAATCCGCAATAATTAGTGGCAATCTATAAAAATTGCGTCTTTCCCAATTATTAACTTGTGCATCAACTCTAGAAACAAAATTTAAAAATGATGAACTTTCATTTTCCATAATGAGGCTTGACCGTTAATCAAGTGATTCAAAAAAATCGCATGTGCTCTATCTATGTGAATATTATTTTCGTCTTTTTTAAATATTTTTTTTCACGTTATTTAAAAAAAAAACGATTTATAAAGCTACTTAATAAATCAATAATATCTTTTGCTAAACTTTAAAAATAAATTCATTATAATTATTAATAGTTCGTTAAATCCGTTAAATCTACGCTAAAGTTTGAGTACTCAAATATATGCTTGGCGAATTGACTCGCTGATTCTCTTCAAGCATCTAGTTAAATTCTGATGCCAAGCCTAAAGTAAATAAATAAAAAAATCAAACAATAAAAATATAATATTTACTTCACCTGCTTATTTTCTAAAACAATTCTAGCCAGAGACAGTCGGAGAAATTATTCTAATAATAAAACAATTATCTTAACGGTCTCTGATTCTAGGGGAGGGCGAGCTCATGCCCCCGATCAACTCGGGGCGGGAAAAGATGTCAAAAAGAAGATTATATCTTCAAATAATGCGAAAGAAAATTCCGCAAAAGATATTTTAAAATATATTTAAATTTTTACATTTTAAATTCATTAATAAGTGCATTTCATCAATAGGAAAATATTTATTTATACATTATTTATTCTTTTATATTAAAATTTTTATTTTTTTTTCCTTTTGAGAGTGAAAACTAAAATCTCCTTTTCCGACGTTGCTTCATCTTCTGCTTCTGAATTGGAAGAATCCCCCACCAAATGGAAAATAATCTTTCAATTCGTCTTACTTCAATTCCTAATTATTAATTAACCAAGCTATTTGAAAAGAATAAAAATGTAATATTTGTCGCATTTATGATGAGTAGCGAAACATAAAATGATAATTTTCGTTATCAGTGGGAAATTTCTTCCAATTCACTTCTAAACTTCTACTCTTTCATTCATAACATGAAAGAAAGAGTAAACGTCCCATAGCTATTAAGTTATATTAAGACTTGATAATTTAGTTTAGTAATAAGTTCATACTATAAAACTGTTGCAAGTATAAGAAAAACGCAGCTTTTTGTTTAGCAGTGTTATAAGTATTGATCACAATGTAACCGACATATATACAAATGTTTTCTTTAATGTATTCTCTTTAATAGTTTCAAAATCAACTTTGCCAAACACCTGCATTTTCCCAAAGTCATCCATTGCTTTTTTATTCATTGAACTAATAGTTCACGAACATGAACACATGAAAGAAGAGTATTTATGTGATACGAGGAAAAAGTTTGATCAGAAAATTTATTTCACACTTCATTCATTTATTTACTTCAAGATAGAAATTTAAATTAAACTTTTATCAACTAAAATACTTTTTTCAAATATGAAAAATAAAATCAATACACGCATGTGATAAGAGTTTTTGGTCTTTTACATTTTGACAGGACTAGATTCATTAAGTCAAATGAACTGATTGCTCAATTAGGCTCTTTGTTAGGTTTCTTATACTGCACCATACTCCTAATGCTACATCTGAATTATGTTTGTTTATACAGTTTCCAATTGAGTACTGCAGTTCCTAATGCCAGCACTAATTCCTAATGATAATCAATCATGTCTCATCCTGCAAACATTTTTCATGGTGTTTGTTTTTTCCTCAATAAACATTAATTTCAATTCCAAATAAAATTAAAAAAATAAAAAGGTAATATTAAAATTATACCAAATAAAATTAAAAAAAATAAAAAGGTAATATTAAAATTATACCAAAAACATGTTATAATCAATAAATATAAATAAAAATTTAACAGAAAAATAAAAATGAAACTAAAATACAAAAAACAAACAAAACAAGAAAATGGGATATAAATGAAAATGCACATAAAATATCATGAAAAATTTATAAATTTGCTTATACTAGGCAAACAAAAAGGATAGTAGATGTTATTTTATGAGCAATCTTCAGTGAGCCTTCTATTAAGAATAAACTAAAATTGTTATAACACTGATTTCGTGATATTGTTATCCTTGTAATAAGAACATCAATCCATTATTATTGATAATAAGAGTAACAAAGTAGAAGGAAATGTTGGGGGGGGGGGGGGGGAGAAACTAAATTACCCTGGGTAAGAAGACCAATTAGAAACAATGATAAAACTCTTGAGTAAAGTGTCACTGTTCTCAGTGACTGATAAGTGTGAGGACTCTGAATGACATGAAGAATGTTAAAAATGTGAAGATTCAGCAGTTATGTGGAATTGGGAACTTTCATCAAGACAGGACAAAATTCTATTTGAATAGGATTTTGTCACTGAATTATAATCTTAAGGAGTGTGAAGTGACTGCTGTTGACTTAAGTCTTATCACATTTACTATTTAATTACTTATTTTTCTTATATTTGAGAAAGATATTTTCATTTGATAAAAATATGATTAATACTCTCAAATATTAAAAATCCATGAATGAAAAATCTTAATTTTTTTAAAATTCTGCACTCTTAACAGAATAGAAAAGTTTATAGATCTGCATCGCACATCCTTTGTCATAATGCTAACCCAAAATCTGGAAGAGAACACCATCAAACTAGTTGGAGAGATTCAACAAAGGCAATTAATTATAAGATTTACATTAACAAATAGCTAAAGAAATAATTTCCTCTAATTTATTTAAATCAAATGTTTTGAGAAATGTGTCATGCCATTAAGATAATAAAGCCCAACAAATTTGTAGGACATACTTGCATATGAAATCTGACACATTTGCTTATCCATCAATCCCAATTACAGTATTTCCCTCCCTTTTTTTGATCGTGCTAGATTACTTCCCAAAAAATTAAACGTGATGTTTTCGCCTAATTATGAGGAAGCTGTAGAAATCATGGTAGAGTTAAACAAGGTGAGTGTTCATTAAATTTCAAATAAAATTGTAAACAATTACTTTACTTTCAATAATCTCCAGTGAATTTTTAATAATAGATGAACAGCACAGAAGTTAAAAATGAAATAAAGGAAGGCTGCAACAGTATTCTCGAAAGCTACAGCAATGAAAAAGTTACTTTGAATGCTTTACAGTGTATGGGTTTAAATGCCCATGGTAAGATTATAACATGTTTTTTTGGGGGGAATTAATTTAAGAATATAACTTTTTTGACTTTTACTACTTTCACTTCCCTAGACAGTACAATTGCTTTGGATGGGTGTGGCAGTCTGGCCAATTTGAGTTTGGCTGATCAAGACCAACTGTTGAATTGTAGCTTGGATAAATATGCTGCTGAATCGATTACATCTTTTTTTCAAGAAAATAAAGTATAAATTGTATTATAATGATGTAGATTTGTGTGTTATTTACAGTATATTCTAAGATTTAATAAAAAATGTTTTTTCCATTATTTTTTTTAAGGAGCTGCTCACATAGAGCATTATATCTCAGAAGACAACTTTAGTGAAAACACTTGAAAATTAAACTTGAAAATGACTTTAGATTTATTACAGAACTTTTTAAAAATTTTAACAAATTTTTTTTTTTTTTTTACTTATTAAATGTATAATAAATATATCACTTGTATAATTTATTTATAAAAAAATATTCAACTATAAAAGCTTCCATTTATAACTTTTATAAAATATATTGATGTTTTCATTTTTTAAAGTTCAAAGCGAGATTTTCTTTATATCTTTAGAATATAATTCTTCAAGAAAAAATTACATAACGAATCATTAATATAGAAAAAAAAACCCAACTAGAAATGCATATGATAAATCTAACCAGTTCCACACATTGCATTTGTTAAATGATATAAATTTCAAAAACTCAAAAACAAATGGACTAAATGGTCAATTAAATCACTGATTACATAACTCTAAAAAAAGAGAGATGGAAGCAAGCACAGATTGTCTCTTTTTTTTTTTCCCACCATTATCATCTGAATTTAAAGAGGAAGTAGGAGTGGAAATATGTGTGCAAAACCGAACAGGTGTGTGGTCGAGTAGATAAAAAGAGCGCATGTGCTTAGCCTTTTGATTCGTCTCTGGCTGTAGGAAACGGCATTCTGAAAGAGAGTGTGCACACCATCACAAAGTTTCCCTGTTGCTAGTGCCTGTCTGCCTGTGCAACAACAGCAGCAGTCACTCTCCACCATGGCTTATGGAGCAGGTGTGTTAGTGACCTCTCTTCTCCTCTTCTTAGGATTACAGTCAAACCCTTGGGTCGAGGGCGATGCCATACCAGCAACTAAGTGTAACGGTGAGTACTGATTCCTGATTGCCATATCTTGTGGTTGTGAGTGTTATTCTTAACAACTGAAAATTTTGTGGAGATTCACTTTTGATTTCTAACAAAGAAAAGAAAAATAATTTATGAAAAAAAATATAAAAACTTATAAATTAATGGCATATAATTAACAATTAAGCAACATTAACAATTAGTGACATGTGAATTGTCAATGTGCATGATTGCGTTAACTAAATTCAAAATGAAAACCAGAGTTAAACATGCTTAAATGGTCATAAAAGAAAGTTTTATTTTACATACTCAAATATATATAACACTCAAATTTAAATTACCATGACAATTTAAAGACTAAGTTATAATTCAGCTTCTCAAAAAACAAGAATCCCCGCTATTCATTCTGCCATGACACTAAATGTTCAATACATATTTGAAAATGAGGAAAATAAGAGTTAAAAAGTTAAGGTGTATAGGTTCTTTGAACCCATTTAAAGAAAGCAAATTTCTAAATTTCTATTTTTCTTATCTGGCTTCCTTGATATTTCTTTATTAAAATAATACATCTGCCATAGTATATTGTGTACCATAAAACTTCAATACACTTTTAATACATGTTAAGAAATTAAAATTTTAATATAAAATTATTAAACCTCACAAATCTGCTTCTACTACTCTAGCTCGTAACTGTCAAAGACTTGTAACCTCTTATTTAAAGGGAGGGAGAGGGGAAAGAAAGTCGGCCAAGTTTTATAGGCTTTCCTGCCAGAAGCCGAGGCAACATGGCAATGAACTAAAGAAATGTGCAAAGGAAGAAAAATAAAAAAACAAAAAAAACAAACTGTAAACAAAAATTCTATTTCAGGCAAATTAAAAAGAAAAAAAAATCCCTTCTTAAAATTCTAAAAACATCCTTCAATTTAAATGTTAAATTCTTCCTCTTTTTACTTTCGTCTTTCTTTTAAGAATGAATTAAATTTATTCCGATGCATAACTATGTTAATTTTCCATATTTCTTGTTCATCTTTCACACCAACTATTGATATTAAAGAATAAAAAAGACTAACACTCTTATCACTTAGTAAGATGGAATCTAATCACGCACAATAACAACTGCTTCCAAAATGAGATAATTTGAGCTTGTCTGGCTTAATAACAACCTACAATGAGACCAACTTCCTCAAAGCCCAATCTACCATTTATAACATAATACACCGAACACGGGGGGGGGGGGCACAGAAAGACATATTGACAAATGAAAATGTTTTTCTTCTACATAATATACAATAAAAAATCATAAATCAAGTATTCAAAAACTTCATAATTCATCCCCCAACTCTGAATCAGAAAATACATGGAAAATGAAAACATTGAGAACTTCATGGAAAAAATAATAATAATCATTACAAATAATAAATTAAACAAATTTAATTTATTTTAAAATGTTCAATACACACATGAAAACAATCAAAATTTTCTGAAAACATGTATATAGGCCTACTGCATTTGAACTCTTGTAAAACCCATGCCTCTCTAAGCATCGAGGTCAATCCGAAATTTATTTCTTACCCTTTTATAAGGGTACTTTACGAAATTTTAAAAAATAACATTCAATTTTGGTATTAAAATAAAATATTAAATCACTTCACTAAAACATACAGGATCTCTCAAAAATAATATACATGCCTCTTGAATGATTTTAACTGCCATGTTTATTAAAATATGTCTATTTATAATCCGAGTTAAAGAAGCTAAAAAAGTTCCTCTTGTCCCCAAACACCTCAAAAATGGCTAGAATAATCTACTCCTGTTTTAAAGTTAAAAATAATCTACTCTTGTATTCAAAGGGCGGATACATTTTTTGAGACTCCATGTATATTTGCAAAAAATAGATTAAATAGGTTAAATCTTTCTTCTTTTATTAATGTGGTTTTTCATTGTACTGTAGTTTTGAATGAAAAGAATTGGTGCATTTTATTAAGCAAACTGTTTTCAATATCTACTCCCTATTCCATCCACTGCAAGAAAACTTACGACTTCTTGAGATTTGTATAATTATTTATTCCCTACTTATTAAATAATTTTTATTCATGTTTCTTTACTTGGTATTGTTTACTTCTTTTTATTTTCATTCATTTATCTTTAAAATTTCCAACTTTAATTGGCAAATTTCATGCTTCACTGTTTTCATTGTTTCATTCATCGTTACTACAATCTGAAAATATTAAACAACTTGAAATTGCAATGTTCAAATACCAATTTCCCAATGAATTAAATCTTTCTTGTTTACATCATGCTGTTAAAAAAAATGTAAAACCATATCTCTTCCTCTAAATCCCGAAGAAAACTGGGAATAAATGCCGAAGCTAATTGGTTATATCTATCCAAGTCCTACTATAAGACATCAATTCTTTTCTTCTTTCTTTTCTATAATAAAAGGTGGCTTGATTTTCTTTGATTATTTATCACCAGGGATTTTTTTAATATTTTATATATATATTCAGTATATCTATTCATTACAGACACAAAAATTTGTAACCAACTTATCCTATCATAATGTCAATATTTCTCAGATCTTATGCAAAAGTAAAAAATTTAACAGTAAAATGCTAAATTCAACATTAAGGATTATATCAAGTACAGTATTGCTCTTTCAATTGAGCCTTCCTCTATCAAGAATAAAACTGACATTACTGAACCAACCATTTCTTATTTAAAAAAATTAGTCTACAGGGTGAATCAAAAAGAATGTTACGCTTTTAAACCTCTATTGCAAATAAATACTACGATAAAGGACGATGCAAGCCACCAATAGAAAGAAAGCTCACAAAGTTCTATCTCCATTACAACAATTCAATATGAGAGTTCCATGTAACATGACAAAACATCCAAACAATAATCCAATTCTTGCCATACAAGATGAGAGCATATCATCATCTATCACTGCAATGGCACTTCTGATGGCATATAAGCCATCATTTTCTATAACATTTGTATTATTGCTAAGTAAAGACTCACTGAAGAAATGGCTTTGATGTGGCTGTAGATGATAAATATTTTCTTTGTACCAGAAAGAGAAATATTAACTGTAAAAATGTCAATACAATTTGAAACTATTAATATTCCAAAAAATTAAAACTATATTTAACATATACTGTTCTTTAGATGAATTAATTTTCCCCCGTTTAATAGTTTGAACTTCCCTTTAATTATAACTTCAAATTGACTTTCAGTTCACAAGGAGTTTATTAACAATGCCTATACTCCACATGTAAAATATACAAATTTCAGTCAGTAAAGTCAATCCCATTAAACCAGAATAGCAATCATGCAGGATGAAAGAGTTCAGCTACTACTTTATTATTCTTATGGGAGAAAGAATTCACAAAGACCTGATATTTTAAAATTAAACATCTTAAAAAAATTATTTTAAGATTTTGAAACTTTTCTTTCAGGTTTTTTTAAATGCCTTATAAATTTATCACAAAACATACATGGTAAATTTTGATATCAGTTACCATTAAATAATGATAAAATACTGCATTACCAAGAAAAATTATAAAACAAGATGAAAGTGAAAGTATAGAATTTCTCACAGGACTTTATACAATGCCAAATTTAATTAAAGAGGAAAATTAGAAAAGTCAATCTACAGCCTAGAATAAAGCCAGGAGCCTTTTGGATTAGGAAATTCTATGGATTCCTTTGTTGTACCGGCTGTATTTCGATGTTTATGGACAGTATATTTAATGACTAAGTGAAGATTCATACTGTTTTACAATTAATGCTATTAAATTTGAAAAAGAATTTACCTATATTACAATTAATAAAATGGAGATTAGCCTTAGTGCAGTATTCATAATGTTTCAATCAAAGCATTAATAGAAGAAAAAAAAATTATCAAGGTATATGTTAAAAGAAAAGAAAAATTAATTACCTTAGGACTGTAAAGTATATGTTGATCATAAAATATTTGTGCTTTATTATCATGTAAATTATTAATTTGATTATTTTTTTAATACAGTCGAACCTCGTTTTATGAAACCTGTTAATACAACATCCCACTTAATGTGAAATTTTTTATGGTCCTGGTCCCATGTATCATTGGGCTATTAGACGAGTTCTTGGACTTCGTTTTGAACTTGTCTGTCATAGATTTTTTGATCTAAAAATTCTTAACATTTGGTAATTATATTATCGTTTGATGTGGCTCTTAAATTCATTATAAATGAATTAAATGACTTTTCAATTAAAAAAAACAACAAAACAATGAAAATTTGTTAGAAATACATTTTTGTAAAAAGTGGTGAAAAGATCTTTTTGCTTTTCAGCTGCATGTTATTTTAATAATCTTACTAATGATTTAAGAAGTGTCATTGGCCACAATTGTTTCCTCAAGAAACTAATTTTTCTGTCGACTTCAATTGATTGAATTTATAATGGAATTGAGATTTTTTTCTTTTCCATAACAATGAAGTCTAATTATAAGTTATAAGAAAAAATTATATAACATATATAATTTATATATTCCTATGATATGTTATGATTAATTCTATATTAGCTAATTGAAACTATATTTCTGGATGGTTTTTATATGGCAACATGAAAAGAAGCCCTTATAGCTTATTGTTGCTATTAAAAATTTAAAAAAATTTATTATTTTCCTATATTTTTTTTACTAATGTCTAGATAATACAAAATAATGAAGAAATTCATTACAAGAAAGATTTTTATTGTAAAAAAAAAAAATAAAAATTAATTTTGTTCTTATGCTGCGAATTCTGATTGGAACTCAGTGTAAATAAACAATGAAGCATGTGGGATAGTGAAGAGAAACAAAATGAAATTGGCGAATCTGAAGATATAGCAGAGAATGTTGACTGGTCAAAAAATCATGAGTCAATTTTTAGGAGAAATGCCCATCTGATGCTTAAATTGCTAGTAAGCATGAAGCCTATGTCTGTATATAGGTTTACTTGATTTGGGGAGGGGGGGGGTGGGGACAAACGTGCTTCCCTGCCCCCACTTGGCTACATCCATGATTTTATCCTTTAAATTTATTATTTTTATACGACGCACCATGCCAAGAGTCCCACAAAATCATAGAATGGTTTATGGAACGTGACACTGAGTTCACCTTGCTCTTGCTACAAGCACCAGATCTCCAAGCTCGAGAACATTTATGGAATGAGCCATCCCAGAGAAGTCAACATCCCTTCCCTAATATCGGATCAGCATTACTTATGTTGATGCGCTTATGTTTGCATGGAGCAAATTTCACCAGACTTTCCACAGTTGCATTGGGCACAAAAGGAGGATATCCTATTAAACTGTTAAGTCGCTATATAAAATAATTCAGAGAATAATTATCCGGCATGTGAAACTGATATCTACCACTTTAAATCACTGGATATCAAAATGTATTAAAATTATATACTCTTAAGGAAATGAGAAATGTCTGTATAATTTTAACAGATTTGGTGAAATTTAATATTAATTTTAATATTAACTTTTAATTTTTAATATTTTTTAAAAATAATAATAATAATTTTTAATATAATTTTATTTATTTTAATATTAACTTTTATTAATCAATTTTTTTTTTCTGCTAAACTCTTTTCAGAGACAGACACTTCTCTTGATGAGGTGAAAGAAGTTAGATTGTTTAACTGCACCGAAGTTCCATGTACATTAAAAAAGGGAAAACAATTTTTATTTGAAATTGATTTTGAGCCAAGTAAGTTAAATTTGTTTGATACAATAAATCTCGATTATCTGTGGGCAGATTATCCAGTTTGATTTTTTTTGTGTGACGATAAGTTGCGGTATCAATAGAAAATCTACAACGGTAGAATAAGTTATGCAATTAGGCCTGCAATTAAACATTACAGTAAGAGATACAATACCATAAGTGAAGACAAAAAGTAAACCAATAAACTTGTAAATATAGAAATATACTGTTTATTAAGATGTAATTGTATGTGTAGACCCCCTGTTCGAAAGCATTTTTGTATTACCACACCACCTAATTCCACAGATAATCGGGAATTTACTGTATTTGTAGCTTTTATTCATAAAAGTGAATAACATTTCATTCATAATTCTTTTATGTTAAAATGCAATTAAAAATGATTCAAGATATGTTTAATTGATGTTAATGAATATGATATTAAATTAAGATGAAAAAACTGAAGGAAAAATTCCACAACCTGGATTCAAATCAGCTTGCCCAGCTCTTTGCCTCTACCAACTGGTCCACTGCAGACACTGATACAGCTAAGCTTCTCCTAGTATCCTAAAACTGCAAAGTGGAAGCCAATGAATGAGCAGGCACCTGGCTCGCAAGTGGCAAATTCCACCTTTCTAAACCTTCAGCAAGCTGATGAGAATTCACAATGAAGTGAAAGGCTGGAAACTTAAGCTGTACTTCAACTTTAGGAATCAAATTAAAATGAAACGAAAAATTCCGTGACCTGGATTCAAACCAGGGACCAGGAGTATCTAGTTCCTTACCAACTGGCCACCGTGGATATTAATGTCTTCAAGTATCTTTATTAAACTATATTGAATTACGTTAATTTTTTTCAAACTATTTAACAAAATAATAAGGAAAACCTGTAGAATTGAATGAAAAATAAAGAAAATGAAAACCTCTAAATGTTTATGTATTTCTTTTCTCATTAATCTTTGTGGATTACAGAGGTTTACACTTTCTTTATAATGTTGTTTTTCATTTCTTTATAATCAATGTGCTTTACATAATACGTATACATGTATATATCCAAAATAAATACTTATAACAAAGCTAATTTCTTCCACGTAATTGAAGTCAATATTCCCCTTGTTTAAACAGGATGCAGATTTCTCAAACATACACTTACCAATATAGACAACTGCAAGTCGATTACATTATAACCAAAAATAAAATACGATTCTACTGACTTAACTTTAACATATTTTTAATGAAAAAAAATCAAAAAAAAAATGCCAACATTAATATTTTTTCAATTTACTAATAATTACTGTATCTACCTGATTATAAGACGACTCAATTAGAAGACGACCCCACTTTTTTTTTTAATAGACATTTGGAAGCAAAAATACTTACTAGGAGATTTAGCAAAAAGCTACTTATAAGAACGCACCCTTGGTCTGTACGTTTATCCGGCCGGTCAGTGTAGTTTGCATGATAACTTGAAAACGGATTAACGTTTTCAAATTGTGTTTTCAGAAAATATGTCCATCAAGGTCTTAGCTCGGCTGTATCAACTTTTCAGGATTTTTCGTGAACCCCTTCAAGTCGAATTCACGTGTTAAAATAGTGACAGTAAATAATACCAAGATAATATTATGTTATATAACAATCGATTTATCAAGAATTAACATAGTTAATTTCTGTTCATCTTTTAAGTAATTGTTGACGGGAGCTTGCACACGCGACGATCACTTTGTCGACGTACGATTGCTCAAGTGCTCATAATTCTACATTTCTTGAGGTAGAAGGTTGAAATTTGGAATGTAGCTTACTATGTGCATTTTCACCTTCACTATTTAGTTTGGTTTTGATTGGTGCACCGGAATTGAAATTACGGGGGAGGGAGTCGGAGGGGAAAAAAAGACCTATGTGCTATTTAGGTACGTAAAGGAGTGAAATTCAGTATCCAGATTCCTCTAGGCAAGATCTACATTACTAAGAAGTTTAGGCCCAATTGTTCCAATGGGGTCAGAGTCACTTGTTCTTTAAAACTGCAGCAACAAATGGCATGTGGTATGTCATTTGATCGGAAATAATGAGAAAGAAAAGATTAAAAAACTTGGAGGAGGGGAGAAGTGTGGATAAAGGGGTAAAAATAGATGACTGCAGGGTCTGCTATTTGCCTTACCAGGGGGATTAATTTCTTGTTAATAAATGTATAAATGTATTTCTGCTTCACAGCTAAAGCTCCTCCTTGGAATGTTTACAAGATTTTATTTAAAAATTAATATCTCTCATAAAAGCTATCATAAAATTTCGTATGATCTTGTTATGATCAAGAAGATCAGTAAATAGCAGCATCATTACAGCCGAGGTGGAGGATTTTAGCATTAACTTGCAAAAAGTCAGTCGGCATATTTGTGTAATTTGTTATTTTAAGAAGCCTCCCCCCCCCTTTTATTGGCCCTTTAATTTGGAAAAAAAAACAAACTCATCTTATAGTCAGGTAAATATGGTAATATGAAAAGGGTAATGGAAGAATAAAGTCCTTAAATATGAACTGTTCGTTTTAAATACAGAAAACTCCAAAGCATGCTCACAAGCTGCAAATGTATAAAATAACTTTCTAGTAATTTTTTTCTTAAAATTTTATGCCTTAAAATATTGCTTCATCCTTTTCTTCATATAGGCTCACTTCACTTCTCATCCTGATATACTATACTATACTACCTTAAATACTCTGCTGTTGATCCTACAACATGATCTTTGGTCTCCCTTTCCTACATTTTTCATCCATACAGCTAGCAGACAATTGCTAGTCAATCATTCCTGCATTACAAATGCCCAAACAATCTCAAACAGAATATATTTACATTTCTCTTTGCTCCACAAATCTCTTACATTACACAGTTCCATGTGCTCAGACAAGCTACACTTCTTCACAAAGTCAGAAAGATAATTTTCAAAGAAAGTATGTACTTAATTCATTTAATTTGCTTTTACATTTTCAGAGGAGACTAGTCAAGGTAAAGTTACTATCAGTGCAAAAGCAGTATTTGGTTCTATGGAAATTCTATGGATTGGCATGGATACTAATGGATGCCAAAAAGAAAAGTATAATCTGGAATGCCCTCTTAAAAAAGGTGAAAAATACACATATAAAAACAATGTGGATGTATCTACTTGGTATCCTAGTGTAAGTATATTCATTTCTAAACAAGAATTTTTGATCAAATAAAATGATTATTATTAAGGTGAAAAAATTTTGGAAACTATAGAGAATTCACAATTACATGCTAATAAAAATTGTATGTATGTTGAAAAGAACAATGATGTTGTTGAAAACTGGCTTAAATGATGATGTTGAAAGCTAGCTTAAAACTGGCTTTTATTTAATATCAGTAATATAAAATGGTCACCTATTTGTTTCAGTATCTAATCATGAAATTACTGAAGATGACTATAAAGAATACATTTTAAAAACTTTTTACTAATTTTACTGACAAGGGAATCCCTCAAACATGTATCCACCAAATTGAAATATGTTACTCATCTGAAGCTACTATAGATGCTTGCAAAATAAGAAACTGCGAAAACGAAAAAATTTGAGCACACATAGCCATATAAGGACTCCATTGTTAAAGCGGATAGGCTATGTGTGATTCCCTTGTGAGTGGAACCGTTGATCATTTATCATATGATTTGCATTCTTATCCCAGGTCCATCTATTGATGGCCTTTTCCTGTAATCTATGGTTTTTGTTTAAGATCATAATCAAGCCATGACTGAGGTTTTATTTTTTGATTGCTAATACTTTATTATTCAGTGGTTTGATTTTTGTTGTTAATAGTTTTTAAAGTTTTACATTTGTTTTGTTTATTTTGTTTGATGACCCCCTGTGGCCTATTTATCGGTCTTTCAACCATACTGGCTAAAGAGGTTTCATTTTTTTTTTTTTTTCTTATATATTAATAATAATAATAATATTTCATTTAAATATTATGTTGAAGGACTAAAGAAATGGGCATAGAAAGAATCAATTGATGATTAATTAACTTAATACATAAATTGGCATAGTTGAATGATGTAAATTGAAAGACAGTTAGAATGCCATATAAAGAAAAAAATTGGGAAACTGAGTGAGGCTTGGCAAGATTTAAAAGAGTTCGCAAGAATCATTTTTGTGATTTGTAGAGTCGAATAAGACCATATAAAGAAGAAGAACCCCAAAATTGTATACAGTAGCTAAGCGAGGAATGGCTCAAGGTAAAATAACATAGTAATAATAATATGGCAGGGGGGAAGATAACTTAACCAAGAAATCATTCCTTGCTTTGCGTTAAGTTTAATTAGTGAATTCTTAACATGAAGGTCCCAGGATAGATCATAGATAAATTTATGCCTAAGTATTTAAATTCGTTGACTTTTAAGAGTTGATGAGAATTGTAATAGATTAGAAAATTTTTAAGACCTAAAAATTTATTCGTTGGTAAAAAATAATATATTTAGTCTTGGTTAAGTTTAGAGTTAAACTATTAGCAGAATTCCAGGCACCAAGAGACGAGAGAGTCTGATTAATTAACAAAGAAAATTGAGATAAGTGTAAGTACGCAAATAGGAGCACCACATCATTGGCATATAAGATCGACTGAACTGGGGTCAAAGCTAAAGGTAAATCATTTATAAATAGGTTAAATTGGAGTGGAGAAAGGATAGAACCTTGGGGAACAACAAGGTTGCGAGTCTGGATTATCTGTTTTTATGAGCTTTTATCTGCTAACTAGATGGAATCTGCCAAAATTTGACGGCAAACAACTGTGTGGTTTCATAAACAATCATACACAATCCTCTCCACAAAGACGTCACCATTAAGAATTTTGCTAGCACTGATGATCAAATTAACAACAATTACATATAACAATTAACAATAACAATGATCAATGCGCATGGGCAGAAGTGCCGATTTTGCTCTTAAAAAAAGTGCTTTGCATTTTAATATATAAAATGAAAATAGTAATTACGATCAGTAAGAAAATTAATTAACCAGTGAAGGGGGGGGGGGATCATAGATATTAAAAAAGGAAGAAAGCTTTAAGGATAGTAAATGAAGAGGAGCAGAATCAAAAGATTTAGTGTAATCAATAAATAATGAAATCACTATATTCCTGTTAGATATTTGGGAAGAAACAAATTCAGTTACTTCAAAGAAAGCCATTTCAGTATTGCGTTTTGGGGAGAAATCATGCTGAGATAAGGTTATTAACTTATGAGAGTATATATATTGAGAAAGAGGATTAAAAAATAATTTTTTGAAATTTTAGAGAAAAAAGATAAAATAGAGACAGGACGATAATTAAGAAAATCATGAGGGTCACCATTTTTGTATAAGAGATATAATTTTGGTTAATTTAAGGGATTCAGGATAACCGCCTAATAATAACGTTATTATATATGTGTGTCAAAAGAACACAATCTGTTCAAAGTTCATTAAACTGAGGTTCGACTGTATTGCTTATTATATTCATTGTGCATTATGAACAGAAATTTTTCCAAAAATATAGTAATAATTTTAAGGCATAAAATTACTAACTAGCTCTTGTAAGGACTGCTCTTTTTAATAAATAGAGAAAAATAGTAAAGAGGTAAAGGCGTGAAAAAATCCTCCTAGACCATTTTCCAATTATTACTGCTCTTTTTGCTTGTTTTACTTACAGGAGGTTATAATTTCATTTTCAAAGGAATCTAAAGGTAACACCTTAGTTTCTGGATGAGATAGGCATGATGTAACATTTTGCAATATTACCAAGTATTTAATTTTTAGTAGATATATTTACATAATACAACCTTTGAAACCGAGTAATAAATACTGCGAATTAAATACTTCATACTTGCAACGTAATTCATGGAGTTTTAAAATGAGAGCCAATTATAAACATTTTCGTGGTCAGAAGCATTTCATTGTTGTTCAGTGTTATGCAGATCTAAACGCCTATAAACTTAGTTTTAACAGTTACACTTTAACATTGAAGTATAAAAGCATGCTACAATGTTTTCATTTTTGTTTTTTGCAGATATCTGTTACAACCAAATGGCAAATACAGGACGAAAGCTCAAATAAACCTATTTGCTTCTTAATACCAATTAAAATTGAGTGACCAGGAAGCAAACATATAAATTCTTTTTAACTAATGTTCTAAAATCAAACATGTAATATATACTTTTGAAATGATATGTTTTTGTATAAATTAACAGTTTAATTTTTATTTCCTTATAAATATAATTTAAATAAAAATGTTTTACAAAAGGTTTCTATGAATTTTTATTTTATTATTAACGGATATTTATAAGAGAAAAGGATGAGACACAAAAACCCTGGAATACAATAAATAATAGTTATTAAATAAAAATGAAAAATAAAATAATAATTAACAATTAACAAAATAATTAATAAATAATAAGTAAAATCAAAATAAAACTAGAAATATAAAATCAAATAAAAAGCTGACGTTTCGGATAGAGACTATCCTTTATCAAAGCAAAAAGGATAATTCTCTAAAGGCAATTAGAATATTAGAGAATTATCCTGAAGTTATGAAAAAAGTACTAAAGGGCGCCTTTATATATAGTTGGCATAGGGAATAGTAAGATGGTATTGGCTGAATAAGCAGAAAAGGAATTTGAAGAAGTGTTAGGATAGGCCAGGAAAGAGGACAAATAGGAGGTAATAAGAGGGCGACGAAAACTAATGCAATAGGATAACACATACAAAATTAAAATTATAAAAAAGTTTAGGAATGATAGGGTGTCTAGCAAAACGGTTTCGTAAAATTCCCTGGGGGAAAAAAAAAAAAATTACCCCTGAAAAAATCCCTGACCGTTCCCGGTTACACAATTTTTTTGATAAAGCCCGGTCGCTAGTCACCTTGTAAAATAGTATCGCATAATAAAAAGGTCACTAAAATAAAAGAGTACAGAGAGCCTATGAAAAAAGTACAGGGACGGACACAAAATGAACATAGAAGTAGAAAGATATGACAGAACATTAAAACTAAGATATATAAAAAAAAAAAAAAAGAAAAGAAAAGAAAAAAGGCCCAGAGAGCCTGCAACAAATTAGGGAATAGCTGAAGTTGAAGAGGAATATGGGAAAGGTAATGAGGGAATGGTGCCTTTGCTAAGATTAATGCCATTAGGGGTGAGGGAATTAAATTTCCAAATAAGAAAAGACTCGAATTGCTTTCTTTCTTTTTTGTTATGGAAGTTACTACGAAGAATATAAAGGCTGATGGCCTGTAAAGAGTGACCAGGGGAATTAAAGTGTTTAGCGACAGGGGTGTCAGCATTGCTAAGAATATCGAACTTATGCCCGGCACATCTGGAGCGTATGGTAATGCCTGTCTCTCCAACATACTGTTTCTGGCATACTTTGCAATGTAACAGGTAAATTAGGTTATGAGAAGTGTAGGTCAGGTTCTGGTTAATTTTGAAAGTAAAGGAGGAAGCACTGCTGGAAGTGGAGGTAGCAGGATTAAGAAAATGGCAAACGCCACAACGCTTTGCATTGCAAGGAGAACATCCCATAGTGGAAGTGCGTGGTTTGGTAATAGCAGCGTGGACCAGAATATCTTTAAAATTAAATGTCCGTTTAAAAGAAACTTTTGGTGGTTCTGGTAGAATGAAGTGGAGAAGAGGAGAGTTGTCAATAATATGTTGATGTTTCCTTAGGACATTTCTAATACTATTGAGGGTTGGATGATAAGGAAGAACTAATGTAGGTGTTATCATGGCTGGAGAAGGTTTGGGGTTGTTGTTAGAACGAGAACATGTTTGTTGTTAGAATATTGTTAGAATATGTTTCCTTTCCCATATTCCTCTTCAACTTCAGCTATTCCCTAATTTGTCGCAGGCTCTCTGGGGCTTTTTTCTATTTCTTTTTTGTCTCAGTTTTAATGTTCTGTCATATCTTTCTACTTCTATGTTCATTTTGTGTCCGTCCCTGTACTTTTTTCATAGGCTCTCTGTACTCTTTTATTTTAGTGACCTTTTTATTATGTGATACTATTTTACAGGGTGACTAGCGACCGGGCTTTATCAAAAAAATTGTGTAACCGGGAACGGTCAGGGATTTTTTCAGGGATAAATTTTTTTTTTTTTCCCAGGGAATTTTACGAAACCATTTTGCTAGACACCCTATCATTCCTAAACTTTTTTATAATTTTAATTTTGTATGTGTTATCCTATTGCATTAGTTTTCGTCGCCCTCTTATTACCTCCTATTTGTCCTCCTTCCTGGCCTATCCCAACACGTCTTCAAATTCCTCTTCTGCTTTTTCAGCCAATACAGTCTTACTGTTCCCTATGCCAACTATATATAAAGGCGCCCTTTAGTACTCTTTTCATAACTTCAGGATAATTCTCTAATATTCTAATTGCCTTTAGAGAATTATCCTTTTTGCTTTGATAAAGGATAGTCTCTATCCGAAACGTCAGCTTTTTATTTGATTTTATATTTCTAGTTTTATTTTGATTTTACTTATTATTTATTAATTATTTTGTTAATTGTTAATTATTATTTTATTTTTCATTTTTATTTAATAACTATTATTTATTTTATTATTAGGTAGAATCCCATTTATCTAAATCAAAGTTACTTATACTCGATCCAACGAAAGTTGGAGTGGGCGTATCCAGTTAAACTTCCTATTTCAATTGTTAGACATTATTGCCAAAGTAGAATCAACAATGTCTAACAATTGAAATAGGAAGTTTAACTGGACACGCCCACTCCAACTTTCGTTGGACAGAGTATAATGTAATATTTTGTTTGCTTTTGGATTATCTCCATGTACATATACTGTGATGTAGTCTTTTACTCAATTCTGGTACAGATTGCAAAACAGATACAAATTTTATAATATTTAGGAAATTATTTCCGTATAATTATAATGCCTTTGATCTTAATGTCATTAACTTACTTTTAAAGACATTCAGTAGAATGATTAGAAAGTGTCTCTTGCATTTCTTGATAAATTTTTTTTAGGCAGTCTAGGCGAGGCAATAAGCACTGTTTAGAATGAAGATGGAAAAAATATTACTAAAAATTTAAAAGATATTGAAAAAAAAACAAAAAAAAAAACAATTTTTACAGTCGAGTCTTGTTAATGGAGAATTATTATAATTAAATATCTTGCAGATTGTGTTTGAATAATGAAAGGCAGGGGGTAATCAATTTTGGGATTTGGCTGGTTCACATCACTTCTAATAAAATGTTTCCTGAATGAAGAAATATTTCCAAAGATGGATTGAAGAGTTTCTGGAATTACTGCTAAATGGCAGATCTTTTCAAAAATTTTTGTTGTTGCCATGGCAATCCTCTCACATCAAATGATTGCAAGTATCAAATTCATTCATTAGTAAGTTTACCATAAGATCTTGAATAAAGGGTGGGTATTCAAATAAATGCCGGTCTCGTCTAAAGGCCGGGTAGTGTTTTAAAAATAGCAATTAAACACCGGGTCTCAAATAAAAGCCGGGACTGATTGATTATCAGGTTATCGATTGTTTAAGAAGTCGATTAATCGTATAAATTCCGGCGATGTCCCCTTTGCCATTGGCCCCTATTCTAACTTTGACCAATTCCATGCTGCTTTACCCTCGCCGTTTATGCATATAAAGAAGTTCTCGATCGTAGGGTCTCATTATCAAACCAGAAGATCATACTATCTAATGCGTATCAGATTTCCTATATTTTGTGATAAAATACTTCGTATGATATACTTTTCTGATTTAAATTTTAGTTTTAATGAAAAAAAGTTTCACTAAATTGCAATTCAAAACTTTTTCGGATTTTTTGGGAATAGTCCTTAACGCCCAGGTCTTGATTAATCGCTAGGGGAGGGGGGCGGGATCAGGACCATTGTGACAAACAAGACGCTTGGGCATCTATTCAAGATTTTACGGTAGTCCAAACTAAAGTAAGTTTTCAATTATGATCCTCAAATATTCTCAGATGAAGAGAAAAGAACTGCAACAAAAGTCAATCCAGATGCTGTTCTTGAGAATTCATCACCTTCATTTTCCACTAGTTTTTGGGTTTCAGACACACATGACTGAGGAGCTCTTATTTTGCATTTATTTTTTTAAAAAATTTCTGCAAGATAGACCGCATTGGAGAAAAAACGCATTTGAACCTGAATCTCAGCTGATGGTTTAAAATTTTTTAAAGGAAGCCAATACATTTCAAGAGACCCAAATTCATCACTAATAAAACAAAAAGAGACCCATTCAGAACGGTGGATTGGCTATGACGAAATGGTTCTGAAGAAAATCAATTCCAAGAAAATGCTGGAGAACCATTGTGTTGAGATTTGAATTGAAAAATATGTTGAAAAAATAAAAGAATTTCAATTAGATACATTTTTGTTTCATTCTCCATCTGAAAACTTTTCAATCCATCCTTGCATAATTCTGCCTTTCATATAGTTTCTTTTCTTTCTAGTGAATCATGTTATTCAATTGACATGCAACTTACAATTTTAGGTATTTAAACTTTCACTTGGGCAAATTATCAAGTTAATCAGCTGCCAGTTATTAAAATTTCATGCTAAAAAATAACTGGAAATATTTGAAGCTTAAACAACAAATCAAGAACAAAGCAAAGATTTAATAACCTGGAAAAGTGGCTTCACTGAATCATCTTTCATGATGACAGCCAAATAAAAAATGACATTATTCTATAAAAAGAAATATTAAACAAATCAGTTATAAATAATTTGTTAAAAAATGAAAATGAACACACTGTGGTAAAACCCTGAAAAAAGCTGACGTTTAGAAAAGAGGCTATCCTTTGTCAAAGCAAAGAGTAAAAGTGATGATCACTTTCAAAACAAGGAGGCTATCCTTTGCATGAGTAGTAGTAGTAGTAGTAGGGATTAGAAAGAACACACACAAACATCCATGCCATTGTGGGATTTGATGATACTGACAAGGGAATCCCTCGAATATGTATGTCACAGATTTCCACCAAATTGAAATATGTTACTCAATTGAAGCTACAATAAATGCTTGCAAAATAAGACAGTGCGAAATTTTGTTTCTTTCAAAATAAACCATGAAAATGAAAAAATTTGAGCACGCATAGTCATACAAGGACTCCATTGTTAAAGCGATGTATTAATGCGCCAACGGAACTTCTTTCTTCCACTACTCACAGCAATAAGCACGAATCCACTTCAGATGAAATAGACAGCAGCAGACGGCAATTGAATGGCTTCTCAAGTTTCTAAACAAACTTAGTTTTTAAAAATAGATTATTACAATTAGCTAATTGCCTACCAGTATAAAATGTCTATAGTAATTAATAGCCATTTCCTTAATTTATTATTTCATTTTATTAAGTAATTCGGTAATCAAACACGGGTCTGGCTTCATGTGCAACCTCGAGTAATATGTTGCGTTGGTGAGGGGGTATGTATTGCGGTGCTTTATAATTTTAAATAAAAATAGTATTCACGGATGCCTACCTCATCTTATAAATTCTTTTGAGACAAATAATTGCACAGCAAAATTAAGGTTTTGTGCTTAATAACAGTGCACTAACTGCAATTCTTTGGCGATCGCCGCTAACAAGTTCGCTTCCCCTCTTTCCGCCATGTTTGTTGAACTGTGCGCACTTCCGGAGGCGCTTCACTGCCGCACAATGCAGTCGCTTCCATGGTGTGCTTGCGCGCAAAAAAAGGCTATGTGGGATTCCCTTGTGAGTATCAGAACACCTGCATCTTAACACTCTTGGCCACCAAGATCGGCTCTTGTTAAACTATGAAATTTTAAACTTGGATTTCTAAAGCAAGTTTTAATGATCAAAATACATTATCATCAAATTCTTAATAAGGGTATAACACTTATTAGAACCTTACCATTGTTATAATTTCATTTATAACTACATCTTTGATATCTTTTTTGTGAAAAACTTCATAGGTCTGTGAACCAAAGTAATTTATCCTGGTTTGCTGAATGCCTATGACATCCATTTCTACCAGCACAGATTCTAAAATAAACAAGAATAAAATTTGTTAAAAGATTTAATTTTATAAATAATTCTATTAGGACAGGTTTAAAATAAGGAATATGGTAAAGCAGGGTGAATATCTTCTACAAAACATCAAGAAAATATGAATTGTTGTTGCCTGACTTATGATTTATACAAGTCATAATGACTCGGTTGTCCCTCAGTTGTTATTATGCAACAATTTAATAGTTTATATATTAAATACATCATTTACACTGAAGAGCCAAAACATTATGACCACCTACTCAATAAAATGCATTTCACCACCTTTGGCCTGCAAAACAGCTGCAAATCGCCTTGGCATGGATGCCACAAATTCTTGGTAGATGACTGGAGACAGATTGTACCAAATGTCTAAGCAGCGTTCACGCAAAGTCGAGTTATTACGACACGGTGATGTTTGAGCTCTGAGCTGCCGCTCCATGACATCCCAAATGTGCTGTATTGGATTAAGAACCAGCAAGTTAGGTGGCTAGGACATTAATTGGAATTCATCCTTATGCTCCTCGAACCACTCCAACACAATTCGAGCCTTGTGACACGGGGTGTTGTTCTGCTGGAAGATTCCATTTCCAGTTGGGAAGACAGACGCCATGTAAGGGTGCAACTGGTCCGCAATGATGTTCAGATAGTTCGCAGCTTTCATGGTCCGTTCTACCACAAATATGGATCCCAGAGACCCCCATGAGAACGTCCCCCGAAGCATAATACCGCCACCACCAGCCTGTGTATTTCCTACTGCACAGGGGGGGGGGGGGGGCAACAACTGTTCTCCTGGACAACAATTCGGCATACCCTGACAAGACCATTGATGTGATGAATAAGAAATCAAGATCCATCCGATTAGGCAACCTCTCTTCCACTTAACTATGGTCCAGTCTCAATGTTCCCGGGCCCATTGTAGGCGTAGCTGAACGGTGTCATAATAACTCGGATCCAACAGTGTTCGCTGTGTCGTAATAAGATTCCATATCCAACAGTGTTCGCTGAACTGTGTATTCCGAAACACTTGTACTTGAACCTGCATTGTATTGGGCTGTCAGCTGATGGTCTCTGATGTCCTTTTTCTTTGATGGCGCGTGGACATCCAACACCTTGGCATCTACTGCTGGTTTCACCATTATTTATCCACTTTGCATATATACCAACAATGGCAGATCGTGAATAACCTACCAGTCGTGCAGTTTCGGAGATACTTGTTCCGAGTCTTCGGGCCATTACAATCAAATTCACTTAGATCAGCAGCCTTTCCCATCACTCACAAATTCTACTAAAAATTCAAAGCAAGTTTAAGTTTCACGAATTGGACTGCAGAAAATTCATGAACCTTTCAGGGAATGAGGGTTCAAGGAAGAGATGACATTATGAGCCTAAGTAAGGATTGGATGGGGATCTTTTTGCAAATACAGGGTGATCCAAAAGTAACAGAAAACCTGTCGGAAGAGGGATGCTGCGGTGACTTGTTTTTACAAAATTGTTTGTCCCATTTAGAGCAACCACTGCTTACATCAAAGCCTATTTACTATGGTTTTCCAGAATAGAACATATTATTATTCAGAATTCTGGATGTTTATAACCATATAAACTGACAGAAATGATTTGATGTTATACTAAATAAAGTTTGCCTAAAATTAGAAGAGTCTTCTTACCTTTCAGAGTCACAAAAGATTGCTTGAATATAATGAGACACAGAAAAGCAATGGAAGCCAATAGTAATAAACAATTCTTCTAAAATTTAAAACAGAAAAAAAATTAATTTTAATTATGCTTAATTTAAAATTTTAATTAAAAATATCAATTTCTATCTTTATAAATTTAACATCTGAAAATTGCATGCATCGTCCCCAGTCTATTACAGACACCAGGCTTTTATTTGAGACCAAGCCTTATTCCTTTCATACATTCCTTCATTTTGCAAATGTAATCTACATTACTTTTTCATACACTAAAATTTTTCTTAAAATTATAATTACAGTATCCTATTCTGAATCATTTTCCTCATCTAAAAATATAAGCTAATTCCCCTATAAATTCATAACGTTTTCACTTTTACTTTATGGTCGGGATCACATTATCCGGCCTCAATTATTTAAGACAAGGACTCAAATCCCGGCTTCAAACAGGGAAAATCCAGTACATAACAATAAGTCTCATCAGTTTATAGAAGATTTTTCACATGCCATGCAACAGTTGCACGAACTATGTCAAAGTGTATTGTCGCAATGGAGGCTTACTTTGAAGGACAGTAAAGTATCATCTCTGAAATGCCTATCCCTGTTTGTTTTTCCGAGTCATTCACCGAACTTTCCGTCTCACCTTGTATAATAATGAAGTTGATGGAGGCCTTGCAGTACATAGCGGGAAAGAAATTACACAGAATTCCGGCTGGTTTCGCCTATTATTCCTGGCTTTATCAAGAAAACATATGAAAAGGCATGCAAGGCATTTTTATATACAGTTTATGAGGGGGGGGGGGTTCTAGAAATTAAAGCATCGACTACCAATAAGGTTATTTTATTTATTTATTTATTTATTTATTTACAATTGTGCGCTCCACAGGAGCATAAAATATAAAAGTTAAAATATTGGTTTATGTAGTATTTTGCTGTTTTTCCATAATCCAATCCAATAAGATGGATTGTATATGTTGTTGGTGATTAAAACATTTATTAAAATTACAGGCAATAATTAATTGTCTAAGTCCCTGAGGCATACAATTCCAGAGCTGAATAGAATTAAAGGGAAAAAAATTTTCTCTCCACTTCGAGATCAATAGGCGGTTGTATCAATAGCCATTTAGTTCTCCTGATATCCTGAGTCAATGTCAACCAGTGATGGATGAAATGTGCTGGATGATTACTACAAATGATGGCTTTTACTAATTCCCTTAACTGAGTCATCATCAATACTGATGGTAATGTAAAAATTTTAAGTTCATTACAAGCTTGAGTAATAGAATGAGTCCTGGATAGATTAAAAGCGGCACGGATGATGTTGTTAACAGCTACATTCAATCTCACTTGTGCATATTTATTAGTATTATTCTATATCAACATGCCATAAGTAATTTTAGGTATCACTTTAGTTTTTATAATGGTTATCATTTCCCTTTTAGTCAGGGTTCGTCGTAGCCTATACACAAGGAATCTTAATTTATTACAAGCACTAATCAGCATGTCCTATGTAAGGAGAATTTTAAATTACAATCACAGATAACTCCCAAATTCTATGACTCTGAACAGGAGCTCGTACATTTTTATGGATAATTAAGATAGAGGTTTTGTCGGTATTAATTTTCATATCTCTTTTATGAAACCATGATTGAATCATCTTGACATCATGGTTAATATCAGTATTAATTTCATTAACAGTGTGTTCATTATAGGTCCTAGTTAGTATTATATCGTCTACATTATTTTGCACCTTTTACACAAGTTATATCTGTACGCAGCCTGGGACAAACACAAACATCCATGCCCACGGTGGGATTCGAACCCACGGCCAGGCAGACTCGAGAACTAGAAAGCCTACGCCCTAGCCCTCTCGGCCACCTGGCTGGCACACACACAGTTCATGATGGTATAAACAGTCATTGATTGGTTGGATACAAAATAAGGTCATTTACTAAAGCTATGTTGGTAAAATAGTTGTAATTGGCTGGAACACGATCATGAATGATAGAACGTGATGAGCGAATCAGAAAATAGAATAATAACAAATAGAAAAAAAATTTGCCAGTAAATTCAGAATACATGGTAAAATTACAGCAACATAGATAAATGATACAGAGAGTAATGGGAAAACGAGAAAATATTAAAACAAAACAAAGTAGTACTAACACTTAACTGTAAAAATAAAAATAAATAAAAACAACGAGAGGTTAAATGAAGTCTGCAATTGGCTTCAGCATCGAATGTACGTCGAAAATTGTTTGAGCATTGATGAGTTTATCAGGTAAATCACTTTTGGCTCTGAAGTTTTCTATTGCTTCCAAAATGGCAGTCTTAAAGGGGGTCATTGGGTTGGTGAACAATGGACATAACTTGGCTCCGGTTGGAGGGCTTATGTCCACTGTCCAGAAGGTAGGTGGCATATTGTGACTTCTTATCTTTCTTTAGATATGAGGCTACATGTTCTTTATATCTGATGGAGAAATAGCAAGAACTCAAACCAATGTAAAAGCTGTTGCATTGGCTGCATTCGATTCAAACCGGATTGGGAGTATTTGTCAACATACATGGTAAAGGTGGGTTGAGAGAATGTTTACAGTTTGGAAGCACATAAGACTGAGGGGAGTGAGGAAATTGGAGAGGTGGTAGCAATAAGGACTGAGGAAAGGGATAGATACCCATTTGGTAGGTTGTGAAATCTGCAGGGGGAGGGGGGGCCCCAGTAATGAACGTTTTCTGAAGTGTATTAGGTTGGAAATAGTGGAGTGGGAGAAGTGGATTGTGGAACTTGTTGGATCTGTCAGATGGGCTTAGGGGGAGGTTAAGGAAATGGTCAACATGGAAATGGAAGGAAGCAAGTTTGTGGGATGAAGGATGGGCTGAGGAGGCGTGGATCAGATTGAAGGAGGTGGTAGGCTTGCGGTAGACATTAAAGGAAAGACGGTTGGAAAGTGGGTTATGGGGAAAATCACATCCAGGAAGGTTATGGGTGTATTGGGTTCAAATTCGTAAGTGAATTTAGCATAGGGGGAGAAGGAATTGAAGAGATTGGCGATGGCGGAGGGTAGAGGCATTCAAGGATGCTGAAGATGTCAGGAACGGGAATGTTAGCGTACGGGTTGATGACATCGTGGGACCTGAGGCATAGTTTCGGGTTGGTGGGGAAGTCGGCAAGCTTTTAAGTCAGGTCTATGGAATTGAATGCTTTAGTAAATGACCTGGTTTTGTATCCAACCAATCAATACTGTTTATACCATCGTAATCTGGTAACGATACCCTTTTATATGTATCTTTGATAAAGCCAGGAATAAAAGGCGAAACCAGTGGAATTTCTGTGTGATTTCTTTCCCGCTATGTACTGCACCGTCTCCGACTTCATCAAGAAGGACAGTACCATTTCATAACGCTTGTATACTAATATTGTAACTTTTTTATCATATACAAACCTTGATTGCTATATTATATAAAATTAATATTAAACTCAATGAAATCCACAATTTAAATCTTAGAGCGCCAATGGAATCTGGATGAAGTTCGATAACAAATTCGCAACAATTATGCCTGCCGTTTTGGCAAAAAGGATGTTTACTATGGTAGATGATCTTCGATCCTCGCACATTTTCCGTCTTCTCCACGGAAAGCGATCTTCCACGGGGAACCATTCTCGTCGCTAAGAACTATTAGGATACATCAACAAAATAAGGCGAGTCATCTTCTGTGCGTTACGGCAAATCGCCCTCTTTGTTGTTTCTTCTGTTTGTTGTTTATTCTTCGAATTTGTTTATTTCGAAACTGAGCCTTTCAAGGTCGGAGAGTATAAAACAAGAGAAGATCAAAAAGAGTATGCACATTTCGCCATCTATCGCCAATAAACACTAACATAATAACTCGCTCCTGACAAAAGTGACTAAATTTATTTTTTTTAACACCGTTTTAAAGGAAAACGGCGGTGATCGTAAAATAAATGACATGGTTTTATTCAATTAATTCTAAAAAAATTTTTCAATAATCATCAAAGGGTTAATCACAGCTGCGATAACTGATACCAGGAGTAATGTACTCTTGCTGATTCCAAGGAGCTATGCCAAGAGGGTTGCGATTTCGACAAATTTGGCCTTTTCAAGTATATTTGGCCGTATGTAAAATCTGGCCTTTTTTTGGCCATTTCGAGGAACTTTGGCTCGAACAAGCCAATTAATAACCAGAAGGATTCAAGGAAGTCACATTTTTTCAGTTTTGCATCAATAAGACACTAGTTGGTTCCAAAGTCCATCTCTACTTTACTAGCCAGTTGGCAGACTGCCTAAGATTTGCAACTACCCTGCCCGATGCTACATTTAGTTACCAACGACATGGATGATGTTAAGCAACAATACCAGAAAAATACTCTAACGGAACGGACTATTGAAAATGTTTAAAAACAATGAAATTTGGCTAGGCATTTACCGTCATCAAAATTTCAAGCAATTGCAATGTATGGGCTCAACTGCCTTGTAAATCCAGAACAGATTACAGCTTCATCTCCTGGATTCAATTATTAGAATTAGAGCGCATTTAATAGGAAAATCTGTCTGGTGCAAAGATTTACATATGCCAGAGAGAATGTTAAAAACTTCAAGTCAGATATACTTTATGGTCACACAACTAAATTTTCAGCAAAATGTACAATGTGAAGATGAAGGATGATGTTATTTTTGTAAATTTCAGTAAAGTTCTGATTAATATAACAATATAGAATTTTATTTTTTGTTCTTTAGATTAGTCTATTCCTACGTTTAGCCTTTTTGGCCATAAGTTGTGTCTATCTGGAAACCCTGGGCTATCCTAATAATCCCCCCTTTTCTATTAATCACAGACAACATCGTACAGTGGCTGTGAGCACATAATTAGTTAAATATAATACCAACACACAGTAAGATCTGTCCAAGAACAGATGAAGGGTGGGAAACCCTGGCTTTAAGCATTTTATAGAAATCTAATTAGAGACTTCCTATCAGGCCAATTGCAATCGTCCAAAGAGAAGGTTAGGTTAGAGTAGAGTGCTTTTATAAGTTATTAGTGCCTCGTTATAATGGCTGTATATTTTGTAAGACGAAAAATTAAAATTATTGCATCATCCGTAATGATTATTGCATCACTCGTAACGCTTTTTTGGGTCGAAACAGAGAGGAAGGAAGGAATCTGTAGAAATAAATTAAGCACTTTAAAGCACATAGAAATTCAACAAGCGCATTATAAATTATAAATAAGATGAAGGCTTCAAAAAGCATCAAAAGATCTAAATGAGCATTTAATTGATTCTTCAGTGTTTCAAATAAAGTATGAATTAAATTGTGAGTAATAAATATTAATTATTTATTGTAATGGAAAAGAGTTTATTCCAACACAATAGGATTCATTAGTGTATCAAAACACTGAAAACAAAACTTTAGGCCATTACACAAGTTCGTTACACTCTATCCAACGAAAGTTTAACTGGACACTCCCACTCCAACTTTCGTTGGATAGAGTATAGTGTCGCTCTCTGTTACCACACTTTCAATATATTTCATATCTCTGTAGTAAAGATTTAAATAAAAATTGTTTGCTCAGACAACAATGGTCAGGTGACTTTTTAGTGCCGGCGTGTACTTCAATCCAGCGCCAACAATGCTTAAACGTGTAACGACAATGCAAAACTGTCTCCTTAACGCTTTTTGGTTTCGTTTTTTGCAGCTTAAAACATTATCATGTTAAAAAAAAAAAGGGGGAAACCGAAAAATGGGATAGGGGAAATGAAAATATATGGATGGAAACTTGCGACGGAGAGCGCGCAGACGCGTGTACAATCGACTCAGATGGCTTAGAATGGCAGTAGTGCGTTGATTTACCAGTTAGTAACACCAGTCAGCGAGTTAGTAATATTTCCCATTTGACTCGTTTGGACTACTCTCCCGTATAGCATTTTACGCTATTTAAGTCTTTTTATTTATATCAGCGTATGTAGACGACATTCTTATATGGACTTCCATGTTACTCTAAACTCCCTTCAGTCAATTTTTAATAGCCTTAAAAGTCCGAAGTGACCCGAATGATATGACTACTCCCCTCAAAAATCTGCTCTCACTACTTTCCTTAAACTAAAAACTAAGCTAATTATTAAATCTGTTTATTGAGGTTTATAGAATTCTTTCAGTTAGATTTGCTCATAAATATCCATTGTGTATGACACGAAATAATGACTAGGAGAATATAGATTGAACACGGACAGTTTCAATTAAAAATAGCAAAACAAACTGTATTATTACTCACGAGTAAATATAATTGTTAAGTAAACCTTTACAACGAAAAGAATAATTCGCTGCAATCAAGAACTCACTCGAATTACGCTGAATAGCAGACGATATCATCATAATTCGGAAAATAAAAGAAAGTCATAGCCTTCAGAGACTCGCTTCTGGTTAGAAGAATAGCCAACATCTACTGGTTAGAACAACTGCCACTTATCCTTCTCGGTTAGTAGTCCGTTTATAAACGGGAACTAGCTAGAGCAGGCACTCAACTCTGTAAAGAAACACCATGCATGTTACTAAATATCATCGCCTATGCCATTGATGAACTACCACTTATTCAAAATCTATTAAGGCTTGATGGGCGATAATAATAATAATAATAATAATAATAATAATAATAATAATAATAATAATAATAATA
>JAHWFO010004153.1:1111453-1130392 GCA_023313115.1 Rhysida immarginata
TAATAATAATAATAATAATAATAATAATAATAATAATAATAATAATATCAACAGCAACAATAATAAAATGATTCGGCTCAATGGGATTTGCGGGGAATGCCATATAACAGCCGATCCCCTCCAGCACACGATAATCACGCAGAAAGACTGTTTATACACAGATTCGGCTATACAGACATTTCCAGGTAGCCAGTATCATGCATCCGCATCTAGCCAAAATACCCAATCTTAGCAATGTAAAGACTCCATAAATATATTGGACAGTGTCTTGGAGAGCATAACAGTGGAGAACATAAAAAACTCGTACATCATCTCAGACACTGTCTTGGAGACGATAACACAAGTTACATTATGGCAGAGCAATAAATACTTTTATCAATATCTGACAAAATATTCAGACCAAACATCAAAGCTTTGGATAAACAAAACAAAGCGCATATACAGCATAACTGATTTTTCCCAGTTTCATTATACACAAAATCAGTAAATGTACAGCTTTGGTATAGCCAACACAGTAAACTTTATTCCTAACGTCCTTTCTGCCATTGGAGGTATTTCACACTCACTACACAACAGCCTGACAACATTGAATATAAACCCACAGCATTACAAAATCAAATCTAAATATCTCCCGACATAACTTTCCCGCTTTTTTCAGTTTTGCTCCTAGGATTTGACCTATTTTGGGCCCAGTCTCTGGGATTTGGTTTCTGAACTTGTTCCAAATTGGGTCTTTCCTAATCAATAACAATAAGTCCCATAAAACTAGAATATGTTTACTTGTAATAGCCTATGCATCAATTATATCCAGGCTGTGATAATGTAAATTCAGTACAAGTATTTTTATTTCTGATTATCATGAAATTAAATACTAATATTGAAGCAACATTAAATCTGTTGTGATTATTTTTACATGCAAATTATGTAAAGTTGCTCATATATTTAAAGCCTGGGAAATACAGGACTTCTATCTACTTTATATGTTTATCTCGAGGCAAGCAGAAACGATATTTGTCTCTGCAGGCAATTAAGAACACGCGCACTACTTGTATGAACATAAAATTTTCAATCCAGGTGACTTTCCTCGAAATTTTCGTCTGCATTAAACCGAGTGAACCAACAACAAAAGACCGTACACGCTCACCTGTTGATAGCAACGCACTTGACAACCGAAAAGAAATAACCGACGCCGATTATCGAGCGCATCGGGACACCAGGAAGCAAAGACATAATTCCAAAAGACCCTGTTTAACTCTGATAACAACAACAACCAGCACACGAATCGAAACGCACAACCCATAATGGACAATGGGAATCCTAATAAAAAGAGATCGATACATTAAAACAAAAATCGAATTTATTTATATTTTTTAAATGAGCTGGGGTGGGGTCATGGGGTGTAGCGGAGAGGGAGTATTTCACGGCTGTCGTTATGGCAACTAGTTTTTTAGCTTTCCTAAACAGAACTTGGCAGTCAGAAGGCAAAACATGGACGAGGACAAGAGCTGGGTGTTCGAATCGCTCGTGGGGCTCCTTGGGGGACCCGTCTGGAATATCCCCATCCTCACTTTCATCGAACAGAAATCGCTCAGTAAGTACCCATCAAGTGTACACAAATTAAACCAAATATTTACGAACCTGCTAATCAATATACTTGATATCGACTCCATGCAGATCAATATAAATTTTTAACTTTTTCCCCCTCTTAAAATTTAAGTCTTTGAGGCCGACTGCAAAGACAGCGAAGAATACAGGAAAATCCATGAAGAATATAAAAACTTGGTGAGCCCACTTAAGACAAATTTTTAACTTAAATAAATAAATAAATAAACAAATATATAATTAATTATTATAATTACAATAACAACGATCATTAATTGCTTCATTCCAGCTTAATTCGATATATAAAAAAAGTTTTGTTTTAAAAGAGAAAACTATGACAACGTAGTTTAGTAAACTCCCTGCTCCACCGAAAACAAATTATTTATTTATTATTTCCATTAAAAAATAGGGAGGGAAAAAATTATTACTTCACTGACAACAAAATTATTTTATCAATTGAACCCTACAAAATATAAGAAAAGCATTCCAAACACAAATTCAATTCTAGATTCGATAATGACTCGGTGGACAAAATCGATTCAAGAAACCTTTTAGGATGGGACAATAAAAGTTTTGTTTCAATTCCGGAAACTAAGAAGAAGAATCGGGTCTCCATTTACATTGTAATGACAATATAAAAAAAAAAAATTCCTCTACGCATTGGTCAGTGTAAATCGATTAATCATTAGCAAACCACAATGAACAAGTTATGACCAATGCGGAAAGTAAGGGACCTAACGGCAGATAAAACGATCGAAAAGAAAAAACATTAAATGAAGGTCACCTACAAGTTCACCCCTTTTCCAAATTTTTTCAAACATCAAAGCTACCTTTAATACTATCTCAGTAGGATTACGCCTTAACCTATATTCAATGCAAGTTGCCATAATTCTCTTATGAGAGTATGCAAGTAAGAGATTACAACTTGGGCTCAATCAACGGTTTATTATCAACCCAATCAAAGGACGCCCTACACCATTTCTCAACACACATTACAATTTTGACGAGTTACTGACAACATCACTCGGAAAGGAAGGAAATTTGATGTATGTGTGCAATGATTGGCTCCTGCCATCAGAACTTAATTGATGCTTATCGTGTACAAAACTTGAATGATTACTAGCCCAATTCACTTCATTAGGATTTGCATCTTCAACAGGCAGAGCTGGATCCCTTATGGAAGTTGGTTAAGGACTGGTAGGATGCATTGGCAAGATGTATGGCAGACAATTCAGTAATTGTCCGTTGATAATTCAGTAATTTATATTCACATATGGTATTGTTCAGTATTCTCAAAGCACTATTTACATAATAGCACATCATAGCGCTCCTAAGAGAATAGATTAAAGTAGTTAGAATTGGCCTAAAGCCACCCCAATCAAACGACACCAGACGCTATCTTCTGTACACACAATTCTTACTCCATCTTCCTTTTGTTCAAATAGGATCAACTCTCATTCAAACTTTCAAAACTTACATTGTTAGTCTCTTCTACTTGACCCTGTCTCTCTATCGTTCCCCTCAATCATTTTGTATCATCCACAGCAAATTCATTCCACATGTACAACCATTTCAAAGTAGACACTGATTAAGTCATATTTTTCTTTACTCACAATCTATCTCTTAGATTATCCTTCAAAATACAGTCTCATTTTCATCTCCATTGCACTCATTCGTTCTTATGTTTCTCATAATTCAACTAAGTTTCAGCTAACTTTGGTAGCGACACTGCTTTTTATTTTCACAAGCACAGATAAATTAATCATCCATTAAACGAAATTATATGCACTAAATCATGCACCACATACAGTGTTTCATGGCACCACACTTCCAGTCCAAGGTTTACCAACAATGCATAAAGCAGGTGAGATTAATCCTATCTGATTCACTGGTATTTTACGTTTTAAAATTCTTATGTTTGAGATAAGAGGGAGATTTCCCCCTAGCAAATTTAATCCTTCCCCTTCTACACCAATAGATTAAAAATAAGTGGACGAATTCGTACTGTGTTTTTAGGTCGATTTCATGCTAGGCACTTATATGGAAGACCTCGGAATAACACCAGAGCAATTTGAAGATGCTTGTGGAAAAGCCTCCAAGAACATTCGTTCTCAGTTTCATCATGTAAGGTTATCCATCCTTCAATCTTGTTAACTTCCTTTACAACAACTTAATTTGAAACTTCATTATTCTACTTATAGGAAGAAAAATGACTCCAAATAGGAACTGCAATAATTAATTTATTATTATTTTTTTATTTTTTGTAAAAGTCCCTCTTTGAACAGATTTGGGCTGCAGAAGATTATGAGATTTTCAAGCGAATGATGATTCAGAAGAACATAGAGCTCCAGCTCCAAGCACTGGAGCTCCTTCAGCAGCGTTATGGGATCATTCCAGAGTCTATGACCTCTAGCAATGATGTACCCAATGACGAAGAAGTGGTAATGGAAAAAGTGTTGAAGTAAGTACATCATAAAATACAGATGCTACAATGTTATATTTGTAGGTCTCAATGACATTTTGATTTTAATAATTATATTGCTTACAGAGGCACATCTAACTACTATGTTAGCCCCATAGCAGTGTTAACTTAAGCCATGGTAGAAAACACCTCATATACCAGTGTTGCCTTGCCTGATGCTAAGAACATCAAAATTGGACTCCTTTAGAGTAGTCAGTCATATAGTCAGATGAATCCAGTTTTTAGTTGTACCAATTTCAGAGTATTGTGAGCGTGTGGCATATCATGAGGCTTTGATTCCATCCTTTCAGTTCGGCATTGTTCAAGACTTTCTTTTTTGGTTTAGGAAACTTTTCATGGAACACTAACATGGCCCTGTAGTATACTTGGAAAGATCCTTGAAACATTGTGATCTTAAAGAATATAATGGTTTTCATGCATTCTGTAGGAAAGAGTTGCACCAAATTGAGCATAACTTGAACACTCAGATGAGTTCAGGACCACATCCAGTAGCGTAAAAAGACCCTGGATTTTAACTCATCAAATCTTTCCAGAATATCGCCGAGTGAAACATTAGAGGCATGAATTCATCTAGGGCAGAGTTCTTGACTAGAAATTAATAAGCCTGGCTGGCAGAGGCAATGACAGTCAACAGACTATTCACCTTGCCTTCAAAAGATCTTTTAAATAACTAATGTAAATATATTTCCAAGTAGCTTAAGGGGCAATGGTAAATCCTGATACACTAATGTGCATCAAAAAAGTTTAGGAACTATTCTGCTGGGTGATAATGTGGGAATTTTCTTTTATCTCAGAAAGTAACTTATAAGTCAGATTTTTAAAATTTCAAAATAACCTAAGAGTCGGAGGCAATTTTGAAATTAAAACTTAAAACTGGAACTTGAAAATATTTGGAAGGATCTATGGGTCTGTTATAGGTTGAGATACACCTGCACATAACATTCAATTCTATAGGTCAGAAATAATATTTTTAACTATGATCTCATATGTTTGTAATGAGTCATGGCTTCAAAGGTTAAAAATTTTCAGAAACTAAAATATAACAAATGGTGGTACGAACAATTTTATAGTCAAATCATTTTTTTTCTTCTTTAAAACAAGCAATATCTAAAACAGATTTTCTAAATAATATTACCAAACTCTTTCAAATCTTAGCAGCCAATATAAGTCTTAAAAATAGCACCCTATTACCAATTTCAATTCTAGCCATGGGCTTCTATACAATTTTTCTATGCATACTTAAAATTTCTGTTATTTTAAAATTATTTCTCAACCTATTTTTATAGAATCAATCAACTTTGGTTTACCACATGAACTGTGAATAAAAACACTAACCAAGGGAAAGAAAGTTTAATAAGGCATATGCACATTTCAGCCATTAATTAATTCTTCGCTGAATGATGGCCAATATTCGCACACACTTTATTAAGCTTTCCATTGTGGACAAAAGATTTGTTTCTTTTGCTTGGTAACAATCCATTTTAACAACTTACAGAGCATTGATCTATTTTGTAATCATTACTTTTCATATTTCTTATATTAAAGAATAAGCAGTCTCAATGGCCACGAGCGCTAAAGCACAGCTCTTGTTGCTCTTGAAACCAGAAAATCGTGGGTTTGAACCTGGTGAGGGCATGGATGTTTGTGTTTGTCCCTTTACTAACAAGCTTGGAAGATCAAGCAGCCTCAGTAGACTAATCCCCTATTAGAATAAATTTCCAATAAATCTAATTGTTATTTAACATCCTCCACACAAAAAAGTAAAAAAGGAATAGACGAGATAGATGTTTTAAGGATCCAATACCTATATATGAATACATATGCAGCTTGCCTAATTAAAACAAACTAATTCTTTATATTTACACTTCCTTCTTGCAGATAGCCCAAGATTTTAATAAATCCACAATAAAAATAATGTTAATGCCATTTCACAAAACAGCATATAAAAATTGTATATTCAATGTTGATGGTTTTGCAGGAGAACTTTAGAAGAACATGATAATCTTCTAAAGTCAATGGATTCAGAAACAAAAGAACTAGAAAAGAATTTGGCCACAACTAGTGGAGAAAAGAAGCGGCTTGAATCTGAAATCCAGAAGGAAAAGGAATTATTAGAGAAAGTAAACAAATTACGGAATTTTGAATTTACTTCTATTAGTTTATCACCATCTTTTGGAAAACTATTTCTGTAATAGCTTTCTTACTTCTAAATAACAAAATATTACCATCCATAAACAATTGAAATAATCACCTAACCATCTAATTTTAAATAGTGGAGATAAGAAGTAGAATGAAATATTGCAAATGTTTTCTGATGCTGATAATATTGCATGCCCTTTAATCTTTTCAACTAAAAGTTACATGCACTAAATTTCCATATCATGTAAATCTAAATATAAGGGTAGATCCACAGCCCTCTAAAACTAGCAGGCCTGAACATGGAAAAGATAAAACATTGTTATGTCGTTCTGGTGGTGCCATTAAAGAAATAAGTTCAACATCACAATCTTAGTGCACTGATGTCATGTTCAGGTCTGGTAGTTTCTAGAAGGCCGTGGTAGGTCGTATCCCTGAAACAGAAAACACGAAATTTGGGAATATAAATTTGTCTGGTTGTTTTTCGGGTTAATCGTATAAATTCCGACAATTTTAAACGCCGGGTCTTAAATAAATGCCAGGTCTCAATTAATTGCCGGGGGTATCGGGACCATTGTAACGTCCGGGCCTCTATTCAAAGTTTTACGGTATAACGAACCTCAGGGGATTACAAATTATTTGTTTATCAAAATTATTATATTTGAGTCATTGAAAAGCCTACTGGCCTAGTGGGGACTTTATAATTTTTTTTATGTCTGAGATTTCGTTGCATCAGAATTCATTGTAATGATGTTTTACTGTATATGACTACAAGAATGAATAAAATAATTTTTGGTAATTTAAAAGGTCAGAAATTTTTCTGAGTGGAAACAGGAAATAATGGTTTTTCTAATTATAAAAATTAATGCTACCTTAATTCAATGTCATGAATCTAATCTAGTCTTAAAAAGAATGTGAACCATAATGTCCTCCCTGACCAAATAGAAAAATAAAATAAAATAAAATAATAATAATAATAAATAAAGGAAAAAACAGAAAACACTACTCCACATAGAAAAATTTTACTGACTCAGATGTACATTTCGGATTTCAAAAATCCATCATCAGTGAGTGAAATATACATCTGAGTCAGTAAAATTTTGACTCACTGATGATGGATTTTTGAAATCCGAAATGTACATCTGAGTCAGTAAAATTTTTTCTATGTGGAGTAGTGTTTTCTGTTTTTTCCTTTATTTATTAAGGTATCCACAGTTTCGGCTATTTTTCTATTTAATAATAATCATCAAAAAAACAAACTTTTAATTTTACATTCAGTGAAGACTAATCCTTTTATTTTTATTTAAAACAGGCTATGAATTTGAATATCAGTGACAATAACAAGGGAGAAACAACAGATTCGCCAGCCTACGAGGTAATATATATCTATTCGATAGGCTTTTTTAAAAAGTTCTATATCTTTGAAAGAGTACATACAATTATGCAGAGAGTATACATCTACCATAAAGCATCACCCAAATTCTCAGTCTTCTGGATGATTGTAATGACTGTAATTTTTAACTTCTGGATTGACACTTTGGATTTTGCAATGCCATCAACAGTCTAATGAAATATAATTGTTGCTTTAAGAAACCCCTTCATGTTTAACTCAAATATTTAAATTTTAAATTGTAATGCAATAGAAATGTAACTTCCATAGTGACATCTCCAAACAGAGATTTATCACTACGGAAATTCACCTGCAACAAAATTCCTAGAACTAAAGTCTAAATTCCATGTTGGATAAGTCAACCTTCTTTGGCTTGACCGGAGCTTTAGCTTATCACAAGTTCCATGAGGTTTTAGCTGTCTTTAATCCTGAAGTTCTTGATGTTAACCATCCTATACTCCCATCACTGAATATTACAGAATCTAAAATTACCAGCTTGATATATGATGCAACATTTGGGTATTATTCACATCAAATTTATCAATTGTCCAAGAATAATGCTCCATTATGACATTTTTAAAACATTGAAGTTTATGCGCTCTTAAATTTGTAAAGCATACTTTGAAACTCTCTTCCCCATATTTTTATGGGGAAATTTTGTTTCTTCTAATCCCCTCAAACGTTTCTTGAATACAAATTTTGTTTTAATTTTAACAATTTTTAAAGGCTCGTGAATCCTTTTCTTGTGAATTCATATAATCATACTTCATTAAATTTAATGAACCAAAACATAGCCCTTAGAATATTTTTTCATTATGCAAACATATCTGAAACTCTGTAATTATCTTTAAACTAAATTTGAGAGAGGGAAACTTCAATGGGAGTTTAAAATTTCAAATTATGCAAACATTTAAATACGGAATAATTTTCAGGTCACTCCATTAATGTATTTTCACTATTCTCTTACAGCAAGACGAGCCACAACAAATAGATCCTAATGAAATTGCTAGGAGACAAGAATATTTACGCCAACAGAGAGACAAATTGCTTCTACTGAAAAAAGACGAACGTGAAAAGCAGCTGCAGCAGATGGAAAGTAGTTCTCAAAAACGACCAAAATCTGCCAGAGCTGCAAAAAAAGTACTCGATACCCAAAAAGCCGAATCATCTATTGACCCAAAGACTTTGGCTGCAAGGCAGGCTCTTGTTGCTCGGCTTAAAGCAGAAGTTATTGGATCACATTAATTTGAAATTTTGCAATTTAGCTCATGTAGTTGTTTTGTAGATAAGCTTATGCAACTGTAAAACAATACCAACTCTCTCAATATTGTAATGCTTTAACAGTTAATTGATATTCAGAATCATTGTTTTGCAATTATCCATGTTAGAATTAAACGAGTCCAGAAGAAAAATAATATAAAAAGAGAATATATTTTTATTTCTGCCAAATATGTTTTTAAACCTAACACAAATTTGACATAAATATGATTGTCAATTCTCATTTAATATCCTTCTAAACATGTATATATAGATGATTTTATGTTAGATTTGAAGATCCAATCTTTGGAAATATGCAAACCTGCTTTGGCAGGACTGGAAAATATGAAATAAAAAATTAAAAGAAAAACAAATGAAACAAAAAAAAAAACTAAATATAAATAAGTATATATATATATATAAACTAAACCCAAGAAACCCAGAACACAAATTAAAGGAAAAAAGCATCCATTTCTTGATTCTGTTCTCTATCCTGAGCTATTTACAAAGACAATTGTACAAAATTGGAAGGGGAGGAAGGCAACTGAGAAAAGGAATTTCCCTTTTTTCTTTCGTTTTTACATGCATATCTAACCATTTTCCCAAATATCAAATAAAAAAAAATAAACAAGTAGCATTTTACTTGTGTAGGGCAGGGGGAATAAAGTTATTTTTTTTACTCTTAATAAGCACTTAGAACAACCATTACTAGCTTCATATACTACAATTCTTAATGAGCAGGAAATTTGGTTTATTTCTTGCTCCAAACAAAAAGTTGCAATTAATTGATAAATTAACTGACAATCAATTGGTAATTTATACAGTACAATTTATGAGATATAGCGTTTATACAAATTAGAGAAAAAAATCTAAGTAGAGTTTATTATTGTACTAATTCAAATAAAGCTTAAAAAACAAGTTATATAATGAGAGGCCACCATCTTTCCATACAATATACATAATATGAGAAGCTTTGGAGCAAAGAGTTATGGCTCACCTAAGCATTTTGTTTTTGCTGTTCATACAATAACAACTGACACCAGAAGGAAGGTGAAATTCTTTGAATCACGGAACATTTTTTAATTAGCCTTGACACTCAACATTTCAATGTATTAATTTGAAAATCAAAAACGCATTTATTAGTAAAGAAGAAAATAAAATACCGGTTAAGTTGATTATATGGAATTATATTTGTTCGAGAAATTTAAATAGGAAGTCTAATAAAAAGAATTTTCATTTTTTTTAATAACAAGATAATGCTTTGAAATAAAATTTATTTTAAATATTCTACTACGGCTATAAAATGCTCATGTCAGTTGGTCATTGAGACAACAAACAACAAGAAATATTTAGAGTGAGAACAACAAATGATGTAAAATACTCCATCTAATGTTCTTCAAAAAATTTCTTTTTCTTGTGCTTCACAGTTATTTCAAAGGTAATGTTAAGGAATAGGAATTATTCATATCTATTTCCTCAAACAACAATTAGGGAGGGACATCAATAATGGATTAAATTAATGTTATTAATAAATGAAGGTTTTAAATGAACTGCATACAGCTGGATTATAAAGAATTATTATAGCAAAAGAAATTTTAAAAAAGATATGTTGTTATAAGCTGAAGACAAAGAGTCAATAACAATACATGAAAGCATTATTTATTCAGGAATATAACTTGGTTACAATAGTACAGTAAAAATCCCTCCTTGGACTACAAAAAACATGACTGTTTAACTTCGAACAAGTAATCATTATACATTTTTTTAGGGTTTTTATTGGCTTTTTTTTTTAATTTTTTTTTCTTTTTAATATGATGGGAGAGCGTTTCAAGTTACAGACAAAAATCCGTATGAAATCAGATTTTTTAAAAATTAATTAAACAAAAGAAAGATGAGCTGGGAGTTAAGTTTGCCACGTCACTGGGAAGAAATTTGTAAATGGAAGTATGTTGAAAGGATTACAAAAATTGGATTGAAATCTATAATAATAATAATAATAATAATAATAATAATAATAATAATAATAATAATACCAAAGAAAGTATACGTTAACACCATCTTTTAAAGTTTCATTAAATAACGACATTTGGTGGCCATTAACATACCTGCCTAGCATCTTTTAATGTATATATGGTTATTTTTTAAATTCTTAAATTTATGGTTATTTGTTTTGTTTATGCAACAAAAACAGTCATTTGGAAGTCTGTAATTAAGAAAAAAAATACATCTTTAAGATTATAGCTGCTTTAATTAAAAAAATTAATAAATAAAAAAATAAATCTTTTCCTTAATAGTTTTAAATAATCTGCAAGAAGGAATGCTTATATTGTGATTCTGTTTAATATAAGGAAGGTATCAAAAAACATAACAGGAATTTCTGGAAGGGAAAATACAGTGAACTACACTGCTTGCAAGATTTCTTTCCAAGCATTGGCCAATGCATTTGCTATCTGCCGGAAAGAGTTCCTTATAACTCAGAAAGCTCAATGTATGCACCATTCAAATCATCGATTATTCCAAGACATTGAGCTATATAATTAGCAAACTCTCCTCCCAAAATTCAATAAAAACATAAGTAAAAACAGGGTTATTATACAACAATTTCCATCTTACTTTTTCATCTTTTTTTTTTTTAATGATATCATGCTGTAAAATTAGTCTGTACAAAAGTTTTGTGTTTAAAAATTTTTATGTACAAGTAGATATAGATTGAAAGATGGAGTTTGCTGTAACAAAAAATAAAATAAAAAATAAAGGGAAAGAGGAAGATTACAAATTACTTATAATTAATATAAGAATAACTGGAGAGGAAAGAAAAAAAAAAAGTTAAAAAACAAAGCATTTAGCAGGCTGATAAATTTGCAGCTTACAGCAAATACCAATAAAGTTTTTCATCTCTTTACAGATATCTATTATTTTCATTTTAAATTGCAAAGAACAGTTAAAATGTCTATAATATATAGGTATTTATTTATTTTTCCTCTTTATTATGAAGTTTAAAATGATTTCGGAGGATTTCTGTAACTACAACAGCTCCTTTTAGTGATGGGAAGGAAAAAATAAAAACAAAAAAAAACTGGTAAAGGACAAGAGTTTAAAAATCTTTTTTTTTAAAAAACCCTCTTGTGCACTGAATGCTTGGTGAAAATAATTTGAGCGATAAAAACCAAATGTCGTTTGATAGAGATGATGGTCAGTATATATATATTTTTTATTTTTTTTTCTCTTATTTTTAATATATGTATATATATATAGTTTGTTTGTTTTTTTGTTTTTTTTTTAATAAACATTACTATATTGATATACTGAATACAATTTACAGGAAGAAACGAAAGAAAAGGCACATCAGAAACTACACATCACTGAGATGAAGACAGAAAATGAAAAATCAAAAATATCACTCAAAATACACAGCAGGAGTTTCAATGAATAAAGAGGGAAGCGATAAAGAAATGTCTTCTTAGACATGATAAACTTTTTTTTGTAATTATTATTATTAATCATTATTATCATCATAATTTTACACATACTTTACACTTATTCTGATAACGAATATGTGCAGAAAGATGAACAGTGTTGGTAACATTTTTCGCTTTCATTTCTTTCTTTTTATTTTTTTTTTTTATTTTTATTTTTTTTAGGAACCTGGTCAAATGGTTCGATTTTTTAAAAAAATCTTTTTACATTAAAAAAAAAAATCCCACTACTTTTATAAAAAATTCTTTAAGTAAGATTTACAGGAGACTATACTTGTTCAAATGTAATAATTATCTTGATAAAACTAAAACAAAAATGAAATTTGCTCCAACTTCAATGCTATTATGATAAATAATGTTAATGAGGGGAGGAGAATAAAAATAAGATAATTCACAGAGATTTTAACAAGATTAAAAAAAAAAAAAAAAAAAAAAAAAAAAAAAAAAAGGACAATAATAAATTAACTACATAAACAAAATATATCTATATAACCACTTAACTAAATTTTATTCCCTGATTAGATGGATCAATAAAAATAACACTTATTTACCAATTCACCCCCCCTCCCACACTTTCAATTCTTTAAATACAAAGTTCTCTGTTACTGTATCATTAATGCTGCAAAGGTTCAGTTCCCCTGAATATTGTCACTGCATTTCCACAACCGCATGGTAGCAGCAGCCTCTGTTTGTGCTTTGTTTATTTCTCACCCAATCATTTTAAAAATTTGTTTTTGAATTGAAGATATATATTTTTTTCTTTTTTATTTATACACACAAAAATACTTTTCTTAGAACAGAAAAATCTTAATTCTTTTCAGGGATGATCTTTCTGGAAATATTTGCTCTATCGTTAAAAAAAAAAAAATAAAATTCATTCACTCTTACGTCGGTTATACTCTTTGTTTCAAGTCTATTGTATAAATACTAAATTAATTTTGTTAAATCATTACATATTATATAAAAAAAAATCAATTTGCGTTTTCCCCCCTTTTGAAATGTGGAATGAATTCTTTAAGCATTTAAAAACTGAATGTTGTGTCTCATACTGCCACTGTACTTTAATAGTTGTATATGCAATTTCGTAATGACACAGCTCGGACTTATTCTCCACTCCCCTCCTGTTTTCTAATGTTTTTTTATTATTATTAACTGGGAAAAAAACATCATGAAATTCAACTGTTCATTTGATGATTAATGAAGACAATTGCTTCTGTTGCTTATTGACGGATGAGAAATGGCATCAATGTAAAAAAAAAAATAAAATAAAATAAAAAAATATTAACATAATAATAAATAAATAAATAAATAAAAACAAAAGTAAATAAATAAATGGCAAAAAAAAAAAAAAAAATTCCGAAATTTTTTTCCAATGTTTACAGAGAAAAAATAAATGTAACACGTGTTTCAATTCAACTCATGCTAACTGGAATTAAATGGGAATGAATGGACAAGCATTTATGGAAGTTAAAAAAATACAAATAAAAAGGCAAGGAATATATTCCTTCTGTACAACAAACTTATAATCATATTTTTTATAATGAAATTTCTCGCATCATATATACAAAAGTTTTCTTATTTTTTTTTAATTTTTTATTTTGTCTATTTACCTCCCCTCCCCCTGCCTGTTAAATTCATTTATCAAATATTTTTTTTTTCAAGTTTTGCAGCAGATGATGAAACACAATATAATCTACTACCTTCTCATTAGGTAAAGTCAAGCACTGACAATATTCTACTACTACATGAAACCATGGTATTTTTTTTTTTAATTTTTTTTTCCATATATTCCTCCCCTTACCCATCATTTAAAATTCTTTCACTCAATATTTACGTTTTTAATATATATGTGTGTATATATATATTTAGAAACTTTCAACTGATCTGTCTCACTAACGGCACTCTTCTAATCCAGTGGCAGTTGAAGATGTCCTGCACTGAGACACGTTTATTTTTTTTTATTTTTTTTATTTTTATTTTTTTTTTTTTGCTTCAAATCCTTAGGGTTTATTTTTTTTGTTGTTGTTGTTTTGTTTTTCTCTTTTATATTAAGTTTTTAATTTTATTTATTTTTTCTTGATGAACTGTTTAAACCATTTCTTGATAAAAGGACCAGCCTGATATAACTGAAGTCAATCCTATGCTTTTTTTTTTTTTCCAGGTTTTTAACAGAGTTTGATGGAGGAGTCAATGGAGACCATTCTCTTGAACACAGTCCAGAGAATATATAGTGCTGTGAGAACTTTTGGCTGGAAAGCCTAACCCATTAATAGTAACGAGTTGGCTTTGGCGCACAGCCCCTATTAATTAAGACTGACCCACTGATGAAATTCTGAGGTCCTACTATGTGAGCCGAGCACGTTTTGAAGTAGGGAAGTTATCAACTTCCTCCTCCTCTTCTTCTTCGTCGGAATCACCATCATAGTCCACAAGTCCTACCTAAAAATAGAAATCAATAGAGGCCGAGTGAATTTTAGCTAAACATTTCAATGATGAATTTAATATGTGAATTTTTATTACTCTTATCAAACCAATTATTACAAAATTAAACAGACAATTCTAAAATTCCTTGATAATTCTGACCACCTAAAAGATGAAATTCTATGAAAAAAATTTGTCCCTAAACTTAATTTCTCACATATTCCCGAAATCAAAATTAACATAATCTTAAGAGTCACCTTTCTGCCAAGTGTCGGTCCTTTAACGTCGACTGACGGAGACAACGGTGTAGTGTTGACAGGACTACAACTTCTATTCATCAATACTGAAGAAGCTGTCTTTGGGCTTAAAGTCTTAGATGGCAAACTTTCATTCTCTCGTCCTATTAATAAGAAACAGAATAAGCTTATTAAATCTTTTTATCAACAACAAAAGCAGTATGTATCAAATTGAAGCGAAGCACTAAACCTTTGCTTTTACTTTCAACCATTTTCCCGATGTGATCAAGGTTTACATCTAATTTTTTGTTAAGGCTTTCGCTCATAGGCATCATATCTCCATCTTCATTGTCGTCATATTGATTGAACCACATTTCTTCTTCTTCTTCCATCTCTCGAGGATCTCGTCGGTAACGATTATTTCTTAATATTGATGGGACGCTATGTTTTTAAAAATAAAGAAAAAGAAAAAATTAGAAGCACCTAGTTCTCAGCAAATTTATTATTCAAAACACAATCTTTAAGTGAAAAGGATGTTTTTTCCATTCTCAAATCATAACTGCATGCCTGACTGATTACTATCAACTACTGTGAAAATAATAGGTAATTTACGAGGTTTGGATGTAACAAATTAAGGCTAAACTCATTTATATATTATTATGAAGAAACACTGCACAGAAATCACAAACGATAGCATTTCTAATCTACTATGAAGTAAAGTGACAATTCAATAACTGCATCTAATCAAAATATTCACCTGTCTAATGAAGATCGATCTTTTAACCTATCTTGATGCTGATCATATCTTGCTTTCAGGGCTTTGAATGTTTGTACATATTCGATCTTATCAAAGACCTTACCAAAATTTTCAACAATGTGTGTACATAACGATTTAATATCCTCCTATAAAATACCATTAATACAATATTAACCAGAGAAAAAAAAATTAAATAATTTGATATGCAAATTTCCTAATAAGCTCTTTAAAATATCACCAGCTTACCACTTTAATGAATTCAAACATTTCTACAATGGCTGAATCCAGCAGATTATATCTGCTATTGTTTTCTTTGAAAACATCAACAACAGGATGAAACAAGTTTCCTTTGATTATATAACGATTATAAAATTCATCCTTTAATGCTATCATTTTCCTCATAAACCTCAATGCGCCTGGAAAATATAAAATCAGACCAAAAAAATATGTAAACTAAATTTATTCAGACCAAATATTTTTAATTTTGCTATATTATCCACTATAACCAGTGTTATAAACATCATTATTACATATACTGAAACATTTTAATAATTACCAAAACCCTTCATTATGCATTGAAAATCACTTCACATCAAACACTACTTTTTCTCTTAACAGAAAGACTGTTTAGTAAGGAAAAAAATGTTGGAATTAATTAATATGATATAGCTTATATACATGGTGCAGGAGTGAAACAGGCGAATCACCAGCTCTCTTCCTCACAGTTTTCTCAAAGTTAATTGCCCACACTTTGATTTCAATGCACATTTTACAAACAATTAACTGTCTTTTTTTTTTGACATGCCTTCATAGCAATACACATTGTTCACTGATACACAACCCTTGAGTGAACACCATTACCAGAGTAAATGGTAAAATTTTGTCCCCAGAAAATATCATAGGACTTCGAAAAATTTGACAATAGCTCACTAGTCAAACTAAACCCTTGAAATCATGAGCTTGAAATTTTCTGAATTTTTCACTTGCCAAAGACAAACAAGTACATTTTCTTTGAAATAAAAATTATAGCATAAACGATACAAGTCAAGAATAAAACTATGTTTAAAATTTTTTTTACAACTTACAGAGAACAAGGAATGTGTGTTTAGATTTCATCAGTACTAATATCCTCCTTAAAAGATCTTTGTGTAGAATATAATTCTTAATGTGGTACGTATGATGTTCCACACAAAATGCCAACAGTTCCAAAATAAGACCTAGAAGTTGGACTGTCTGATAATCCTCTGAAAAAGACAAAAACAATAACTGCTATTATTTTTGACTTTGCAAATTCCATAATAATTTGCATAATTTTTTTTTGTATTCTAGGGTTCATACAAGTTACTAAGCAAATAAGGAATATTTCCAATTTATCAAAACAATTTCATCAATAACATAAAAAAATAAACAAACCAATTACCTTTACTAGGTTTATCATCTGTTGTATTGGCTAAAAGAGGAGCTAAAAGGACATGCATACTATGTTTGTAGAAAAAATTGAGGAAGTCGGTTTTTTCTGACTTCTAGAGTAAATGGGAAAAATAAAAGTTGTTTAAAAATTTACTATCTCTATACACATAATTCAATAGTTCATGTAAACAACATTAAAATTATATCTGCTTACATTAACTGTCGCCATCATATTTTCAGGGTCAATAAGAAGCCTTAAAATTCCCATTAACTGGACAGCACCTCCTAATTCTATGAAAATAATTATATAAATAAGATGTCAGATTAACTTTTTTTTCATTTTAATTCAAAAGACTTCTAATGAAAAATTGAACATTCAATCAAGATTAGCTTTAGTGTTCTCCCCAGAATCCTTTGATCTTTCTAGTCTGTCTAATAGTCCAGCTGCTAATTGAGAGCAGTGTCAAATGCATACCAAAATAAATGACATTACTCAAATGGAGAACTCTTTGCTCACCACCAACTATGCTCATTGAGAATGAATCTAAAAGACTGGTCTCCTACCTCGCCAAGAGAATCAAAATGAAAGACCAAGTCCAAGAAATTCAAATGGTTTCCCAATAAAACATTTTCTTCTTCACAATATAGGGTGTCTAAATATATACCCAAAAGCAAAATGGAGATGAAGTAAACAAGCCAGGACATAAAGAAATAAAATTTAAATAATTAGATAATTTTACTCATACTGTAAATGTAAGTGTAAAATTTGGCAACATGTATGAAATTTTAATTGATGCAGGTGCAACGCCATTTGAAAGAGAATGTACATGACTGTGCTATCTTTAGTGTATACAACACAAAAACGATCAAGTAAGATGCAGTTTCAATCATGCGATCTGATGGAGTGGTTTAACTTTAGACATGCCCTCATTAATCTGGTGAAAGTGAAGCATACGACAAGTCAAGCTTTATAATGTTGCACAGGATCATACAGCTTCTCCGTCATTCCTGCAGACTATTAACAATTTCTGGAGATCACACTGTAGTTATTTCCTTATGATTTCATATACAGCTTACCTGGGTCTGGATCACAAATCATTTGCTCGATCACAATATTGATAAGCAACTGATCCTGAAATGAAAATATTTAAAATGATCTTTTACAATCGCATAAAAACTACATTGTATGGCAATTCATTAATGTACATCACATGAGACAAATGTACATTTATAGTTAACGTGAAGTTATTGAGAGGTGTTAAATCGAGTATATATTGTTGTTTACTTGTCATTAATGTCATTACTTGTCATAATTACTCTTTAAAATGTGTAATTATAATAAATAAATGAATAAAATAGAAACAAAATGTAATGAAATAATAAATTTAACAAAGTCTATACATGATAAAAAAAGAACACTAAGCACAAAAATAAGTGAAGCAGTTATTTAGCTTGTTGTTAGTGTGATAAGTTTTATTTTCTTAAACTGTGTGTTTTTCCTTTTATTTTTCGGATAAATTATTTATTTGCTTATGATTAATGTTGCTATTTTTACGCAATTATTGTAAGCACTCAGGATAGATATATACATGTATATTGTTTTGTGTAATTAACGATCTTCTGATGCTGTAACAATGTCCAGTTTGGCGTTTGCCACTGGCTTTGTTGCAGCACAGATTCGTTATAGGATTTCTGATTCCTAGCTAAAGCGGTAAAAGAGCGCTTGAGTTTTGTTGGGGGGGTTAATACTGGTGATATGAATCATAAGCAAA
>JAHWFO010004153.1:1130492-1150247 GCA_023313115.1 Rhysida immarginata
CAATTGCTGGGCATGACAGTGAAGCCAGTGGGCAGCGTTGATGGAATGCTGATGGTGTGGCAACTGGGAGTTGCGACTATGCTCAACTCAACGTTCTTATGTGTGAACAGTACCGATAGTGCTTATGCATTTTAAGGAATAAGTCAATTAATAATAGTTTGGATAGCCGAACTGAAGTTTTCTTTGTATTTAATTTGATTTTGATCATGCGCTTTAAATGGGTACGCGCCTGTCCAGAATGGAATGCACACAATTTGCGCCCGGGTCTTTGTGATGTTCTTTGTTTTTCTGTTTTCGGCGTGCGTTTGAAGGGATCAAGTAACACATTGAACCAAGTCAGCATATTGGTTGAGATCTTTTCAATTTCCTTACTCTAATCGTTATTTCTTTTGCCTTCCCCCTGGGTACAGGGAAATAAAAGAGGAAAAATCTACAAACGTTCGTTCAACTTTGTGTTCAACCTGTGCTGCTCAAGTACCGTTGTTGTGAGTAGACACCTGTGTAACCCTCCAATGGTTTATTCCCTGAGGAACACAATATTAATTATGCATTGGGCATGAATGGATTGATACAGAAATCACATTAGTTTCCGGCTGAAAGCCAAGTCTCAGCACGATTGGGTTTGTTTTGGCAATCAATGCTGACGAACACTGTCTGTAAAGAGCCATCCAGCATGATCACTGGCAGATTGTAAGGCTGAGCTTGTGCATGTGTTTTGCAAGGGGCAATTGAGGAAGATTAGCAATTTTGGTGTTTTGCCTGTCTTATGTTTACGGCTGTTTTGTCCGTTGTAAAGGAATCAAGGTGCTGCTGGGAATAGGGACCAGAGCAGAGTGCCGTTTCGTTTGTGACGCGGGTGCGTCTGTTTTTGTTGCATCTGGGATTGCGGTACTTCTCCCCTCTGTCCCGAGGCCCACCTTAGTATGAGCTTAGCCAACGGGTTGGATCAAAAATAAAGGGGTGTGTGGTGCCTTCCTGAGCTGCTCTGGCTCCATTGCAAACCCAGCCATCTGCGGTGAAACAGTTTGGCAGCATCGGGAAGGGTGCTTGTCATTTGCAGTATTAAAGTGCTGTTAAAGAGTGGGATCCTCAAGGCAAGTGTGTTTTTTTTTTTGAGACACACAGTGGCACGCTCTTTTCAAATGTTTAGAAAATAGGGCCACGTGATCAGCCACCGCGGGGGAAAAAATAACATTCGTTGATAACATCGAAGGATGAAGAATGTTTAAGACTCGCGGAAGTTGCTTAGCTTCATATTTACTGAATAAAATTTATTTTTAATTAAAATTCCTTAATAAATGATATTCACAATGCACAATTTTGAGTATTTTTGATGTCTTAGTGTATTTTCAGAATAGACTGTTAGGCCTGATCGTTAACAATGTGTACATTCCGATAGGCCTAATTTGCCGATTAATTTGCTGCACTTTTGAAAGGTTGATTTAACACAGGTCCTAATTGAATTTTCTTGCAATTTCTAATGCTCTCCTGCTGAAGTAAAAATAATACACAGTTATAAATGAATTTATGTGACAATTCTTACAAAACATCGGAAGGAAAATTAATTTTGACAGTGGCTAACCAAACGTGAGGAACTCTGGCTTGAAGTTAGGAAATATTTGGTAAAAAAAAGACGATCGGGACAAAATCATAATATAATTACATTAATAAACTGTAATTTTTATTGTATAATTATGAAAACTTTTATTGTAAAATAAATTTTAAATATCAGTCGTCAGAAACGATTTAATTACATAAGCGTTGAGTAACTTCTCCCAAGGAAAAAAAGACCACGAGGAATCCAGGAGGCTTCTGGTCCCCCACTGTATTTAGTAATGTTTATCATTAAACCTTTGATTTACCACAACCACACCGCCTATTTATTTTGGGATAACACCACCTAAGCAAGTTCACACTCCCTGCCCCAACGCTTGGGAATTGTTCGGTACTAAGATCCTGTTAGTCAAGGCCTTCCCCCAAAATAAAACAAAATAAACATGCCATAAAAAAAACAAAGCAGTAATTCCATAATAATTTTGAAAATGGAGTCAGGAAGAAATCCAAAAATGTTCATTCGTCATTTATCATTCACTTATTTTCATTATTTAAACACAACAAGGAATAACAAAACCAACTGGTAAAATTTATTATTTCGTTACATTTTATTTCTATTTTATTTATTCATTAATTTTCTTATTTAGTTATTATAATTATACATTTTAAAGAGGGCAATTAATAACAAGTAAACAATAATATATGCATTTATAGTATTCAATAAAGACACGACAGTCAGAGAAATTTTGTACTTACATCATCCAGAGTATTCATTTGTTGTAACATGTAGTCACGCACCATGGACGGACTGAACTCAACAATGTATGATAAAATATCAGTAGATGCTGCCTTGATGGTTTGATCATCCATCCCAAGTGTTATTTCCAAAGCTTGTAAAATACCAAGACTTGACAATGCCTATGAGAATAACAAATATATTTTTAAAAAAGTATTTAACACAGGACACTGAATAATTGCTTTAGTTTTCAGCATCCTATCCTCAAAAAACTTTCACTCGCATTCACTTCTCAAGTGTGAGAAATGAGAGGTGAAAACTGGCTTACTGTCACATTCAAAATAATGAGAATACAAGAAAACTTAAAACAGATGGTGGACATTAGCTGACATGAACAATGATTTTGGATCTCCAGGAATATACCATATTCGGCTGCAGCTCTTAAAACCAAGAGCTTAAAATGAATTGCACGTTATTTTTAGAGACTTTGAAGATCATTTGAATGGTGAAGTGTACAAGAAGACTGCTTCTCGATGTTCTTGTGTATTGTGTTGCCATCCTGCATAAGCACAACAGTATTTCATAGCAAGTGTAGCAGAATTTTATTAAATGGCAAAAAAAGATGTTTTATATTTACACTACAGACCATTATATCATAACTGGTTGATGGCTGGAATCTGGTTCTTAGGAAAAAGTGTATTACATTGTATTTAATTATAGTTACATATTCATATTTTTTAGTAAGCTACTAAAACTTGTTTACTTTATCAAACATGTGATCGCGATCGTGTTATTTTTGCTTCAATGGTGCTTGGAAAATGCATCCGAGTGCTTTCGTTTATTATGTCATCTATCTGTACTTTTACCAGAATAAAAATTAATTCATTGAATTAAATAAAGATTATCAATATTACATGAATGATTATTGATAAATTATTTTTTTAATAGTTAAAAATTAAGCCTATTAAAACCTATTAAAGATGAGATGATTGCGTCATTGTCATTTGAACACAGTCCTATGGTGGCACCATCTATCACAGAACAGCAAACTCATTATATCGCGGGCAGCAAAATTTTGGCTCCCATAATTCCGCGTGTCATTTCGGGCTTGAATGTATTTTTTTCCTTTTTTTTATGGTGATGTGGTTCGTCACATATTTTTTAACCTTTATCCAACCTCACTGTAAACACTGTACAATATTATAAATATTCAATTTTCAAGAAAATGATTATCTAAAAATTTGACAATATTCTTAAAAAAAATAAAATAAAATAAAAATTAAAAAATAAAAACTTTTACTTTAAAGAAATCTAAATAACCATTCATACCTTAAAAAAGGACTCCCTGGCTTGAGGCTGCAAGGTCTGAGAGAATGTGCAGTATTCTTTAAGGAAAAGGACTAAATCCCGTCTTTTGTCATCATCTGTTGCTTCATCTTTTAACTGGGCAAACAATTCACTTAAAAACTTTTCATCTTCCTATAAAAATAGTAAATTCAGTAATTTTAGAGGAAGCTTTGTACAAGCAATAATTGGGGAAGGAGGAAATCCATAATTATCTCTAAAACAATTTCCAATATGATCAATTTTGTGCATCAGATACATGAGAAAAAAAAAATCAATTTTTACATTTCAATACATATACCTAGGCATGTGATTAAAAAATTAACAGAAAATCTCTAATCTACAAGAGAGATAGTTATAAAATACCAGCTATGTATTTTAAAGCTTGTGGCTTGAAAAGTGAAATAATGTGACCATTTCCTAGACACTGAAAACCGGGACAGGAAAGAAAAAAGTAGATTTCCTACTTATTTCATTTTTTTCCTACCTACTTCAAATGCTTCATGTATTTCCTACCTACTTCAAATTTCTTCACATATTCCTTCCCAGAAGACAAAACCAGGACAAAAATGCATCCCTAATGACTTATTCAGGATTCCAGACAGATAGCAAAAAATCGGGATTGTATGGTCACATTAGAAAGTGAGACTTTTCTTTTTGCATTTTTTCCCATAGAGGCTTTTTCTCTTTTATTTTTACCACATAAGAACAAATCTCTGCATGCTGTTCATCTTTAATGTAAATGGACTATGGAGAGTCATTTTATTGCATCACAGCATAAAACTGAACTGTGTGGTGATGCTGAAACTTTCCACAAGCAGAGACAAAGATGACATCTGTTGGCATGTGCACGTATAAAGCAGTACCACCAACCCATAGAACATTAAACACATGTGCAGATACTTCTTGGCATCTTTGTATTCCATTAAATGTGAAATCTTTATGCCACTTCAATGATCCATACAACATAATATTGAAAGAATTAATCAGATATGCATTTCTCTGCTTCATAAATTGGCTGTTATACTGGACAACACAGAAATCAATCAGCATTCCAATTGCCATTTACAAGGAAACCACATGAGCCTGTACCTCACAGATTCAAACCAAATTAAAATACTTTACTCCCCTAAAGCTAAATATTGATGCTTGTAAGTAATCGTGAAATATTGTTTCTTTCAAAATAACCACGAAAACGAAAAAATTTAGCGCACATTGTTACGCCATAGTTAATGTGGTGTATCCATTAATGCGCTTCTTCCACCACTCAACAATAAGCACATATCTATTTCACATGAAAGCAATGGAATTACTTCTTACGAAGGGGAACAGCATATGATAATTAAATGGATTCCCAGTTTCTAAAACTTTTTTTTTATAAAATAGATTATTAATTAGCTAATTGCCATTCAGTTAAAAAAATCTGTACAGTAATTAATAACCATTTTCTTAAATTATTATTTTATTTTATTAATTTATTCGGTAATCTTTGTAAATTTTCCAAGGCTGACGACATGGATTCGTGAGTGAAACGAAGGCAATGCTTTTGAGCAGTGTCGATTGATAACCCTAATGAGAATATAGGATTGATAGAATACGTTGCGTTGGTGAGAGGATATGTATCGTAATGCTTTATAATATTAAATAAAATAAATATTCATGGATGCTTACGTTATCTTATAAATTATTTTGAGATGAATATCGTAATTATTCTACTATAATCTATTTAGTAACTCTATTTTGATGATTGCATCTTGTATAATGCGATCCCACTTTTAGAAGATACACACACATTAAAAAAAAACAAACTCAGTAGCAATTTTATCCTCCTGTATACGATGATCCCCATTCTTTGACTCAGAAGAAGAAATAAAATATGCAAGACTAGTTAGAAAAAGGGCTCTTGTACAATATTTAATTTTGAATAAAGATGAGTAATTTAATTTTGGAGCTTTTTGAATATTCATCTGTTAAAACAGCAAATAAAACATGATCAGACAAAATGCAAATACACTTATGGACAGACTTCTTTTTGAGAGATCACTTTCGTATTAGCTTTTGGCAACAGGAAAGTCAAATAAAAAGTGAATTAATGTACTGTGATATATATGATAATATATATGAATTTCATCAACCTGAAGTTTGTTTGACGTCAATCACCCAGTATAGTATGATGACTTTATAACAAAATTATGCAATTAAAAATAATAATAAAGTAGATAGCTTCTGAAAAGCAGGATTGTATTTAGCAACATGACAGGGCAAGGAAGTGAACATTTGATCAAAAAATAGGGCTAGTCAGAAAATTAAGAGCATATTACAATGGATACTTAAATACTGTATTTACCTGACTATAAGACGACCCCCACTTTTTTGAGGTAAATTTTTGGGGATTTTTTTTTTTTTAATGAACATAGAAGCAAAAATACTTATTTAAAAATTAAAACAATTTTAATGGTAATTGAAATGTTTTTGATTTCAAAAAAAATTAAAAATTTGTACTGCGTCGATCCATATCTTAAGCTTGAAAATTTCCTGCAATATATGAATGAGAATAGTTTTCCAATCTCTCTAGTGCTATCGTAAAATCTTGTGTGGTCTCATTATGATTAAGAATGCCAGTGCCACTACAGCCAAGATGGAGGATTTAGCATTAACTTGCAAAAGTAGACATGTTTGTGTAATTTGCGATTTTAAGACCCTTTTATTGACACTTTAATTTGGAAAAAAGTCATCTTTTAGTCAGGTAAATAAACTGAGAAAATGCAACACTTTTCTCCTTAAAGAGAAAAATATAACTGGCAGAAATGAGGCCATAAAATTTGCTTTAACCTCAAGAAAAAAAAAAAAAAAAAAAAAAAAAAAAAAAGACAATAAATTTAATGATAATATACCCCACAGAGAAAATGCTACAAATAAGACAAAATTTGGCATACAGCTGGAGAAGTACATTCTGAAAAACTGATTTTAATTTCAAACAATTACACATGCCGAATGGCTGAATATTCAAGAGAGTTGAGCCAGTAGTTGAGCACTGAATAAACGAGTGGAGTGTTCAAATAATGTCCCAGGACACTGTGGTCTATGTGGTAAAAAAAAATGAATATTCATTCATGCCCAACAGATTGGAGAGGTGTGAAGACTGTGCTACCAAAGACACTTAGCAAAGCATTTGAGTGTGTAGCTATGTTTTCTTGTCTTTTGATATACCCCAAGGTGATCTAGAACAATGTAGGGGTCAGTTTGCCAGAAGTGGTAAAAATTGCCTTACTGCACAAGTGTATTTTGACGTCACTAGATGACATCAAAGCCAACACCCGCTAAATCGAAACCTCCACAGAAACCAAAACATCGCGGCAATGATAACAACGGTCGTACCATAGTAACACTTGACGACTCGTTCATTTCCTTTACAATTCTCATCCTTTATAGTATTTGTTTTACTTAAATAATAATGCCATTATAAGGAGGGACTTATAATTATTGTAAAATGTATTTAGGTCTATTTCTTTTTAATATGAACACAGGGGTTAATGTTTACTATACGCACATTGCGCGATGACTGATCATGCGACAAAGGTTGATGAAATTTACTGTGACTACTGTAAATAGAAAAGAGGATATATATCAGTTCATTAGGGGGGGGGGGTCTTTAAAAAATAAATTCATTTACCTTGTTGGTCGCATGATCAGTCATTGCGCTACATGCGGATAGTTAACATTAACCGAACACACAGACAAGGACGATAACGTATTTCTCATTGTCATTAGGCCTATTGTCATTCCTTGTTAAGATTTCGAAAATGATTCGTCGGAACCGTTATCAGTTAAGAGATAGAGATAATAATTTTATGCAGGCATTTGGAGATATTAATTTATAAAATAGTAAGTTTACAAATAAACGTTTCTTCAGAAAATACAACATAAGATTTTTGTTTTTTTACGTGAAAACGTTTTCATTTGTGGCCAGAATAATGGCTACTGCTCACTGCCGGAAGTAACGCCATAAGTCATCCAGTGACGTCACAATACGCATGCCCGTTAAGCACTTCTGACAAACTTGACTTAATTCTAGATTACCTTGGATATACCCCAAATGTAGAATAATGCAGAATCTCTTCTGCATACTAAAGGTGACTGGCTGTTGTGGTTATAGCACCTCACACCACTGCTCTGATGTCCAGGAAGTAAAAAGTTTGCACAACTAGATTCTCTGAACATAATCTGACATTAGCTTGGTGCTGTATTTTCCCTGTACAAAGTGTACTTAGGTTATTACTTAGCAATCAAAAAGAAGCAGCAGTCACCTGAGACCATTTAAGCGAGGATCCTTTTATTTTAATAACATTTCGTTATTTTAGTATCATTTGCTATCATGTTGAAAGATGATAAAAGCTTCACAATCTGGCCAGCTTAACAACTTGTAGATGCTTAGCTTCCGACGATGGCGTAATGCCGAAACGCGTTAGGCGTAATCAAATCACACTACCGTATCATTATTTGACCTTTGCCATATTTATTTAGACATCATGATACGCGACAAAGCTCAACCCATGGATGTTTTTTTTAATCACCAAATATTTATAGATCAGACCATAATACATTAGAATAAGGATTATCAAGACTATTTTGCAGTGGTCACACCCCTTTATATATTAGATTCACAAGATGAGTCAGTGAGGTTTTAATCATACACTTTACCTCAGATGTTGAATTATTGATGACAAATAGGAAAAAAAATTCCACAGCCTGGATTCGAACCAGGAACCTTCGACTCATGCCGCCGATGCACAGTGTATACAGGCATTATATTTCACTTTTTCTTATTTTTATTCCTGCATTAAGAATTAACACTTAATCGTTTTAAATAAGACAGCCTTTATTTGGATTCGATCTGAATAGAGGTGGTCTTATAATCAATAAGGGTGCCAAAATCTGGGTCTGAATCTGGGTACAAAGGGGAGGGGGGGGGGGGGGGGAACCTTTCAATTTTTGTAGGGTTGTGTAGGGTAATCTAGGGTATTTATCACCAGGTGTCTAGGGGAAAAGTAGCAAGCTTGGTTCCCATCAGTGTATAAGACAGTCGAACCTCGATATCTTGAATTTCACGGGAACAGAAAAAAATTAAGACATCAAGAGGTTTTGAGAAATGGAGGGCATCAAGATTTTTATGTTTATGAAGGTACTGTGAGAGTACAGAGAAAAATATCAGATAAAATGGTACATGTATAGAGTTACGCTACAACATCAAACACACAATCTGCGCATGCTCAAACATCTCGTACGCAAGGGAGACTTGGCAAGGAGATCAAAAAATTTTTTCATGAATTTTTTTTTTTTTAACACACAAAAATCGTCTAAGTTTTACGGAAGTGACGTCCCATTTCTTTGTTTTCATATGAAAATTTCTCATAATGAACACATCTTAACTCTAATCTTTTTAAATGCTTTGTATTTTGCTGCACATAAAGTCAAAATTCAACACAGCGAGCTTTTCCGAAAAAATTACATATAATTAATAATGAAAATACAGGGAAATAAATATTTTTTCGAGATATCGAGGTTCAACTGTATATGTAAAAATACAAATTTTTAATATTTACTTGCAATGACAGGGGAATATAAAACCTTCAGAGGTAACTGAGGGTGTCTGAAAAGTACAACTGATAGACTGCAATTATATTATTATTCTATTCTTAATTATATTTGCCTGAACTTTTTTAACTTTCAAGTTTATTGTTTAACCTTCCAGCAGGTGCACGTATGTGAGAGATACATAACAGATGAATTTCATTTAATATCTTTAGGCGAGAGGGCGCTATGACCATCTGTCCTTGGCTATCCTCACTGCTCCCTTTGACCTATCTTCAGTCCGTGTCTGAATTTCGAAGCGTTATTAGGTCTTTACAGAGCTACTATTTGTATTTTAGAGATACACGCGACCGTTCAGCATAGTTTTGGTTGTATTTTTTTATTTTATTTATTGATTGTAATCCAATACGTCCATCCAGGGCCTGTATGGCCAGAGGCTGACGAGTTGGGTCCTTGAATGGACCTGGATTAACGACTGCTACGTGCGGACGCAGAATGTCTGTAACGTATTGCTGTGCCGTCAAAGTATGCCGAAGTATTATTAGAGGTGACCTGAACCAACACCCTCTAAACTCCTCAGGAGTTTAGAGGGTGTTGCCTGAACGCATATCCGATGGTTCCCCACACCATGATGCAACATGTAGAGATAGATGGTGCCTAGCTGCACAAGTTGGTAAAACAGATTCCGGGAGCAATGAGAGTTTGTTGCAACACAAGTGATTGTGGAAGGTGGTGAGCACAGTATTCCCTGTTTTCTGCTAAGATGGTCGCAGCAGCTGGGGGGGGGGGGGGGGGGGACAGTATTTCACTGTTGGTCGCCCATATTATCTTTACACTTTTAATTCATCTTTACACAAATGTAAATAGTTCAGTGGAAATATTGGCAATTTGATTTATTTTATGTTCACGTCATTTCGGTAATTCTTTGGTCATTTTATATTGTTATCGTGTTTTATGTTTACATTGTTTCCATTTCGTTTTAAATAAAATTTTCTAAATAAATTTTACTTATTAACCTGTAACTGATTACAACATTATTTTAAAAGGTACACTCTTGAAAATTTACATTTTGCAATAGCGTATCTAGGAAATACACGCGACCTTTAACGTTCGTTTAGAGGGCGCGCCCGCTGGAAGGTTAAAACAATGCCTTCTTATAGTGCCAAGCATGATCAATTGTGAATGTATCATTTGATTTGTCTGTGTAATAAGCATTGATCAAACTTTGTAGACATGGCCTAATTCTCATCTTTATCACAAATCTTCAACTTAGCAAATCAGTTACAAAATTTCTTTTCTATTGTTACAGGATCCAGTGTACTCTCCCAAGCAACTTTTAGAAAAGTAGAAAATAGAAAGCAATCCTTTACCTAAAATGGTTTCAATGCTTCAGTATATATAGAAAAGCCATTGGTTGTTGTAAGATTATTTTCTTGGATTATAAAGGAAAAGTCATCCAGATAAAAATAAATTAGTTTATAAAACTTTATAAGTAGTTGGATGTTCAATTAATAAAAATGGCTTGGGGAGACTAAACTATTTTGTAAAGGAAAATTAGTTCAAGCTAAATATTTCTAATCACTTCTGGTAAAGACAAAATTTCATTTAAGAAAAAAAAGCATAATTATCAATGTGTGATTTTAATCAGTGAACACCTTAGCAAAGCACATAAAAAGTTTAGAAAGAAGAATACCTGAATCATTGTCACTATTTCCACTTTGTTGAAGAAAATAAATGAACTGAGTGTCGATAGCATGTTTTCCTCAAAAACTGAGGGTGTTGGCAGAACTACATCTTGTATATACTGGACACGATACGTTTGATGTATCTTACTAAGAAGTTCTGGATTTGAAATTGGAATAACCTCTTTGAATTTAACCATATTTTTTAAGTACTCTCTGTGTCTTTTGGGTTGTGGTATCGAAGGGTCATACTCCAAACAGCCTACCACATCGAGTAATGTGTCATCGGCAAACATCACCTCAAATAGTGCATTTTTGTTTAGAAGAAACACGTTCTTAAAAATTTCGTACAAATGACGTAACCCTTCTGAATTTTCCAGGTCCTCGCACATATGAAACACATTGAGCAGTTTTTTAATGTAGCCTTCATTTTCTATAACAACTGCTAATTTCTCTCTTCTTATTGGAGAAGGTAAGCAGCTGCTAATCACTTCGTTTATCTCTTCCAATTTACTCAGTTCACAGGGAGGTAATTCAATTGGAGGAGCAGATTCGGACATATCTTCAAAACGCTCATCTTCAGACTCTTCAACAATGTCCTGCGTAACATCCACGGAAGGATCTTTACCTTGAACCTGCAAAGTAGAAAAGCAGCAAAAAATGAATTAATGCTATCCGATTATGCATATGCAAAAAAAAATCATGAAGAACAATGATTAAGAAGTCAAATTTCATTTCAAAAAAAAAATTAGCTACTAGTTATAATTTACCTGGCAAATCTTTTCCCAAATTTCATCACAACCGGCTTTTTCCTGAAAACTCAAAGCCAAGTCAAAGTTATCTCCTTCGGACCAAACTATTAAAGTTTCCTAAAATTGTCAAAAAAAAAAAAAAAAAAATTAGTCAAAAGAATTATGAGTATATCTATTAAAAAAAATTATTCATCATAAATAATTAAGTAAACAAATTTTAATGTATAACAAAAGTTATTTGTCTTTTGACAGAATAGCTAAAGAAAAAGACCTTGTACAGTTTTCTTTTAACAATTTTGCTAAAGATCTTATATTCAGTAATGCATATCTGATGTCTCTTGTTTACAGTACAAATCAATTGTATAATAGCAGGCAAATAAACACCTCTTAAGCCTGTTTCACAATTACAGTTTGTGGGCTGAAAGCGGGCAGATGCAGAGCCTGCAACATAAGACAAAGATTTTCCGCACGGATTGCAGTTTCATAATTAGCGGAATTTGCCCACATTGCTTTTTTTCCGCAGATCCACAACTAATTCAACCAATCAGAAAACGTCAGGTTTCAGCGCATCTTTGTTGTCATATTGGGCGAACATACTGTTGATGTGAAGTTGGCATTTGGGGAAGTAATTTAAAAAATATTGCTGTCAAAAACAGCCATCGCCTATGAATGGGATAAAGGTCACTGTAAGACGCCATTTTGTACGACGTCGATCTCGTTTGGAAATGAACCAATCCAAAGGCAATTAATGCGGCCGTGAAATGGAAACGGAAAGTTGTTACATCGCCCGCTTCGCTAGCGATAGCACTTGTATATGCTTCCTTGGCAGATCCACGGGGTTAATGCGGGCGATTTAATTGTAAAACAGGCTCCAAATAGTTACTGCACTTTCTACTGTTATTTTATTGCAAACAATATCTCTTTGATAATATAAAAAAATAAAAATAGAATAAACATTGAATAAATTTTTTTTGGTTTAATATTTATTACAGCTTTAATAACAGTCACAGAAATCAGCAACTGTTAATGTTGAAAGATAAATGCAAATAACTATTACCTTATGCCATCTCATCGAAACACATCAGTTAATCTCTGTGTATATGATGTAATTCACCAAGTAGACGTCAATAAAACGTGTTTATTAAAGGTGCATCTAATAATTCAAACCACAACTGACCAAATCAAAATGTATAGCACTTCTGATTGCTTTTTTGTCAGAGGGACTTATTAGACAATGTGGGCATGTGAAATGAATCCATTACCACCACCAAGTTAAAGGAAACTGATTGAATGACATTAAGACAAAAAATTAAAACATCACACATTAAAGCTACTACTTTCCACACATTTTTTCTTTCATTTAAGACTGCCAAGTATAATTAAAATTTATACTTTTTAATCCTAATTTTTTGATCCTAAAAATAATATAAAAAAGACTGCTTTTTTTAATTCTAGTTTTTGAATGAGGATTATTATTGATTATCTGGAAGTTATTTTAATACACACTCATTGAATTTTTAATCAATAATGTATTTTATTGCACAATCAGATAGGCTTTATGCAACCGAGAAATTTTACTTTAAAATTATTAGCAAGAAATAATACAATGGATTACAATGAATTCAAAAAAAAAAAATTACAAAAGGGAAGGACTGCAGAGCATTAAAATTCTTCAAAATCCATCTTGGAATCTAAATCAATAGTAAATTTCAAATTAAAATTTAAAAGATTTGAATTAAAACATTTCTGCTATTAGTATACAAGTGTGTTCATTTTTACAAACGATGTTTGTCAGTATCTTATTCAAGAAATTTAACTGTTTTTTCGTGTGTATTTTAGGTATTCTTAAAATTTTTAAATATAGGGTATATTTTATTAAGAAGTAATTTTTTTCATTTAACCCTATACTGCCCAGAATATGTTCCACTTATGAAAGAGGTATAATATTTGGTATATACAATGTTTATTGCTCATAAAACACAGTCATAAAGTTCATTTATAAAATATTTATTATTTTTATTAAAATTTAACATGTCCATTATAATGGACTTTGGGCATATAAGTAATATATAATTACAATGTTGTGTAGATTGATTTGATGTAGAACATTTATATTTCGTTTTTGTAATTACTTTGAATGATACATGCAAAAGCAATCCTTAGTTACACATAGAAAAACTTTGCATTTGGCACAGGAAAATTTACTTCTTCCCGTACAGCCTTTGTTTTTACATCGGACAGAATTTTTTATTTCTCCATGAAACAAAGGCATGTGATCTACTCTGTCAAATCTCACAGCGTCTGGGACAATAGTGGATGATTTACTGCGTTTACTGGGCAGTAAAACGTTGCTTTCATCACAATCTTGGTCAGTCATGCTTCTTCTAGTGAGACGATTTCCACCTCCTAGGAGTAAGGTATAGGCAATGTCCAGTTTGAAGTCAGATAACCCGAGTTCTCCACCACCCTTCCGATATAAAATCCATGCATTGGAAACTGTTACATCAAGAAAATACTGAACCAGCCTCATATACCATTTTCTAGTTTTCATAGTGATGCGATAAAGTGAAACAAGCATATCTGCTTTATCCACCCCACCCATACATTCATTATAGGCTCGGATTAGTCTTGGCCTCTTGACTGTGATGTGGGACCGTGTTTTCTGATCCCACCTCACACATTCCTCGACTGGATTGACACCTTGGTAATTAGAGCCTACAAGGACACTTCTCTTGTCATACCACTTGCAGATAATCAAGTCTTCTTCCAATGGAATTCTGTAGTCAAAATTGCCCCTCTCTCCTTTTTTGAGATCTTTATCAGCCATTAGAGGACAATGCTCAGTACGATTACTTCGTAATGTACAGACTGCCTTTAGCTTCTTACTTCCAAGATATGACAGAAGTTTTGGAGAGGAAAAGTAATTGTCAAATCCAATTGTATGCCCTTCTGCTAGCATGTTGGTGAGTCTTATTACTACGAGTTCTGATTCACCAAACATTTCAAGTTCTTGCATGCCATCAGGTGGCCCTTTGACCATGCCATACGGCTCGAAATCATACACATAGCCAGATTTTCCAGCTCTTGTCCATATCTTGTAACCCCACTTGATAGGTTTGTTCTTCATGTATACCTTCATTCCTCGTGGAGCTCTTCCTTTGAAGGGGGCCATACTTTCATCTATTGACTGTACATTTTCAGCAGTTGCTACTTCAGAGAACTTCTTACGCAGATGATTTATGAGTGGAAGGATTTTTTTATACTTTTTATTTCCATCTTCATTTGGCATATCCTCATTATTATCACTGATATGAAAAACTCTAAGGACTTCTTCAAATCGATTTCGGGAAATATTGTCAGCTACGATAGGTTGGCGTGTGCGATTAGACCAGTATTTCCTTTTATTGGAAATCTTCACAATGCTAGTATACAGAAGAACCCCTATAACTTTTTTAATTTCCTCGAGCTGTACTGGCCGAATTTTTTTTTGACCAGCAAGTTCCCTCTGCTCTCGGTATAAATTCGTTTGGAAATGCAAGTCCTCTAAAAAGGTGTCACTTATAAATAATTGAAAAAAAGATAGGGGATTCATATTTGGTGAAACGAAACAGTTTTTCAGTTCGATATCGCAGTCGATGTCAGGTAGGTTAGAAAATGAAATATCTTTTTTTCTCCAGATATAATGTCGTTTTTGAGTGTTTGTTGGTATAGATAGTTCTTCATTTTCATCGGGATCACTATCATCTGAAGATGTATTACCAGCAGATTCATCAATATCAATATTTTCAGTGTTTTCCTCATCATCAGTTTCTATAAGTTCATCTTCGGATTCATCATCTGGTATTGGAGCTAAAGGAAGAATTTCCCGCTTCTTTTTATAGAAGAGGCTGTTGGTAAAAATAGATCAAATTATATCTCGTAAGCTTTATACTGTAGAAACAATTTTTTATTCACTAATAACAGTATTTAAAAGTTAAATAAAGAATAAATTTTTTGATAAATTTGATCTTTATGCTTTTGTTATAATAGGATCTAAAATTGGGCAAAATTTGTTTTCTAGCAATGCCCAATGTACATTAAAGTGTACAGTCAAATTATCAGCATTTTTTACTGCACAAGCCCAATGGTCATTACAATGGACACGGCATTTCTTCGTGTTATTATAATTTATAAAAGAAAAAGCAACTGTTGAAATTATTATGTAGAATATCTATGCAAACTAAACATTAATCCTACTATAACGTAATTTAACATGGGCATGTACAAATTAGCAAAACTGAATTCTGAAAATTCTTATACCAACCTCGTGGGTATGCTCCTGTTAGTTGCCATTATTGATATTGAATTCTGGGAAACTGTTGAAATGACACCTACCGGAATTTTATACAAGCTAGAGTGTACTCTGAAGTTGCCAATGGACATTTAGAGATACGCTCAAATGCTAGCAGACATTAAAAAAAAAATTTTTTTTGTTTGGCTATTACAGTGACCAGTGGGCAGTATAGGGTTAATAATGAATTTTACCCTATCCCTTAGCTTGTTAAGCTGTTAAAGCTTTAAGAGAACAGTTTCTAACGTCATTCAAATCAGTGAATACAAAGCTTTTTATGCAAACTAATTAAGGAGGCACAAGCAATAAACCTCATGAAGTAGATTTTATAACAAAATGATGTTGGTAGACAATGGAACAGCTTAAATCATATATTCGTTTCATAATACAACAATGATCACTAAATAATTCCTTAATATTCAGCATTGCATAATGATAAAATTTTTCTAATGAGTCTGATATGTGACAGTGAAGTCCAGTTATGCATAGTAACTCATCATCCCCTTGTGCATAAGTGTAGCCATAAAAATTTTCTAGCAAAGTATTCACATGACACATATTCTGATGTTTTTTTCAATATTTTGGGGGGAAAAAAGCAAATTTTATACTCTTAGATTACAGTAAGCCATACAATAATTTATTTCATTTCAAAATAGAAAACAGATAAATAAATAGGGAATTATATGAGTATCTTCTGATTTTCTTTAAAGAAATAAACTACATATTCTTATTTTCAAAATTAGCAAGTTAATGCTTACTTGTTGTTTTTGGTATGCAGTATCAGGCTGGATCTTGGATTCCAAAAGCAAAGAACCTGTAAAAAAATTTAGTTTCCAGGTTTATTATTATTTAAAAAAGTGAAAAAAAGAAAATGTAAATTGCAAAACTAAAATAAAATTCCTGAATAACAGATAACCCCTAATATAAATTTTAAAAATATGAGCAATTTATTATCCAGAACAGAAATAGTTTTTCTTTTTTAGATTTAATATTTGAATTAATTCTATAACAAAATACGAATAGGTCAAACGAACAGCATGTGATTACAATAATTAACTAAGAGTCATTTTAGCAGTAGAACACAGAGATAAGGGATATTGCTAAAATAACTATCCATGAATTACTAAAATTAATTTATAACTTCTATTTATTGTTTTTAATTTGCATTCATTCATTTAAAAATAAATAAATAAAATTAATTTAAAAAAAAAATGCATTTGTGGACAAGACAGTATTCTCTACTACATGGAATAAAGAAATAATTGGGCAGACGATGTTAAACCAAAATACACATTTCGAAACAAAAGAAGCTGATATTGTTTAATGGAAGGGACAAAGTTGCCTGCTTAATTCCAGAGAATTTTCCTTACTTTTATGCTAATGTCTTAATAAAGTTATAGCTAACAATACTGAGATAATGCTCTAACACTGAATGTAAAGAAGGAAAAATTCTATAAAATTCAATTCCAAATCACACAAACACCTTCGTTTAAAATTAAAACTCAACTTCTGGGCAGTAGCGTCATGCTTGGGAAAAGTTTTTCCAGATGTTTTTTGATCATGCTTGTATCTATTTCATTGTAATTCATGTTAAATATTTAAATAACTAGATTTCCCAAAAAGAACAATAAATGAACAATTTTCATGCGATCAACATAAAATTACATAATATTATAACATTAATATATGCTTATTCCCAAATGCAGGCCATTTTTTCATTGTTTTGTTAATGCTATTTGTACGGCATTTGTATAGAAGTATTCCTTACTTTAAGAAAGTTTCGACTTTACTTTAAATCATTTTTTAAGGAAAAAGAAATATTTAATATGATTTTCACTTTCATGAAAACAGGCAAAAAACAATAATAGCATTCAGCATTCTCAACTCATAGAACAACGTACACCTCTAGCAGCACCGCCAATTGAGCATGGCTGAACTAGATTCAGCATGCCATTATGCAGTCATTAACTTTGCTGTTTATTACGTAAACAAACAAACAAATACAGCAGAACTCGATTATCTGACACTCTCACTAGGTGGGTGACAACAGTTTTCACCTTCACATAGTGAAGCCGAAACTATGTTACCGAAGTGCATTTCTTGGCTTGAAAATCAAGCAGAATCTGAAGCAATACAAGTAATATATGCAATTCAAGCATCTAAAAAAAGCTAGAAATTCCCTAAAGCAGAGGAAAATGGCTGACTTTATGTATTGTTTTATCAAATAAAAATAGAATAATGACTGTCAAAGCATGTTCATGTTCTATTATCCCCCCTTTCCCATTTCCATTATTGTCCTAGATAATCAAGGTTCCACTGCCATCCAAGAAATATGGCAGCTTTCAAAAAGTCTTGACTTTGAAATTGAAATCAACACATGTCAATTAAATAGACATTCAAGGGATAAATTGTCAAATGAATAAATGTTAAAGAATCTTATTTCAGGTGCATTTGCACAATTCCATTATTGTGTTGTATTGATTTTTCAAAATTATATTTAATGTATTACAAATGTTCAATTAAAAGGAGGAATGGAAAAAAAAGAAAAGAAAATAGACTTTAATTTTTACTAATATGATTTCCACAAAAATTTAAACAGATACTAATGACTGCCATTCACAGTGATATTTAATACTGGTAAGTGATTTGATGATATCCCAAATGAATAAATGGAAGAAGAAAAAAAAGCTGTCAGAAATGTAAAAAATTACATATTTTTATAAAATTAGAGTAACAGGATAAGAAAACACTAGAGGAAACGTTTTTCCACAAAAACTTTTATATGGCAAATACGCACGATCCAATATACATTTTGATGATGCAGCATGATGAAGATAACTTTCCTATTGAATGTGCATTTGTGCTATTATGATATTAAATTTTCTATCGAAAATGTTTTCCTCCCAATTTCTTAAGCTTGTTCTCATCCATTGTCTATTGGTGAAATTTTCAATGATTGTCGTTCGTCAAAATTTTGAACAAAAAAAAATGTAAATAAACAAATGTCTTACTGTTTCTATACACCAAAGATAAAAACATATTTCATGCTGTTGTCAGGGAGTGTTCATAAACCACATGGTTCCATTTTGGCCTCTTATGACCCCCCCCCCCCCTCCCCATGTAGCCTAACATAGCTTTTGCCTTGATAGCCTATGTGTTTTTTCTTAATGATTGCAGAAGATATTTGTGGTGTTTTCTGTTGCCAGATCTATCGTTAAAATTATAGATATAAATTGAACATGACCAATATTGGTTTTATGTACTTTTTTTAAATATTATAAACATTCTGAATCAGCAAATGTTGGCACTGGCCACTCCAATAAATTATTAATCTTTGGGAAAACATCTTCCTCAGGTACAGCCAGAGAGGTCCATTGCTTCCCGAGGTTCGTATTCAGGTACAGCGACATCCTCTTTATCAGCTAGAGGATGTCGTTCGTATTCAGCTTCAAACGACACACCTCGTACAACTCGACACCCAGGTGCCATGACTTCTGGTTATGACGCACCGTGCGCCTATGATTTATGATGGCACCGTGGGTATATAGCCAGAGGTAATTACAGAAATAAATATCCACAACGCTGTTGTGTATTCTGATCTTGTTTAAGTGTGCTAAACAAAATAAATAAAAAATACATAGCTGGATTCGGACCCCCCCCCCCCCACCCCGATGGGTCACGTGGTTTATGAAAGCTTCCTTAGTAAAAATAAATAAATAAATAAATAAATAAATAAATAAATAAATAAATAAATAAATAAATAAA
>JAHWFO010004153.1:1150257-1195318 GCA_023313115.1 Rhysida immarginata
AAATAAATAAATAAATAAATAAATAAATAAATAAATAAATAAATAAAAATAATAAAAAAATAAAGATAAAATAAAATAGTATGAATCAAATGTAGATAACAACATCAATCAAATTTTATCAGCAGCATTAAAACTGATAACACATTCACAATCAAGAAGACGTAATATTTATCTATTACATAGAAAATAATTTTAATAAATTCTGTAAATTCTGACAGAGAACATTTTTTTTTTTGGGGGGGGGGGGTTATGTAATAAAAAAGCCTACAAAAATAATTTGAAATTCAAAAATTAAATTCTAAAGAAACAATTCATTTCAATACCCCTAAAATTCATTTCAAAAAATAAATAAATAAATAAATAAATAAAAAAGGGGTCATAAAATCTCACATTATACAAATTTCCAAGAGTACCTGTAACACACATGGAAAAATAGTTAAATAACAAATGGATGAACAATGCATACAAGACTCATGATAGTCAACAATGTTTGGGTATGTGCAAATACTTGGGAGTGCATATTTTGAAAACTTCAAATAAAAAAGGCAACCCTGCAATATCAAAAATGATGGACTCAAGGAGAGATTGTGAATAAAGATAAGCATTTCTCATCTTCTTAAGCCTAGCATGTATCTCTTTTGTAAATATACTCCAAATTATCTCAAGAGCAATACTGGAGCGAACCAATGATTTTCATGGGAAAATAGAATAAAACTTAAAACTCTTGCATTTTTCTTATACATAAAAGTTTACACTGATTAAATAATCAGTTTCCTGTAGTTACAATATCCATAAACTCATTTCACTTTTTTTTCAATCCCCCAACAACTACTTACAGAATTATGATCAAGAAGCTAAAATTACTTCCTGATTGAAATTTCAATCTCATACACAGAACACATGAACATTCAAATTTGTCTTGAGTCACAGAAGAAGAAATCCCTATATCAAATCCCTATACAGGGTGAAAATTAATTCCACTGCCAAACTTGGAGAGGTAGTAGGGATAGTCGAAACAAACAACTTTTCTTTATACCAGTTTTGCAAGAAAAATTTATTTACCAATGCAAAACTCCAAGACATGTGAGAACAGAACGTGTGGAAGAGGAGATATTGCAACAGTTTGCAGAGGAACCCTCAACAAGCACCCATGCAGTCGCACATACTGTGAGGACCACTCAAACAATTGTCTGGAACATCATATCCATGACAATGGGCAACATCCATACCATGAACAGACTGTGCAGGCTTTGCGACCCAACAATTACAACTATGTGCACACTTTTCCACGTTTGAATTTTTGTTTTCTGATGAAGCACAGTTCACCAAGGGTGGCCTCTTCAATTGCCAGAACCGCCATGTGTGGAACGACACAAACACTTTGAACAACTGCTGAAACTGTCCAGTGTTAGTAAATAAATTTTTCTCGCAAAACTGGTATAAAGAAACACTGTTTCGACTATCTCTACTACCTCTCCAAGTTTGGCAGTGGAATTAATTTTCCTGTATATGCAATTCAAACGAATTTTTAATTCATCCACTTTACACTTAAATCCCTAGTCCTATTGTATATTCCTATGGTTAATCCAATTTCACTTAAAACAAGAAATTAACATATACATGTTTAAAGCAAAAGGGCATATCAACTACCAATTTCATGAAAATAGGTAAAGTTATATTAGCATAGTACCCTGCCAAAAGTATAAAAGAGTGCTATTAATATGGGACTAAAAAAAAAAAAAAAACAACAAAAATTAAGCACAGGGCAAGCATAAACGCTTCAACTGAAAAATATGGCTTAATCTTTTCAAATATTTATAATAACCAATGAGATCTCATTAATTTAAAATGTCATTTGGGCATCATAGAATGAGCCAGTATGGGCATTATATCTCACATTTTGGTTCTCAAAATTGATTATCTCTGATAAATACAGGGTGATTATAAATGATTCATCAGGTTTTAAAAGACTGTATTGCACAAAGTAATACACACAAAATAATGAGTGTTACATGAAAAGAACCAGAAACTGTCAACATATTAGTCATAACACTATATGTGCGCCCCCTTTGTCATACGAGACACTTCAATGCGGTAGTCCAGTTCGGCCCACACGCGTCCCAGCATTCCCCATGGACGTTCATCAGAGCTGCGGTAATGCTGTCTCGTAATTCATCCAATGTTGCTGGCAACGGTGGCACGTAAACAGCATCCTTCACGTACCCCCAAAGAAAGAAATCACACGGGATAAGATCGGGAGACCCGGGTGACCATCTGAACAGCGTCAAGTCATCCCCACCGCCATCTTGCAAGTGATATCGTGCTGCCCCCTGGTCCGTCGCACAGAAGTCTGCACGTGGGAAATTTAAATTCGGATATATTCTCTTTCGTTTGGTGATTGTTACAAACAAGTGTTATCAATAGCTTGGAAGCTAAGATTCAAAACCGGATGAATCATTTATAATCACACTGTAAATACAAAGTAGAACTTTTTAGGATGAACTTTTTACAGGACAAGTCATAATGAATGTTATATTTTAAACACCAATTGGTTAGATGCAGCAATCGCCACACCACTGTGCAACACGAGTGAAAAATACTGAATGAATTTCGCGCTCACATGCTGTGTGACCAGATTGGGCCATTTCCCACCCAATTGAGCTAATTTCATCATCAATTGGCAAAAAAATCACATTAGGCTATTGGGCTACACTATTTCAGTTGGATGGTTGGCTTTTTACAGTATTAGTATTTATTATCTTTTAAAAATAAATTCTGACTGGTGGTTTCAGTGTTATTTGTCATTCACAAACCATAATTTTATTGCAACCCATTCTTTGTAATAAGCCAAAAAAAAGCTTTACAACATTTTTGATGTTTTTAAATTTACAATAATCATGTCTTCATGTTGCGAGTTGCGGTGGAAATTGAGAAATAAATACATTGGTAAAATCACGAAATAGATTTTGATATTGGGATATTTTTGGGGTCGTTTCGATTGTGTCTTGGGTGGGAGAGGCATCAACTGCTCACATACAAAATTTCATAAGCACAATCTTTCTCACATATGTATTTCGTACAAATTAATTTAAAATATCCAAATGAAGATATTTTGTTATCCCACTCTAAGGCAAGCGAAGGTATAAGCTTTCATTACTTTCCAAAAGAGAAAAAGAGTAAGCTCTTACAACATACAATATTGCTAAAACTAGAGTTCATGTTGAATGAGCAATTCATAGGTTTAAATTGTTTACTGTGTTTGGCTGCAAGCTAAAATGGGAAATGCTGACGTGCACCAGATTATATTGTTACTGTAAGAGCTTCAGTAACTAATGAATGCTCCGATTTTTATCTCATGAACGTTTAATTTAACATTTCTGTAAGTCTACTATTTTAACTTTTCTAAATTATATCTTTGATTCTGATGCCTTTTTGCTTTTGTTTACTTGTCATTTTGCACTAGAGTTGGCTTGTGGTATGAAGTAAATGTAAAATAAAAAGCTTCATTAATTATTACAGTACAATTTATTAAACAGTGAAGGCAACAGGTAGAGGCATCAAAATTCAACTGTTATTATTCCGTGAATCCACAGCTGATAACACATTTTGCTTTTAAGGACTGTCTCCTTCGTCCAGTGATCCCCAGCTACCTAAATAGCTTTAAATATTTGAAAATATTAAACTAGAGCCATCTCAGATAACATTAACCATTGTAACGCTTGTACAACTTCCGATTTTGGCCAGCCATCTTGGTTTGACAACTGGTGCCATCTATAGGAGCTGAATCTAGCGGATTGCAGATAAAATACTTATAACAGGGAGAGGGGGAGAGGAGGAAAAAAAATCCCAACAACTCGGTTTTATCTCCATTAGAATGATTCAATGTGAGAGCAATGTAATGCAACCAATATCAAACTTTAAATCCAACTTACTGTGATAATATGTTGGTGTCTATGGCTTCAAAGCTACTTGAGATGCAGCTTTGTAACCCTGCCAGATATTACAGCAGCGATAGTACATAATGACCCCAAAGGAAAAAAAATTCACAATGAGTTAGGTCAGGTAATCACTTATCAATTGTCATTTCGTTCAGATAACCTCACACAAGTTATGATAATGAGGTGCACGTTTTATATATATAAATAAAATAAATATATATAAATAAAACAACCCACAACAATAGTTTTCTTTCCACAGATGCCTTGCATAGTTCTCTATTATAAATATTTTATCCACAACAGATGTAAAAATTATAACATTCTTTCTGACATCATTAAATTTTCATGAATTTTTTTTTTTTTTTTTTTTTTTTTTGCTTTCCTATTGTTGACTCTTCCCAACAATAAAATTTTAAAATTTCTTAACTATTATACTCCCACGTTAAGTTTGACTGGGCATGTCAAGTTAAATTTCCAATTTTTAATTGTTAGACATTGTTTCAAAGTAAAATAAACAATGTGTAAACAATTAAAATTGAAAATTTAATTGGACATGTTCAGTCAAACTTTCATTGGACATGTTATAATAACATATCAAATTTGTCAACAATTGGATTTCATTGTTGAAAAAGTCCAGACATGTGAAGAGAGGAATTTGTCTTATTAGATATTACATGGTAATTCATCACCTCTAATTTCAAAATTTTATATTTTTAAAAATTAATAACACAAAATGATAAGGAATACATGAAAGGAAAAAATGTCTATTGGATTTCAAATACAAAGGAAAATAAAAAAGGTTTCAGATTCTGTACAAAGGTTCGACATTTTCTTAACACTGTGCTATCCCACAGTTGGATTGGGCACAGCAGACCTGATGACTTGGTTTTACAGATTTGGCCTCCTTTATCATCTGATATGACCCCATGTAACTTCTTCCTTTGGAGGTATGTAAAAGATTAGATGTTTGTACCTCCTTTGCTCACCAGCCTATGCAAATTTCCATATTTCTGCTGCTTTAGAAACAGTACCAATGACACATCACAATGTGTTTTTTCATACCACTTTGACATCAGTTTTGACAACAGAAAATCTTGCCCAATTACTCATCTGTCTTTCCCACTCTCTTCTAGGTTCTCTAAACATTGGTCCTCAAGTGTTCTGTTGATTAGACATTTTCCCTTTATATTGATGTATTACTTATTCTGTGTTAATTGTTAATAACATAAAAATTTGAAATTAGACGATTCTTTCTGAATCATAAATATTATCTAATACATGTACAATTACAATTTATCAGGCCGTTTATCTTCATATTTATTATTTAAGTTTTACTGATGAGGCAATGATAATGGTCTTCAATTTCAGTGTTGCTCGACGCAGAACATTTGTATCACCAATGAAGGAAGTATTCACAGGTTAAGCTAATATAAAAATTACCAGCAGCAATGATTATGGCAAAGACTGTTTTCCTGGCAGTAGTAACGTTTCTTGTTAAGGGTTTAGGTCAAATGGAAAAAATTTACTACTTAATAAGTTTAAAATTTTGCAGAAGCATCTAAGAAATTCTTTCTACACACATCAGAATATCAAACGCCCCTTGATTTGCCTAGAACCTAAACAGCCTAGTTCAAATTTCTCCCACATCATGCTTAACTAAACTACTGAAAATCCCTTATATACTCTCAAATTTTAAATGATCTTACCAATTATTGTTGAAAGTCTCTGGACAAAATAGGTCAAAGAAAAACTTTCTTAACCAGTCTAAATTCTTTCAACTAATTGTAAAATTTCTACCATCTAGTGATATAGCTGAAATCCATTATTAAATATCATCAAAGAAAATACTAAATTTAATTTATAAATAAAGTTCCTAAAAACAAAATATCACTGCAACGCTTATTTATTTTACAATGCAAATGGCAAGAATCGCATTCATGAACTAATTATATAATACCTTAAAAGAAAAACATATAATTTCTTTACCATTAACTTAAAAAAAAATCATACTGATTCTATGCTCAAAATATCTGTAGCCCAAACAGTTATAAATCTAAATATTATGACTGTGACTCCCCCACCTTCCCCAAATTAAGAAAGGTGAGCAACAAGTCCTAAAAATTCCTGTTAATTAATTATATTTGCTTATCAGGTCTCTAAAATATCACCAAGACCTTACTAAAAACCTAGCTTCCAAGTGTGTGATTTCTTGTGTAATTGTGCAACAACTATACTCGAATGAACTGCACTTATGGTAATCAAACTTGTACTTAAATTTTGTTACGATTTTCTTAAATTTATGTATAGTGAGCTGCACTGGCCAGTTTAAAAAACAAGCATATTCAGCAATCACATTATGGAAACAAGGCTTAATGCAAATTTCTATGTGAAGTCGGCATTGGTACAACTTTTCAAAGCATGTTCATCTTTTGATGAATCTTAGGAAAAATGACCTTATTTAAAGATGAGACTTGGGAAAATGCAACAAGAAAGCATAATTGGTTTAAAAATTTAAACTGGATGATGAAATTCAGTATTTCCTGAAAAATTCATTTAGAAATTGGTAGAAACTTTAAAAAAAAATAAATAATAAAAAAATTAAAACAGTAAAAACAAGCATATGCCTTTAGTAAATAAATTCAAAAGAAAATTATTGAGCATATTGAAGTCCTTTTATACAAATACAACATCTGGCTGGATTTACTGACTGCCCAACCAAAACATAAAATATGAGGTGTATTCAATAAGTAACATGCCGAACGCAATAGGGACTATGAACAAGTATGTTTATTTAAAAAACACTGACTGTGATGGTTCAAGCAATTATTCCACTGTGATATCAGGCATGAAATGCTCTTCTCATAGAACCAATTTCAAACCGCCTCTTGCACTTCCCCGTCCGTATGAAATCTGCGTCCACTACTGTGGACTGCCTTTGATGTTTTGGTTTGGTGGTGATCCTGGGCATTTCCATTGAAGACTTTGGAGCTTGGATTCAGGTTCATAATGGTGGCACCAGCTCTTGTCCCTCATGACAATTCTTGGCAAGAAATCCTCATCATCATGATCACACTCCAAAAAGGTCTAATGACATGGCCATGTGGAAGCCTTCTTGTGCTGGTTCCAAATGACTTTGCAGAACTGTAATGTTTCCGTGATAATGGTGTGAACAGTTCCGACACTGACACCATTATTGGACCAGTTCTGCAGCGATACTGGACTGTGTGTTCCCTTGTGCAACTTCTCATCATACCCCTAGGCACTACACTTATAAGCTCTAGCAGAATATGCACATTTACAATATCTTCACCATATATTTAGGTGTGTCCTCTATAAAATTCATTAAGATCCAGTGAAATTCTTACCGTAAGTATAAAATCAATCAGTCTTTTTTTAATTTGTGAATCAGTTTGGGTCACGTAAGTGTTGAGGGTTAAAGCCATATAATTTTTGTATTTTGGATAAGGTTAAACCAGAGGAAAGTTAAAAATCTTATTCTTTAAAATGTATTCTAGTTTCAAAAAATTTATACCAGCTTGCTTAACCAGATTAGTATGAATAACTCAACAATAGTAAACAGACTAAATTATTTTGAAATTAACTGTTATCTTTTGCAATTAAGAACAACTTATCTATTGGAAAGACTGTTGAAAACTTAATTCTATAAAAACTATGGTCTACAAAGATTTTATAAACTCTCTCGGAAAACAAAGATTAATAATGAACGTCTAAATTCAAATAAGCAGTCCTTTAAAAACCACATGGATAAAAGGACTTTTATGTCAGTCAATAAAACGAGACCAATGAAGTTTGTTGTCATTATGTAATTATAAAAAAATAACGTTTATCTTTAGGAAAGATAAGCAGGCAACAAAGACCAGCCTCGTAATGAAAATCAGAAACATGACTCACTAAGATTTTGTGAAATGCTCAAAACACAAACAACAGGTGGAGTTTTTAGTTGCTCAAAACTAGTCTTATTTATGTCTCAACAGTGAATAATAGTATTAAATAAGATACAAAAAAATTTTTGTATCTTCAACAAAATAATAAAAAAAATTTAATTATCACATTACAAGTTTATTTAGTTGAGGAAAAAAAAAATTCCATCTACTTTAATTTTTGAGACACTACTCAATGTTCTTTCATTAAATGGCTAATATAATATTTATTCTCGTTTTGCTTGCATGCACAAAAAAATACAATTTTATTTATTTGCTTATTAACCTTTTTGCTACGTAAAGCAGATATATCCACCTAAATTATTATTACCCTTAGCTGGGGAAAACGAATTTGCCCCCAGCCTTTAAAACTTCTCTATGCTGTGAGAAGTGGACATACTTGCAATGATTTCCAGAAAATAAAGGTAGTTCATTTTTTGGTGGATCATTATCATTATTTAAGGAATTTAATTGCATGTATTTAGTGAAAGAATTAAAAAAGCATTTATTTTATAATAAACTGATTTTTTAATAAGAAAACAACCCAATTTCTTTAAAGTATTGTAAAATCAGCAAAAGCAGCAATAACAATAATAAAATGTTACATGTAACTTTGAAGTACAATTACAAGCATATAAATTAATCAATTTTATATATTAAAAAAAATAATTTTAATATACCAACATAATGATACATGCCATAAAAAATATTTTTAATAACAGCATTGTTATAACTGCAAATATGGCAGTTGATTTTAAAATTTTAAAAATTAATCCAAAAATCTCAATATGGGTACTAAAATAAATCATTGCACATCAAAAAATGAAAAATTTAATTAAAGAAAAATTGCAATTCCTTCTCCCAATTTAGAATTTTTTTTTTTTTTTTTATATTTATACCAATATACACCATGTTTTCTTGTATTCGAGATGCACCCCTCCCCCCAAAATATAACCCATTGCATGAGAGGCCACATTTGTAATGAAGAAGAAACGATGCTGCCCCAGTGTGGCCAAATGTAGCATCACAGCAAAAGAATTGATAAAGACTAATAGAATTTGCTTTTATAAACGTAATAGGTATAAAATTGCAAAATAATAGCAAACTTGTTTAGTATGTATACAAAGTAGCTTTCAATTTTACTTCTAGCTTTCACAACCAAAATACACGAGTATAAAGCAGCAGTTGCAAGAAGGAGAAAAACTGGACAGATTTTCTCATCAGAGATTAAGTTCATCATACTTTAGCATTTTAAATATTTTAAAAAAATACTGGTATTTTTTTTTATCACTAAAACTAGCAAACATACTATTATAAAATTGAATTTAAGCTAAGTACTATTATTTATGTAAAGAAATACAGAAGAAAGTAACTTTTCTACTAGCATTGTATGTATGAAAAAAAAAATCACTAAAAAATTTCAAAAGAATATTGATACAAATATATGACATTATCCGGGGGCGCGGCCCCCCCAAAAAAAAACAAACCATCCTTGTAAAACAAGGGTGCATTTTATGCACCAATGCTTACTACTAGTTAGCACATATTTCACAGCCTGGTCTCAAAACAGGGACCTTCGGGTAGCTTAGCGGTTAAAGCATCAGGAAGGTCTCTGGTTCAAGTCCAGTTGGAGGAATTTTCTTTACTATTTTCATTATTTAATTATATTTAATTATAATTTTCAGAGGTATAGTGTGAAAAAAATCTAGCAAACCCATTTTAGAAATTATTATACAAACTGACTTTTATTCAAGTTAGTGTTAGATGTATGTATCAAATGTGCTGATAATTGATTTTAAGAAAGCAAGATTACCCTACTGAAATATGAGGGATAAATGGATGCAATTAGTCCAATTGGATTAACATAATAATATATATTATGTTAATCCTGTGTAATATATGCATATAAAGGAAAGAAATAAATTTTTTTTTTAATTCTTTTCTTATATGGAGAAGTCCTTTTTAAGTTGTTACAAGACAAACATGCAACTTCATGCATTTATGTATTCATGTTTACATTTGGTTCATGCATTTTTTTTTTTTTTTTGTCTATGATAAATATTGATGAAGAATGCAATTTCAATATTATGGATTCCTTTCTCGATACAAGTAATTGATTACTGAAATAAATTATTAACATCAATGTATTCGGTGTGTTCTGATCTCTGATCTGCTGATGAAGCCAATCTGCTTTCAGAGAAGTGTAATTATGATTTGTTAATACATGAAATTTGGCCTCATAATTAAAATATTTTAAAAATTGTTATTATAAATATACATAATTACTCTTGAAATATATTTTATTATCATCTGTGCTGAACAGAATGATATTTTCATATAAAAGAAGTAATGTTTATATTTGCTTTTTGCATGAGGTCTCATAAGCCTATTGATACTTATGTAAGTTATAAAACAGAATTCGCTGACATTTTAGTAAATCTCTTTAATTTTTAATTGTGCTATTAAAGAATCATTCATCTTAACTATTATACGGCTTGTGATAAGTAAACTATCCGATGCACCTGTCAATATACAAGCATACACATGCAGTGTAGTAGGAAGTAGTAGTAGTAAGTAGTAAAGAGATAGGTTAAGGTAGTGGAGTAGGAAATGCGCACTGCCCATTTCTATTGAAATGATCGTGTAGAATGGTTCTTTTTCTTTAAAACTTACCATCAGATTCTGCTCGAACCAACAAAGACATTCCTTTGAGTCTCTCCACATAGGATGAGGATACGTGCCCAGTCCCTCGATCATCCCACTGCCGGTCTGCGTTCAAGGCATATAGCTTGACACGTCTCCTTGTGTCTGCCATGGTCGTCAATTATTCTCGCAGTCGAACATGGATTGGATCTCACATCCCCATACGAAGCATTCAACCTATAAAGCAAAAAATCGTTAATAATATGTAGCGAACAATCGCGACGGCATCTACTCGCCTAAATGAAAACAAATCACGATTGGATAACGTTAGGCCTACAAAGATAAAAATAAGCCTAAATCTTTCACAGGCAATCACAAAGTGGAAACTATAGCCTTACACTAGAGGAAACCTTATTAGCAGATATACACTGACGTTAAGATTAATGCAAAGCACACTTTTCACAAGGTAATGCGGCATAATAGCTATGCAGTGACCTAGCGTGAGAACGTAATTTTAAGTGGGCTGCATTATTTAAGCAAAATTTAAATGTAATCCATCATTTAGACGACCTTACCGATTCCCTCAATCATCTATATTGAGAAATAGACGCCATCTTGGATTCACAACAACATCCTACGGGGTCTCGCCTACTAAACGAACGGACTCCCGCCAAAATTCGAACGCCATGACGCTTTGCCAAACATTTCTCATTGACCGCTTGCCTACAAATACTTTGTCCCACTCAATTAAAATATTGAAGATTAAGTAGAAACTAATTAATAAATTTATTAATATATGAATAAAATAAAAACCCATCTGATATCATAATAAATAAAAATCGAATTCTGTTCATTAAAAAAAAACAACAACAACAACAAACGAATCCGTATCTTTTCTTATACATTTAATTTAGATTAGATTTAGATTTTTCAGAGATAGAATTTTTTTTAAATATTACATTTTAAATCGCTTACTACTACTCTACAAAATTATACTTAAATCTTATACCTCTCCTTTATTTTAATTTTATAATTGCTTAAACAGAACCTAGGTTCAATTGGCAATGTTGTATGAATTGAACAAACACCCCCTTGGACGCAAACGCTCGACTTCCCAGCAGACTCTGCCGCAAAGGAAGAAAAGCATCTCATCTTTCATTAGTAAGCCCCTTTAAAGCATTGAAATTCGTTTTCTTTTGTTTATAATAACTAGACATCGTACAAAATGAAGTTTTCTCAAAGCATCACCAAGCTTGCAATCATATACGAACTCCTTCATTTTGAGCGCAAATGAATATGAAATTCTTACATATCCATTTTATATTAGCATAATCTTCCATAAGCTTATTCTTAACTTTTCTGATTTATTTATTATTATTCTCTCCATTTGACTTTTATTTATACATTCTGTTACTCCATACCAACATAAAAATCCTTTATTTTCATTCAAAACCGATGCCTACTTATTTATCAACATCCATCTTTGTCTTTGAGTGACGACATGCAGACGATCCATTCTCAAGTTACGTCAGAGCGGACGAACCATTTCGCAAATGACGCAACTTCTCATCCAAAACAATCATGGCGCATTGGTTTCACAGGAACCCCTTTAAAGCTACGGCCAATGCCACTTTTGACTTGAAAATGATTGTTACAGACGGCCAGGCCATGCAGTTGTGCAGGTGAATTAATTTACAGCTTAAAAACAATTCTGCGCGGCGTCGACGCTTAAGCTGTGACGAGATTGCGATGTCGCGATCTTGATACATGGTAACTAATGTGGTTAATTGAATTCAATATGCATCGACGGCGGTCGCACCTTATAAGAGTTTATAATACAAAGTTGAGGCATTGGTTTCGTCATGATGATGTTTTTCGTTGAATATTTTTTGTCGTAACGATAATGAAAAGTTTGCTTTTAAGATGAGCCAAACTTTTTTAATGGAAACGCCTCATTACTTTCAGTACGCCGATACGTTCCTAGTAATCGAGTTCCGAATGGGATATGAGTTGGGTGAAGTTGTATGATGATGACACTTCGTTAGTTCATTTCCTCTTTTTGCCATTTAGTATTAGCTCAGTATATTTACCTCGAAAGAGTCTTCAACTTTTATACAAATACATGAAGTTGCTATTTTATTAGTCTATTTAACGTTACCTTAAGACCATTTAAATATCAAGAACCTCTGTTCTTGAAATTATATATCACTCTCAACAAAATGCATATAAGCTTGTGAGAATTTCTTTGAAATGTAATCCCTAAGTGTGTGAGTGTGCAAATTTTTGTAGTTTTGAACAGATCCTTTCTAAATGTTTAACATAAACAAATATACACTCAATTCTGTTTTCACACGAACGATTTCTACACGATTTTAATTTAACACGAATTAGAAAACAAATTTATTCTCTTTTTAGATGATTTCTTTTGGTTTAACATGTTCACCCAAATTCCAATTAAAAAAACAAACAAAAAAACCTTATAAAATTTACAAATTTCCTCACAACTTCCATTTGTGGGAGATCCCCTGAACTGTATAACTTTAATTTGTTTGCAGTTTGTATTTAAAGTGAAAAGTATGTCTGCATCTTATTTTTTGTTACATTTGGGTGATTATAGGAAGACGCATGGCAATCACTTCCATTGCCATAGATACGAAGCGACTCAGCCTTAACCTCATTCCAAGGTCACCCTTTATTCTGTATGAAATTCTAAAAAAAAAAATATATATATTTTTTAAACTGATATCGAATATCCCTTAATTCATTCTTCTTCGAAATACCTGTGTACATTCACATTATTTCTCTTGGTGTGCTCTGACAACTGTTAGCACTTTAAGAAATAGAACAATGGTTGAGGAAGAGAGGCTACGGTTAAATATTATTGGCTGCATTGTACATGTGACTAGCTTTCCGATCATTAAATGAAAGTGGCCATGTGTCTTCCTACAATTGCCCGAGAACGAGGTGTGTACAAAAAGTATCGGACCTTTATTTTTCCTGCCTAAACGAATGAATCGTAGGTTTTCTCTTCTGGCGATGAGGTGTAGGTGACCTTCACCCGCATGCGTGTAATTGGTCATGTACGCAGAGTTTGTGAGTTGTTGCCAGGAATCGTGAGAATGAGTGAGTGTAGTATATGCCTGCCAATTTTTCAATTTTCTCGAAAGGCCAAACCATCAACAAGAGTACTATCTGACTGTCCTTTGTCACCTTCATTATGCTGTACGATGGAAACGACCCGACCTTAAGCAACAGGAACTTGATCACTCCTTCATGACAATGCACCGTCCATTCATCGCATCTGATTCAGAAGTTCCTGAACAAACCCAACACTTCTTTGGTCCGTCAGCCTCCTTACTCCCCTGACATGGCTCCATGTGACTTTTGGCTATTCCCCAAGCTCAAAACACCACTGAAAGAAACCTGATTTCAGTCACGAAAAGACATTATGCAGAAAACAATGGTGGAGCTGTCCCAAGGAGATTACTTTGGAAGGGAAATCCTACAGGTGAATAACTTTAGTTTTCCCGGCAAAGGCTCGATACTTTTTTTTACACATCTTATATAGTGGTGAGTGTCTGAATTAAGAAGAAAAAAACCAGAAGGAAAAGTTCCACGACTTGGATATAAATCAGAGAACACTAGATCACACTTGTTGCCTCTACCAACTGTGCTATCACAGACATGAAACAGCAAGTGTGCATAAAGCTATAAAGTAGTCAAGGTGGAAGCCCAATGATAAGGCAGGCAGCTGACTCCCAGATCGGGAATTCCTTCTTTCCAAAACATCTAGATCACAGGATTTTTCTTTCCAATTTTCCCACTGAAATCTTTACCTTATGCATTAACTCCAGTTTTCATTTAATAATTTTCTTATGGGTGTGTGAGTTCTTAGGAATATAGTAGAAAAGTATGCTGTTGAAAAAGCCACGTGTTATTTTGCAGAAAAAAAGGAACCTGCCTAAGACTTTGTATTTTTATTACGACAGTTATTTATCTCGTAACAAATAAAGATGTAAAACTGGAGGATGACTGCCATTTAGAATATATTTTTTTGGAAGGATCAAAGGAGCACTGCGACTTCCGATAGAAGGGTGTAAAGTCAAAAAACTGGAAGACCAGTTCCCACAAAACCATTTAATAGGTATGAATGTACATTTCAGCTTCTATGTGGGACTCATGGTGAATGATGACTGCATAGCAGCCAAAATGTATTTTTGTGTCTGCTATATGTTTTTGTAGGAAGTGGTATTCCAGTCTCTTCGACTTCACTTGTTTGAGTGTTAATTGCATTTCTTTGATATTTCACAGTCTGGACTTGAACATCTGAGGTATGGCGTTTAATTAAACCCTCATAAATTAAATTAATTGGTTAGTGATCTGATGATTCTTGGTTCGAGCTCAGGATATGGAATTTTATTTCTTACTTTCATTTATTATTTAAACATATGAGGTATGGCGTTCAATTAAAACCGTTTTAGAATATTCATCAGTTATTCCACAAGAAGAATAGGCCATCTCTATCAAAATTAGGTAACTTGTTTACTTTTCCATGATTGCAGTGATATTGCAGTCCTATGCTTTTATTGTCAGAGAGCAGGAGTGAATAAAATCGTGTTTAGTGCAGTTCATATATTTGTAGTTCATGTATTTATATTTTTTTCAAATGATAATTTAATTCATATAAAACATATTTTGTATACATATGCATTTTTTAAGAAATAAAAATGACAAGATTCTGAGATGAATTTTCATATGGTTTATGCATTATTTTGTTGATTGTTTTAGATCTGGAACAATCTCTACTTTTCCATATACACCAAGTCCCCACACTTAGAACATAATTGGTTCCCGGAAAGTATGTCGTAATTTGAATCATCATTTCCTATAATGAAACATGCATTTAATAATATAAAGTGAAGCTCAAATATAGTAATCCAAAGAAATTTTGTATTTGTGAGCGTGTTTATATCTGTATAAGGAAAAAAATACATCCAACCAGCTTTTTTTGCATTTTTTTAATAAATTTTTTGACATAAGTGCGAAATAAATGTCTTAACCCCGAAGCAGTGTTGGTATTTTATTAATTGTCATAAGTGTGGGCACTTGGTGTATACTATTTTTGTTTTGTTGTTGTTGGTTTTTTTTTAATATATGTATTTTTCAGTGAAGTTTTCATTGGCAATAAACAGAATTGGGTTTATATACATTTGCTAAAATTAGATTAAAAATCATAATTCAGAAGTATTCAAAATAATTCTAACAATTTCCAGTTTCTTCCAAACTGCATTATCATGACCATCACGAATGACTCCATAGCAAAATACCATGCATAAAACAAAATTATTGCAGCGGCCTTCTAAGACTTGAGGTTCTCATGTCTCATTTGATGTATACTCAGTTGAAGTGTAAGGCAAAAATATATCGGTATTGCTGTGGAACATAGAAAGTAAACATTTTGCTGTTCTGACCTGGTTAGGCTTTTTGATCTTATATGTCTTATGAACTCTTGAAGTCACAAGATAGTCCAGATGGCCAAGCAGGAGGTACTGGCTCACAAAAAATTTTCCTTTTTTTTAAACCATCAAATACTAATGAAGAGTCATGATTAAGTAAGCCTTGGACCATCTTAGAGAAATTACACCTAAATTTGGCAAATAAAATATAAAAAATGAAAGGAAAGGTTCTGCCACCTGGAATCAAACCAGGAATTAAGTTTTTTTTTGTCTTGCCACTCCTACCACTGAGTTTATATGGAACATTAAGAAACCATGGGGACAAACTTTGGGAAGTAATTGTTGACATGAGTATGACAAGAAATGTCCTATGAAATATATCCAGGCATGCTGCATTTGTGCAATAGATGATAATACTGTTTAAAAGTCATTAATTTATCAATAGTGTTGTCAATGAACAACATGAAATAGGTACAAAACTAGTATAGAAAAGAATCGTCTAAAGAAAGAGAATAATAATATTAAACACTGAGTGATAGATTGAGAAGATGATAGACATAAAAAGTGATAGATAAAATCATTATCCAAGTGTATTTTAGATAAAAGTTAATTTTTATTATTTTATTTATACTTACAGTGAAATACGTCAAGCACGATCACGACTTATGGAGATTATTTCTGATCCAAATAATGAAACCGAGATTATGGAAAATGCAGTTAAAAATTACTTGGCATTGTTGCATGGATTTTTGGCTGCTTGTGACGATAGGGGTGGAGAAAGTAAATTGCGCCATGCAGTTCTTTTTCGGTGGACAGATACCATGTTGGGTAACACACCACAGTAAGCATATATCTTGTAATATGATGTTATTTTTCACAGAAAATATACAGTGAAGCATTCACCTAATTATAACATTATAGGTTTGTATGCAAGGTGATAGTGAATGATGAGTGCAAAGTATCTCTAAAGAAATGTATGTATTCTTTTTGCGTTTGAATTTAACGCATATTACCTTCGTGAAATGCCATAGTTCAAACTGCAAATGGTTGCTTATGTTTGTACCTCAAACCGCTCGTCTGGTTTTTGTACTTGTGAACATAACGAGCATGTCGCTGATGGGAGGAGCCCTTAACATGTCAAAATTCGTCAGTAATTTGGCATGCTTTGTCAAGGTGTGTGTTGATGAGGAGGACTTTTATTTCTAGCAAGGTAGAACACTTTTCCACTACCATTTTGATTTCCAGGTGTATCTTGATGAAAGATCAGTCAAACAGATGGGTTGGGCAATACCTTAAACTTTATCTGTATCATGCACAATCAGGAACAATTGATGAGTGCAGCCATTGAATGAGAGATTGCATCCAAATCCCAACTGCAGTCTGTTTAAAACTGTATTGTCATCAGAGTCAGAATGGGCATCACTTTCAACACAGGATAGTGCAAAATAAATACATATATACCCTCTTCAATATGAATTGTAAATCTTGGCTTATCTTGATGAACATTGTGTTACTAAATATTCAAGATTATGGACATTTTTTTAGTCACTCTGTATAATCTTACATAAACAATTAAAATTTCAAATTAAAGACAGAATGACCTTCTTGTCTGATAAGCAAAGTTATTAGTAAATTTTGGATCTGTAAAGCCACTCCTTCCTCATCCACAGTGCTTTTTTGTATATATTTTTTAAAATAGGAAATGAAAAGGTATCCATCATTAAAGACAATGATGTCCTTATTGTTTATTTTAATAAGAAATTTTGCGATCATAAAAAAAATGATGCTATACTAGGTAAATGTGCGAGGCAGTTTAAATTTTATATTTTAAGTAACAACAACAATCTTATAGCTGTAGTACAGTCGAACCTCGCTATAAGGATATCCTCAGGACTGGAAGAAAATATCCTTTAAGTGGAGTATCCTTTTATCTGGAGTTAAGGGGGATAGATAAAGTAAAACAGGACTGTAACTGTGTATCCTTATAAACGAATTATCATTTAATCAGGTACCCTTATATCGAGGTTTGACTATACAAGCATGTTTCACTAAACTTGCTTTATTAAGACACTAGCTTCTGTATGCCTTAGTTACAGAATAAAAGATTCCAAATTTTTTATTAATTAAATAAACACTTAAAAATGGCTGAGAATATTATATATTTTACAATATCAATATTTCATATCAATAATTCTCGTTATAGAGCTCAACAGGATGCAGTTTTTGAATTGATATCAGTTTGTTACAACTCTGCAATATGGCATATGAAACATGCTGGAAAAATTGCAGGAAAGGACAAGTATGGTTAAGAAATAGACAATTTAATAAAATATATCTCAAATTTTAATTTAAAATTTTTCTGTGTAGTTTTATAATTTGAAAACAGTAAATTGAATATAAAAATGATCAGTGAGATCATATAATTAATTATCCATCTTAAAATTTAGATTTACCATTTATTTTTACTTAAGAATTGGATGATATTTCTATTTGTAAAAAATAATGCATATTAATTAATCTGTAATTAAGTTACAGATTTGGGTATAACTTAGAGCAATAGTTTTTCTTTTTGGCATCATTCCTTTAATTTACTCCTTTTTATGTCTCGTACTTACATCATTTGAAGGTGTTTGAGATGTTTTACTCCTAGATACAGGGTTCTCTCTGGGACCAAATATATGAGTGAATTGACTCCTCAGCCTGAAGACCGTGATTTAATTTTCACAAGATTCAAAATCAAATTTTATTTTTTTTAACTTCCATATTTTTACATGCATTCACGATTTCTATAGTTAATTAGAAATTTAAACAAGACAGCATGTGACAAAATGAAGGGAGGTTAAAATATGGTGAGAAGGAAATGAACGAATGATTTCAAAATTTAACAAAATGACTCGCTGGTCAAAAAAATCACGAGTCAGTTTTTAGCAAAAATGCTCATTAGCACGTCAATTGCCAGTAAGCGTGTACCTTAGCTAGTTGTAACTATTTTAAATGTGTTTAATTTTATCTAATTATTTTATGCCCATTGCAGTTTGATTTATTTGTTTGGACACTGTTACTTCTAGAGTTCAAAAGGAAATTAACCAGATTATTAATATCTTTTCTTTTTCGGCTCTGCTTTTTACTTCACTGAATCTTTAAAGATTTGTATTCTTTCTAATGTTTTATCTGGTCGCATTTCCTTTCATTTGTTTTATACCTTTTAAACAGCATCTTGCATAAGACTCTCGTGATTAAGTCTGACTATGCAATAGCAAAGCCATGTATAAAAGGTAACATTTGGAGGAACCATATGAGTTTTGTTTTTTGATAGATACCATAGCAGTTACTCGCTTCCTTATCTCATTTCAATGTCACTTTAGCATTGGATTGGGCACAAATCTGGCAAAGAGTCGGCTTTTCTTATCTGGCCTCTCAGATCATCTGACCACACTCCTGTGACTTTTTCCTTTTGGGTTACGTAAAAGAAAGGCTTTATATGCTTCCTTTACCAAGATATTTGCCATAGTTTGGATTCATTCATCTAAACTCTCTCTCTCTCTTTTTCTTTTTTTTTTAAGGGCATTTAACTTTAAAAAAATTTTTTAAGAAAAATCTTTTAGAAAAGAAAGACAAATATGAAAATCTTGCGAAAAATTGATATTTCTAACATTTCATTTTGATAACCTGAAGTATTTTTCTCATTTTGAAGTATAACCATGGATGAGGCCAAGGAAGTTCATAAAGCATTAAGAAAGGCTGCAGGAATTTTAACTTGGTTGCAGGTAATATAAAAATTCCTTTGCTCTTAATATTTTTACTGGATTTGTGATAAAATTTAACATTTTCTAGAAGAAGTCACATCTGTTTTCTTTTATTCAATATTATTAGGATAAATATGTTGGACAGTTACTAGAAAAAACTCCATCGGGATCAGATCTTGATCCCCATGTCTTAAGTGCCTACATAAATCAGTGCACAGCAGAGGCACAAGAAGGTAAAAGAAAATACCAATGATTTATGCTTGTGACTTACTATATTTATAAGGTTGTAACACAGTCTTTAACAAAAAAGAAAGGAAAAGAATAATAGCTCAGGTTGCGCATATTCTCAAGCCTAAGAGAAAAAGAAAAGATGTTTCGTCTTGAAAAACTTGGAAGAAAGATTCATTTCGAAATATCCCGATCATTTAATGATTAACATAGTTTATCTATTTTATAAATCTGGAATTAGATAAGAATAGTCCTAGCCTATTAAATTGACTATCCATTTTTTCCAGCAATAGGATATTAGGCAAATTCAAAAATCCTTTCTGTTGTGGCTAAATGTCAAAAGGATGCTTGAAATGTTCTTGGTTCACTCTTAGGATGTGAAATTCACCCTTCTTAGTTTGTTTATTAAATAATAAGAACATATTAACGATTCTTGATTGGAGGCCATTCCAGCCAAATACAGGCTGTATGGCATGCCACTGATGGTCTACATCATAGAAACAAAAGTTTCCATTATGGAGCTAGTTATATTAGAAGAAACTAGAGATATTACTCCAATGATCTAATTGGAATAAAGTAATGAATGAAAGGGAGCGGAATTCCACCACCTGGAATCAAACCAGTGACCATTACTCACAAAATGTCACTGCTTTAACGAACTAGGCTATTGTGGACATGCTTGACAGCTCTATTATCTAAACATGTCTTGCGCATGAATTTTCATGAAGTTACATGATAGATTGCTACAATGTTGAATATAACCCGTACAAGCTCGAATCTGATCTGGCCCCTTCAGATTATCATTTATTCAGTTCACTGCAGAACTCTGTGGAAAAACCTTCAAAGATGAAGAGGCCCTTAAAAACCACCTTGACTGTTTTTATGCCATTTTATGAAGATGGCATAATGAAATTTGTGTAACGATGGCAAGAGGTCATTGATAAAAATGGACAATATGTAATTGATTGAAATTTACCTTATGTTTCAATAACGTGTGTTTTGTTACAATCCAAAAAACAAATGAACTTATTTGCCAATTCAATATTTGCTTATGGTTTGATCCCATCTTAAAATTAAAGTGAGATTTTTCCAGCAATTTAATTGAAAAAGAAGTTTCTTATAATAATGGAAAAAATCTCTAAACTTTTTTAAAGTTCAAATTATATACACCAGAGAGGGATTACATTTATGACCACTATGACCACCTGCCTAATGAGACGACCTCCTTCAGCCAGAAAAACTACAGCCATTTTGTGATAGTTGGATAATATGAACAGTAGACTCTCTAATTCCCGTAAATTTTGAAGTGATGGTGATGCCTATAGTGCATCCACCTGCCAAAGCTTCTGATGATCATCTACATGATGCACCAGGATTTTGAATTCGTCAGACCAGGTGAACGTTGTCCATTCAATCAGGATCCAGTGTTGTCAATGGAGTGCATTTAGGACGGGGAACTAGTTATTTCCCTATATATAGAAAGGGTATGATTTGTATTCTGTGAAATATTGCCCTGTTCATCACTGTTATAGCTTGGGTGATTTGATACATGTCACTATTCACTCAAAAAGCATAATTTCTCTAGGCTGAAGGTGGTCATAATGTTATGGTCCACTGGTATATATTACAAAATAATGTTAGGTTTATATCAAGTTCACATGGTCCATTTTTTATTTTTATTTTTTTTAATTTTTTCTATACAGTCACAATAGCTAGAGCAATTGAATTGAAGCATAGTCCATCACTTGTGTCTGCCTTGGCCAATGAAACGGCTAAAACATTTACAGCAGCAGGTATTCCCATTTATTATTAAGATTTTTAAAGGATTAGGAACTTTTTATCATATTCTTTATTTCTGAGTAACTGTAAGAAATTCTCCTAAAATATTAAGCAAAGGGACATGTAAATTTAATAGATTATGTCTGATAACGAGTTTGCATTCTTCCTCCTCTCGAATGCTATTTTAAATTATTTAATACATTTTTATATAATTTGCTTTTTCATTTCTCCATAGCGGATGCTTTGGCAGCTCTTGATGAAAGGAAATTTGGAAAATGGAAACGATATCTTCATCTGAAGAGTACCTTCTATCTTGCTTATGTGAGTAGTAGATATTACTGTGTCAAGCAAATCTTAAGAACTATAGATCTATGACATTTTCATCTACTTTAATCATAATTTTGATTTCTAGGCACATTGTTATTCGGGAGAAAATTTTTTATCCCAAGATAAATGTGGAGAAGCTATCCGTGCCCTCCAAGAAAGCGAGCATTGTAAGTCTTTGAATGCAATTTCAAGCTCTAAATTATCTTTTACATTGTTATCTCTTCTTGAAACCTATAAAGCAAAACGCATGCTAATTTTTTCATATCATCAATGCTTGCTAATTGACAGCTTTGCCCTAATCAGAAGTCATTGGAATCAGCTACCATTCCATACAAGGCATATAAGATGGTATCAAAAGAGTCCTGAAAAGGGAACTATTTGACCTTGTCTCTGGCAGATGGGTAGATGTAGGAAAGGGAGATAGATGCACATGCCAGTTTGAGCGCCAGTCACTGTTGTAAACACAAGTTACAGCCGTTTTTAGTTCGACCGTTGAAGGCAAGATAAGTGCCATTTTAGTGTAAATAATAGATGATCATGTTCTTTGACCTGGAACTGGGTGAGCAGAAGGTAAAGCTGGGTAGAGCTTCTTCAAGGCCTCACCAGTACAAGGGGTGTATGAGTGCCCGAATCTCTAGTAAGCTGCTGCTCTTGTGCAATAACCTGGGAAAGGGTCATTGGGTGCTATAACTTGTGAACTCATGCCAGCTGCACCTCACATTTATGTGGCGACTTCCCTTGATGTGCTTTACTCATGTGGCTGCCTATTGTATGACATCAGAACCGTCTGTGCAAAGGCCTTGTGTCTAGGTGTTGGCCAAACCAACACCGCCTAAAAAGAAGGCCTTACACAGAAATTTCATACATTGTTACATCTTCATACCGTCATCTGCCATTCTCAAAGTCTCATAATTCCCTTGTGAGCCAAGTTCTGCAGAACAAAAATAAATGGCAGCACGAGCCTAGACAGTTACTCTGCACTGAAGTTTCCATTGCTAGAAACTGCAATGTAAATATTTACATCAGAATTTGTGTCTCATCTCTTTACAGACTTTACAAAGATCTTCAATAGTCTGGGATTGGTAGCATCCAAGTCTTTTTGTCAGTGCTCCAGATCCACAAAAAATCCATAGGTGATGTATTGGGAGATTTCGTGATGAAAATGGGATGACCCTTATACCAGCATCATGTGACTTCATTTCATAGTAGTGTACATAGTGCTTTATCCATATGGGTCCAAATCTGTGATCTCTCAGTACCATTCAAATGAGGGATACTTTCAGCATATATTAGATCTATGACTATTCCTGAAAATATCCTGCATTGATCTTGGCATTTTTATATACACATTGGACTTCTAGAACAATATCCATCATGAAGCCTTTGAAAGACTTTTCTTTAAATTTGTGCACGATGTCATCATAACCTTTGTCACCTCTGTGTAGAAAATGGTGTGTGATTCATTGGTATTATCCTGATACCCTCATATAGTTTTCTAGCATTTGTGCAGTGTTCTTGCATATAAACGGCCATCAGCTTATGTCCATGGATCTTATAACAGCATTTCAAACCAAGGTGTCATGAGGTTTGTTCAATTATTTGTTGAGATACATTCTTTTGCTCATAATGTCACCATGGCAAATGTGTGCGGAACTCGAAAATTATATCATGATGGAGGCTGATCCTGTCAACAAGCAGGGATGTGCAGAATTTACTGCAGAAGGATGACGTCAATGTGTATGGTTTTTTACTTGTGAAAAAGAGATTATTTATTTATTTATTTATTTATTTAATTTTTATAATCCTTTGTGTCATGTTTGTTTCGTGCTAGTTGTGTGATTGCTTTAGTGCCTGTTTTCTGGCAAAAATGCATAATATACAAAAAACATCACTTTGTTATTCTATATTGAATTACTTATAAGGTTACTTTTTAATTTATGTTTCGTTTAAATGAGAAGAAAATAATATGGAGCTAGGAATCACAATTTTCCTTTTGCTTTTATTATTTAAGGCTATACAGATGCCACCACACTCTGTAAAGAATATGCCAAGATGAAAGGGCCTGGATCATCTGCACGGCCTGAGGAACATCTGTTCTTTCGGAAATTACAACCAATTGTGAAAAGGACACTTGAAAAATGTGAAAGGGAAAATGGGTTTATGTATGATAAAGTTTTTATTTATTGATTTTTCTTTAGTTCAGTTTCACTTAATCATATTCCGTTCACATTACATTTCTTGTCATGATCAGTGAATTGTTCATGATCAAGAATTGCAGTGTGAACAGGATACAAGCAGTCAAAGTGGAAGCCCAATGATAGAGTAGACAACAAGCTAGGGATTCGTGATCTCTGGTTCGAATCCAAGTCGCGGAATTTTCCTTTCCTTTTTCATCTCTATTTAAGTGTATGTATAGGGTATCTCAAATTAAAGTTAACATTTCATAGCTCGCTACAGCAAAAACTATTCGTCAGAAAATCATGAAATTTTGGGAATGCAGTAATTATTTTATGGGAATTTTTTTCCAGAGCAAAAAAAAAAAGTTAGTTCCAAAAACCACCAGAGCATTTAGTTACAGCAAAACGTTAGTTAGAGTTCACGTTTTAAGATGAAATACAGGCAGCTGCTAATGCAGAACCAAAGTTATAAGTGCTTAGCATGTCAACGAATATGACTTTGACTCTTCCAGAACGTTCTTTGCTGGTAAAATTGTTGAATGGTGAATTGGCTGCTAAAGCTTTTCGAAAATTTCAGTTCTTTAAAGCAGTTAAGATAAAGTCCACTTACTGGCAACGGAGTAAGAACATGGTTCGTATGGGTCATGGAAAACCTGGAAAGTCATGGAAAAAATATTTTTTATTTTTTTGGAAGATTATACGAACTAGCCAATGACTCTTTCCGGTTATGGCTTTCATTATCTGAGCAACTATTCTACTATCACTTTCGATCATCTGCACGTAGTTTATTCAAAATTACTATTATTATTTCAAAGTAACTTTATTTCTTATAACTATTTTTAAATTATCTCTAATGCCTGAAATATGTTCATTTAATAACTTAGAAAATGCCGATTACACAGCATGAATTCAAAAGTTCTTAACGTTCATTGTGCTGTTTGCAAATTATGCGGTAAAGCTTTTGACATCAGAAACATGGGTGAAGCTGTTTTGCGAAGCCACATGAAGGACAAAAATCATACAGTTAGTATGCTTAAATTATCATCTGCACCCTCAACTATTAACGATTTTTTCCAAAAGATTTTTTTCTATTAAATTGGAAGAAAAAATAATATATTTTTTTCTTTTTGTAAATTGTAAGTTGATGGAATTGACGATGTTAATTATTATTTCTTTAACTTTCGATTTAAGGAGTTTTTGATCTAAACTAGCATTTGGGTAATTTTAAATATAATTATAAATTAACACTTGCTGCAAGTGCAAGACAAAAACATGATTATTTAGAAGGGAATAGGAAATTAACAGAAAAAAGAAAAAAAAGCTGGTATAAAGAGAGTGCAAAATAAAAATCGAAACGAACGAAAATTGATGTAGAAAAATTAAATGTTGAAGCAGATAAACTTGCACTGAAAGTACAGGGTCTTTATATGGACATTTTGACAGAAAAAGTTCCATTTTGACATGGCCATAAAAAAAAAACTACTGGACCAAAAGCTATAATACTTGGTAATATTATACAAGAGGGCATGGGAAGTTCATACCCACCAAACAAAAAAATTAGTTCAAAAGGTCACCACCAGCATGGAATGGCGCTCTATGCAATATTCGTATACGAAATTAGACACGAAGACACAGGTTAACAAGTCTTTAATCGTTACTAAAATTAGTTACATGTTGAATGTGGCCTCCACCATTTACTGAAAGCAGGTTTAACCTGTGTCTTCGTGTCTAATTTCATATTCGAATTTGCATAGAGCGCCATTCCATGCTGGTGGTGACCTTTTGAACTAATTTTTTTTTTGATGGGTATGAACTTCCCATGCCCTCTTGTATAATATTACCAAGTATTATAGCTTTTGGTCCAGTAGTTTTTTTTTATGGCCATGTCAAAATGGAACTTTAATTATAAAGACCCTGTAGAAGAAAAAGGATATAAATCATTTATCTCAATCAAGTGCACTACGTAGCCATGCCACTGATGTAAAATGCTTGAAATTGTACATTTTGAACTAATTTAATACTTTTTATTAATTATTTATAAACTAGTATTTCCCCTGTGAAAAACTCACTGGCCCAAAAGAAAATTTATTTTGATGCACAAAATTCGAGTGGTACTCACTTCTAGTGGTTATGTACAAAATACTAATGCCATGATGTGGTCCCAAATTAATGCAATCTCTCGGTGTTCAAATTAAATTTACACTACGGTAATTTTTAGAGGTTATCATAGAGGAGAAATAAGATAAAGCACGCAAAGCCGTCACACTTTTTCCTTATGCCACTCCTTGCAACAACAGTACCTCTAATAGAAAATTATATTCCAGAAAACTAAACTACAATGTCTTTGTTTTGTAAACAGGTCCGCTTCGCTCTCATCCATCCCCAAATTGCAGGTGGCTATTTCGCCTCGATGCTGGCATCTGAAATCGCTCACTGCACAAGCAAATGTTCTTTCTAACTTATTCCTCTTCTATGATGGTTATGGACATTCATAATTATTATTGTTAGGATTATATAAATTTATTATTCATAAAATTATAAAAGTAAAATTATGATTACGGTTTTTGGAAAATATATTGAATTGCCTGGAAAAGTCATGAAATATTGTTCAAGTGTATGACCCATGAAGAAGAATGATTGTGAAATTTGAAGAAATGGGCTCAGTGGTTGTTCAGCCAGGAAGAGTACAAAAGCAAGTTGATCCTCAGGTGGTGAATGATGTAGTAACACAACTGTAGTTCATTGTTACGTTCTCTATAAAGCTATAGTAACCCTCTATTGGTGGTTTATGGAACTAATTTTTTTTTTTTTTTGTTCTGGAAAAAATTCCCATCATGTAATTATGGCATTCCCAAAATTTCATGATTTTCTGATGAATAGTTTTTGCTGTAGCGAGCTACGAAATATTAACTATAATTTGAGACACCCTGTACGTTATAAATTTCTTGAGCTGTCTCAAAATCTAGTTCTAAAAAATTTCAGATATCATCAAAAGATTCCAAAAGATCCACCACAGCTTGAGTTGAAAGCCACATATGGGTTGGTAAAACCAGAGGAATATTCATTACCTCCACCACATCCTCTTTGGACTCCTGTCACGTATGCAGCTTTTGATATCGCCAAGAACTTGGAAACAAAAATATCTGTAAGTGCATTGGAAACAAAAATTTAAAATTATAAAGCTTAGAGTAATGTTTCAGATTATAGATGTGTTTATGCTCTTCTGTTATTGAAATTTTAGAAGAGTGCATTAAAGGCAGAAGGTGATCTACCCCCTGTGAAAGAAGCAGAAATCCCCCAAACTGCAAACGAACCAAACACATCAAGTGGCTGTGTTATGTCGTGAATTCTTTTAAATTGGGAATCAGTGAAGTGTTTTGTATATTAAGACTTTAGAAAATTTATAAGTCATCGGGGCAAGGTTGCTCTTTTTTTAATACTGTACAGTGAAAACAAAACCCGAAAGAAATGTGTAAATATAAATTTAAATTTAAACAGATACTTAGCATGCACTTGTAAATGAATTTCACAATTTATAGAAAAAAATGAAATTATAAAAATAAATCATATTTTTTATGTATTTGGTTTATTTTAATTACATTTGTAATTTAATTACTTTCTTCTACTTCTTCTGTCTCCTACTTATATATGCATCACAAAATGTTGGATAATAAAGAGAATACATGTATAATGTTTATGTCAATGTGATCATTATTTATGAGGGTGAATCAAATGAAAGTGAGCCAACCCACGTTACACCACAACGGTTTCGTCCAATAACGGTGGTGTTTATGTCGAAGTTGCATGCGGTCGTGAATTGAACCAAATGGTGTTGTTGGGTTCTTAACTGTTGAAGGTGTTTTGCGGTATGACATTCACTCTCATATGGAGGCTGTTTATAGCGGAAATGCAAGTTTTTGGCTGCTGTGAAACAATGGAGCAAACAATTTGTGGAAGGTAGGGGCAGTTATTGTGATGGTGAAAATCACCATACAATCATACAAGACATAATTGTGCAGGTTAATGAGTTGATCAAGCAAGATAAATTGATAAGCATTGATGCCTTGACTATGCACATACTTATTAATCAGAAAGGCTGATGCTTCACATTTGACAATGAAGTGCATGCAGCACTTAGATATACAGGGTGTTTCATAATTGGTGTCCCGTCTTTAGGTCCAAATAACGACTCAAGGGGAACAGATTGGGGGAAAATGAACATTGATTATTTGGTTTTAATGTCCCCTAATTCAGAATAAAAACATTTTGCATCCCTGGGGGTGAAGGGGTAAATTTTGAAAATTTTAATTTTGTAGGGGTAGGGGTTAGACCCCATGTGTTTTCTAGAAAGTTGTAGAGCATCATGTAAAATGTGGGTTTAGCAAAAACCCAGTGAAAAAATCTCATCCCCTGCCCTTTATTGAGTGGGTAAAGTGAAAGGTATGGCTAGCTAATGTAGACAAAAACAGAAAAACTCATTAGAAACCTTTCACTTTACCCACTCGATAAAGGGCGGGGGATGAGATTTTTTCACCGGGGGTTTTTGCTAAACCCACATTTTACATGATGCTCTACAACTTTCTAAATAACACATGGGGTCTAACCCCTACCCCTACAAAATTAAAATTTTCAAAATTTACCCCTTCATCCCCAGGGATGCGAAATGTTTTTATTCTGAATTAGGGGACATTAAAACCTAATAATCAATATTCATTTTCCCCCAATCTGTTCCTCTTGAGTCATTATTTGGACCTAAAGACGGGACACCAATTATGAAACACCCTGTATTCTGCAACCCAGAGACTTTTATGATCACGGAATAACGGGACTTGTTGGTCGAGGGGAATAAATATTTAAATGCTGGTGGAAATTTTTTTTAATCAGTCTATTCATTTTCTGTAAAATCATGTTGGCTCACTTTCATCTGATTGGCCCAATGATATCTAAAACAACTGGATCGCTGACTCTATCCGCAGTCGGCATTGAGAAGTGAAGCCAAAATACGTCATAAATTTTCCCTTCAGGTCATTGACTAGTAGCTTCAGGAGGCCTAGAATTACGGCCTCAGTTCTCTCCCAGTGAGTCAGCGATCCAGTTGTTTTAGATATCATTGGATTGGCCTGATAGATCAGTATGTGGGTTGAGTGTGCTTTTAGTATTTATCCTCATTTCTTCAGAAAACACTCAGACATATCAACTTTAATTGCAGGGAACATGTCAAGTGACCAGTGGCGGCTCGTCCATAGGAACTGCGGCACTGCAGCACCCCCAGTTTCACTTTCGATATCGATAAAATTCAATATAATGTGTCTTTTTTTTTTCTTTAATACTAATCTTATACATGTATATTACATGAACCTTAAGCTTAATGTCACTAGCTATTCCCTAGTTTGTGAAAAAATTACAATTTTCTGATGCAGCACCCCCAGAAATTTTAGCTATGAGCTGCCACTGGAAGTGACCATTTCCTTCACCCAAAAGAGGGGCTAATTTCACCTTAAAAACTTTAAATGGCAAGATGTGTGTAATGACATATTATTTGAAAATTCAATGAATTTGGTATACAATAAATTAGATCAGTGTTTCTCAAATTGTTTCTCAAAATTGCTATACAATAGGGGTAGAAGGGTCAGTAGAGGAGGGTGTTAAATAGAAGTCGGTGGTAGGGGGCGTTAAGTAACAAGTGGGTGGAGGTTCACGAGACATTCAAATGACGAGCGGCTATGATTCAGTTGTGTGAACTTACATAATATAAGGACTTTTTTTTCAACCTCAGATAGGGGATAAAATAAAAGACAAGTGTGAATAGCAAAACTACTTTTCGACATAGTCACTGTAGAGATTGAAGCTTTTGTCATACTGGTGGACGAGTTTCCCAATACCCTCTTCATAGAATTTTCTGCCAGCTCTTCATTGGTTCTCCCAGAACTTCTTCAGCTCTCAAAAGAAGATGAAAATCACTAGGTGCCAGGTCTGGGATGTATGCCAGCTGATCAAGCACTTCCCATTGAAATTGCTCAAGAACCTTTTGGGTTACCAATGCAATATGCAGTTGTGCATTGTCATGAATCAAAACAATTCCAGAACTTAGCATGTCTCTTCTTGCAAGAAAAGAGCATACCTTGTATCAATGAAGAGCTTCAAGTCTCCATGTAGGCCTATTTCAACATGCTGGCAGCAAGCTTCTACGAAGAGGGTATTGAAAATCGTCCACCAGTATGAAAAATATCTCAATCTTTACGTACAATGACTATGTTGAAAAGTAACTTTGATTTTACTTGACTCCTGAAAATAAAATCATTTTGTTATTTTGTTACTTTTATCTTTATTTTATGCCCCATCGGAAGTTAAAAAAAAAAAAAATAGCCCTTTTAATTAATTATATCACTGATGACATTAGTAAAAAAAGAATTTCACTTCTATAATTAAACAATAGTGAAAGCAGTGTATTTTGCAAGCTGTTCACAAGATATCAACTGCCTTTTCGATTCATCGCTATATCTTGCTTCCTGTCTTGCTCTTTTCTTGAACACGTGTCATAATCGAGGTGATGTGGTTATGAAGTTACTGAATATTGGCAAAATTTTTTGTTTTAAGTTTTGATAAAATGAATAGTAGGGTTTGGGTTTCTTGTTATAAGTTACATTATCAATGATAGATTTTCCAGAATGTTACTCTAGTTCCTAATCCATGCATGCACAGATCAAATAGAAATAGTGAATTATAAAATGTTCTTTGTTCCTTCTGTTTTTATTTTAAAAAAAAGAAAAAGAAAAGAAAAATCTAAACTCTTTAATTGCTGTATATACAAATAAAATTTATCTACAGAATTAACATTTAAAAATTTTTGAGTTAATTAATGAAAACTTAGTTTTATGAATGCAAACATATTTCAGAGACAGATTTACAGTTTGGCATAGAGGACGAGATGGTCCCCTCTCCCCAAAATAAATTAAAATGTTTAATTAACCCTTTCACTGTGTAATTAAATTTCATTTTCATTCCTGAGAAGATGGAATTATCCACTTTTAGCAGGATAACAAGAAGTTTTTTAAACCCTGTAGGATAAATCAGATTTCTGCAGGTAAAGGTAATAAAATTTTATGTGAGTATATCTGCTTTACGTAGCAAAAGGGTTAAACCTTCTTTATTATCTACACTTTTAGCTGAAGTAGGTTGTTTAAGATTAATTTTAATTCACTTTTAAAAGAAATTTAATTCTGGATGCCCTTTCTAATTCTGCCACTGCACAGACAGAAAACCTTTTTGATAGATCTTCTCATCAGGTAAAGTTTCTTTTAATTGCCTGATCAACCATAGATGATATATTTTTATGATGAAACATGGATGGAGAATCTGAACTGCTGCGATGCATCTGTGCCTCCAATCTATCTGTAAATAAATATCTGTTAAAAGAATGTTAACTTGAGGAGATTTTAGAAATATAGTGCAGCCCCACTATTTCGCAGATGAGTTGCGGTCACTGGCTGGAACCAGATTTTTTTTTTTTTTTTGTCAAATTTCAGCGGGAAATAGAAAACTACTCTTATATCCACAGTTCTTATAAATGGGGTCTACTGTACATACATGAGGAAAGCAAGTCATCCAACAACATTGCCTCTGGAAAGGGTGAGCTATGTAAAAATGTTCTCATTGGCTCTTTGGACGAGTGCTTTTTGAGGCAATCAATTTGAGGCCCTGTTGTTCTGTGTAAATAAAACAGGAAACTATAAACTACATTGGGAAATCGAGAAATCAGAGATGCTTCCATCACAAAATGAATTCACTGAAATGTGTATACAAGCACAATCAGAATGCCTAGATGACTTCAGAAATTTTTATGGAGTGGTTCCATGGGAAATTCGTACCTTTAAATAGGAAACATCTAAGAAATAACAATTTAGAATTAAAAGTTGTACTAATATTAGAGAGCTGTCCAGCTCAACTCCCATCAAAGTAAGCTACATGCCCAAGAATACCACAGCCAAAATAGAACCGCTGTATCAAGGTATAACCGTGCTTTTCAAAAAGAAAATTTTATTATCATTTAACCATATTGTCATTATTTAAGGTGGCGCCATCTGTAGCGGAATAGCAAACTCGCTATGTTACGGGTAGTGAAATCTTGGTTCCGAAGGTCTGCGACAAAAAGGGGCTGCACAGTAAATGCAAGTAATTATATTTGATTAATATATAAATTGAATACAAATATAACTATATGTATTAAATTCATTCATTCATTCCCTCCAATAATAACTAAGGAATTAATGCTCCAACATGCTGGCTACTCTGCAAGCAGGACATCCATGTTGACTACCTTGTTCAAATCCAGGTCTCGTGCAATTTTTCCTTCCATTTTAAATGAAATATCTTCACCTTTTGTTGGAGCATTAACTCTGGTTTATTAGTTTTTTAATACTAAATGTCATTTTCCTTGTGGACAAAAGTTTTGCCACAGTAAAAGGTAGTGAAGTTTGTCTAGTTTCCTTGTTGCCCCACTCCATGGCGCAATGTTGAAAAAAAACCAAAAAAAACCCTTACATAAGAGATGAAGAAAGGAAACTCCACTTGTCCACAAACATATATTTAATACACCATAAATGTATACATTTTGGTCACTAAGTGACCTTCTTCAGTATGATTCAGGTTGACTTGTTCAGAGTCGGTATTTCTTCTACCGACAGGAATCCTGAATTCTACCGACAAGAAATACCGACTCTGAACAAGTCAACCTGAATCATACTGAAGAAGGTCACTTAGTGACCGAAATGTATACATTTATGGTGTATTAAATATATGTTTGTGGACAAGTGGAGTTTCCTTTCTCCATCTCTTATGTATTCTAGTATCCACAGAGTTTTTAAGGTAAGTCTATTCTCTCTATTGAGTTATTTATAAAAAAAACCCTAGCGGATGGAGTGGCACATATTCAAAACTAGAAACCAAGCATGACGATATATGATGTGTTAAGAGCATCTCCCATCAGCCACGTGCTCGTTAAGTTCCCACGTTAAGAGAATCTGCTTTTTGTCAAACTTTGGCATTTCACAAAGGTGAGACTAGAAGAACACATCTATGGTGAACATATGGTAAAACCATGGTAAAATGTTTAAAAGCTGCTTACTGCGCTGTAAGTTCTTATGAAAATTCAAGAATGGAAAATAAGAATGTTTTATTTTTCTGTTTTCCTAGAGATGAAGAAAGGTGAGTACTATTAAGTTTTATTTAAATTCCATGTTATTTTCATTTATAAATTTTGAAACAAACTGGCAATCATGTACTTTACTAACACATACAACATTTTGCTATCATTATGTTCATCTTCAATTTATTGGTTTCATTTTGCTTATATAATTTCTAGGTTTTTCCATATACCAGTTGAATACAGAGTGTTGTTAAATTTCATGTCAAAAATGATAGGGGTGATGAAATATGCGGTTCTAAGCAAAAAAAGTTCATATGAACATGGGTCCAAATTTGAACGATAACTGAGATATGATCAACAAGTTAATAACTCACTTTCTACAACACCTAGGATGATAAAATTTGGGAGAATAATATTTACATAAAATTGTGTATACCGTTAAAATTTGATCGAATTCCAACGAGTAGTTTCAAGTTACGTAGTCAACATCATAACACATGGTGGTTAGTACTCACATGTGAGTTATTAACTTGTTGATTTTAGTGGCGGCATTTTTATTTCTGTTCATATCTCAGTTATCGTTCAAATTCAGACCCATGTTCATATGAACTTTTTTTGCTTAGAATCGCATATACCATTACCCCTATCATTTTTGACATGAAATTTAACAACACCCTGTATAAAGTCCCAGAATGGTCTAATACACGTCTTGTCAAAAAAAGTAAAAATACGTGTCAAATATTTTTTGAATGCTATTTAATAGTGCCAAAATTAGCCCCCTGCATCTCTCGTAGAGGGTGGGGTGAAGGGCAACTATGAAATTTCAAATGGGAACTCTCAATTTTTTTTGCAGATTCAGATTCTACGGAAAAAGTTACATTAATTTTTACCCAAAAACTTTTTGTAGATGGCTTAGTTGCAAAAAAGTCAAACTATTCAATATTTTAAGGCTACACTATTTTATAGTGCTAAAATGAGCCCCTTCCCTAATTCAATCACTTAGTTTCAAAGTTTTTTTTGTGGAGACATTCAAATCACTTATTTTTTTCTTGTGATTACAGTGCCATTTACCATAAAAAAAAACAATGATAATAAATTTGAAGAATCTGAATCTACAATAAAAGATAGGGGTTTCCATTTAAAATTTAAAAGTTACCCCTGCCCACCCCTGAAAAGGTGGTGAAGGCTAATTTTAGCACTATTAAATACCGTAGCTTAAAAAAAAATATTGGATGCTTTTTTGATCTGAAGTGGACTTCTTGAGATATTCAAATTAGTTTGAGTTTTTTGCACTTACAGCGCCATCTAAAAAGATTTTTAAAAATATTTTGGGTAAAATTAATGTAATTTTTTTCTGCAGAATCCGAATCTACAAAAAAAAAAGTTGGGGGTTCCCATTTGAAATTTCAAACTTTCCCCCCATCCCACCCCCTGTGTGGAGTGCAGGGGGCTAATTTTGGCACTATTAAGTAGCATTAAAAAAATTTTCCACACGTATTTTTTCTTTTTTTGACAAGATGTGTATTTTTTGAGATATTGGACCGTTCCGGGACTTTTTATTCACTCGGTATCTAAATTATACATAATGAGAGTCTGGCATTGCATCATATTTCTATTCTGTGTATTTTTTTTCATGTTTTATTAAAAATGCAATGTTCATAACAGCTTTATATACAGAATAAGTGACTTATTTATCTTTATCTGTTATCAGTTTGTTTTATTTTCATTCAAATTTTTCATGTCCGATCAATAAAAAAAAATACAACTTGAAATCAGAAACAGGGTAGGAAAGAGCTGGAAAGAGCTGCTCGTGCAGCGTTGCCTAGATACCGCAGGGGGGGGGGGGATATTAGGGAAGAGCAGAGAGAGACCATTTAGTATCGCCATGGTTGTCGCAGTGCCACTCCATCTGCTAGTAAACTGTTCATGGTTGATTTCCCAAGATCAAAATTATTCAACATTTACAACAGCCAAAATATCTTAAAGAGAAAAAAACTAAACCCTTGACACTGATGAAAATAATCTCATTTAATAAAATTCGTAGTCTAATAAGAATAGGAAAAATTTTTTTACTTACTCAGCTGCCTGAAATTTTTAAAAGCAGTAACCAAATGTATCAAAATTTAAATCTTTTAAAATTTGTTGAATCTTTTCCCAGTTGGAATGGTGGTCTGTATTAATTTGTTTAGTTAGCAGCAACATAATTTGTATTTGGGAACACATTTTGAAAAGGTTTAAATAGATCTTATTTTGAATAGTGTTAGTGAAGCACCATAATTCTGGAAAAAAGGTCAAACAACAATATAATTAATCAACTATACCTTCCAACAAATTTAGGTAAAGAAAAGAAAGAAAAAGACAGAAATCAATTGGGGTTATCAAATAAAACTGTGATATTAAAAAATTTGTTTAACAGCAAAAAATCTTAAAATTTGGTACAGTACTTATACTGAATGCAACTCGTGACCATAAAGTTTGGTGAAAGAGGCTGGAACCGAAGGCATGTATCAATATGGCAAAGCATTTGTTATTGGCCTTCAACATGATCACCACTTTTGTAACCGACAGTGGCTGTACAAAATCCTGAAAGGTTTGGCATAATCCTATTTTGGAATACAGTTAAGTTCAATTGTCATGTAGCATTGAATACCATCAACGTCAGAAAATTGCTGACCTTTCAGGGCTAGTTTCAGTTTTGGGAATAAAAAATAACTAGAAGTCATGCTTGTGACAATTTCGCAAGATTTAAATGCTATGGTTAATAGAAGATATGGTCTATAGACTCGTAATTTCCACAATGCTATGAATCTTTAACAATATATAGACTTTTGCATATTAGTGCCAGTTGTTGTGTGTGAATAACAGCAGACAGCTAATGTCGGGTTGCGAAGTGCAATTCAGGAAATGCTCAACAGTTGATGCTAGTTTGCAAAAACCGTGTATTTTCACAAAAACCGTCGGCATATGTGTATTGTGGCAAAGGCTATTGTTTTATTGCTTGGCAATTGTTTTACTCTTAACAACGCACGCACAAGCAAAAGTTAATATAAGGATGTGCTGGAACCAAATCCGGTGAGTATGGAGGTGAGGGAGTGTCACAATGCTTTTCTCGGTTAGAAACTGCTTCACGACTGTAGCCATATGTGGTGCAGCATCCGTGTTCGGCATTCTTACTTCAACAGTGCGCGATTTTCTTTTGTCGATTTTCTAAGCTTGAAACAGAAGAACAAATTCGTTCATTAGCTTCAATGTACACACGTTAACTACCCCAAGAAACAAGTGCTCACAAGACAACTACATCAGTTATAACTGCGCCACTTGGCTTTTTCAAACAAGTGTTGCTCCCTACATGCACAAAGTTTCATTTACGCAAGAATACTGCAGCATCCAGGATAGTATCTTTCACTGAACTTTCAAATCTTGAGTTGTATTAACATTCTTAAATAAACTTTAGTAGCATCAGTTTATTAATACTTACCTGAATGTAATATTTCGTTTTGCAAAACTTTGATAGCATCTTCTGAATGTTTTAAAATCATACAAGAATGTCTTTCCAGCCACTTCTGTAAAATTTCATTAGATAATGTTGTCTTCTGTAAAACTTCCTATATAAGAAACACATTTTTCAAAAGAAAAAATAAACCCTTGAGAATATTACATTTAATAAATGGGGAAAATAAAATCTCAAAACAAATGACCATCCCTTTGTTTTCATAAGAACAATTTTAATACAGATAAAATCACCTGTAACGACTTAGGTTCTAACAACATATCATAAATAATGATAAAAGCTGACAAGTTAACTGATTTCTATGTAACATATACACTTATAATGAGTATCGGCTGTAACGACTGAAGTTGACAGGAAGAGGAGTGTTTATAATAGATTCCAAGAAAATCAGTAGAAACCCTCGAGATAAAATTTATCTCAGATGTTTCAGCAAGTGTATGACAAATTCTATTAGAAGCATAACTTGCATTCAGTTCAGTTCATATAACTTTTCCTTTTCACACGAATTTGGTTCCACGAATCTTTTTCATACCAATTTATTGGTCAAACAAGATAACATTAGGTGTGCAGAAGTAGCAGTTCATTGTTTATTTTTCTATATATACATCACCGAGACGGCAATGCATTTTTCCCACCGTGATACCAATTTGGATGTGCCAGATGCATAAAACGCCGTCGGCTGCTGGTGTAACCAATGCCACACAGCATGTTGCACTTCACGATCAGATGAGAAGTGTTGGCCAGCCAATGCCTTCCTCATCGGGCTGAGAGGTGATAATCCGAGGGCAGACTGTATGGCGGATGGTCCATGGTTTCCCAGCCTAACCTAGCGATTTTTTTCCTTGTCCGCCATGACAATGTGTGGCCTTGCGTTGTCATGAAGGAGGCAGACGTGGTCACTCTGTCATTTATCAGGCAAGGGACGGAGATATTTTATGCAGCTGGCATATCCAAATTGGTGTCACGGTGGGAAAAATGCATTGCTGTCGGTGGTGGATATATAGATAAATAAGTAATAAACTGCTATTCATGCACACCTAAAGTCGTCGTTTGACTAATAAATTGCTGTGAAAAAATTTCGTGGAACTGAGTTATTGATTTGCCCTCAAAAAACTACTAAAATGTAACTTCTAAGAAAACTACGAGTTTCAAAATATAGAACAGATTGGTTTTAATGATATATCAGCCATAAGAACAAAAATAAAACCACTCCTGACAATGTCATTATAATTACAATGTATAAAAGGGAGGGGGGGGGGAATTTCACGACCTGGACTCGAAGCAGGGACCATGACTTTCACTGTTGCTGCTCTGGCCAATTGAGTTACCAAATTATTGCTGTTACAATACGTACCGGTACGTTTGGACTTACATGAAGTCGCAAATCAGCTCAATTGGCTGAGAGGGCCCCAACTTGCAAATTGGAAATCTGCCTTACCCTTAAACCATCAAATAAACTGATGAAAAATCAACTCAAAGATAAGGAAACTGAAGAAATTCTTCAAGCATATCATAAAAACAATATAGAAAGAGAAGGAAAAAAATTCCATGATCTGGACTCGAACCAGGGGACCATGACTTTGCAAAAGTGATCTGATTTGAGCCCAGATTGCAGAATTTTCCCCTTCCCTTTTTTATGTTGTAATTATAATATGCTTCAGTATCTTCTTTTAGAGTGTTATTATAGATTATTTTAATTGCACTTGTTCCCTCCTAGTGAATGTAAGAATGTCTACTGAGCAATCCAAAGTTAACACAAAATTAAAATATGCAATAAATTGCAAGATATGCATGGTAATCCGTGGTGATTTACACAAAAATGCACATAAAAAGTGGGATTTTTGGTTTATAAATTCTCTGAAATGAGCCTTGAGTTATTTTATTATTCAAGCTTACCATACATACCTTATGATTATATTGTATGATTATATTTGATGGAAGAAATAAGAGGAGCAGTAATAAAATCATTACAATCAACATGAAATAATGATTGCTTTTGAAAATGTGTAGTGCCACTGGGAAGCGGCATCTCTCGAATGCTGGAGGATACAAAGCGGCGTTAGGTGCAGTATTGTCGAAAGCAACATGGCACAGCCCATTGGAAAATTGGAGTGCGAGCCGTGATAAGCTTCCTGTGTTTGAAGGAAAACAACACATTTATTCATAGTGACAAGCTGCTCGAAAAAATTGTCTGGGTCAGCCTGGAAGCTGCAGGAACCTTATCATGGCTCGCACCTCCAATTTTCCGACGGGGCTGCATCATGTTGCTTTCGGCACTCTGGTGGCATAAGCTGTACTGTAGCAAACATCGTTTTGTATACTCTAGCACTTGAGGGATGTCGCTTCCCAATGGCACCACACATTTTCAAAAATGACCATGCTTTCATGTTAATTGTAATGACTATATGACTGCCCCTCATACATTTTTATTAATTTTAAATTTGCAATGGTAGAATGTGTGGAGTAATTTTTGATTAAAAATAAAATTTATTATTGCATTTCCAGTTTCAAGGCATGTAATAATATGAAATTTTTCTTCCACTGTAAACAAACACAGAAAAAATGGCATCATTACTCTTTGAAAAAAGAAAAGGAAAGATCATATGGATTAAACCAGATGCATAATTTGTCTCTCACAGACTTTACCCTAGGTTGTTAAAATGTTGTCATTCTAGGCAATTTTACGGTATTCTGTTACTTTAGGATCACCCATATATGAATTTCAAAATCTTATAAAATATTGTTTTTTATTTACCAGCAAAGCATCTCTATATGCCTTAATCAACACAGGCTTTTCTGCATAAATATTAAGATCCTCTTGATCAAATAGTATTATGTTCCTTTAAATAAAATATAGTATTTAATAACATACATAAAAATGTTTTGCTTGTATATTCATAGAGGGTGTCCCAAATTGACGTATACACTCTTTGAAACGTTTTAACTCAACAACGAAATGAGATAGAAATATATGGTTTGTTGTATTTTATTCCTTAAACTTCCTTAAGCACGTACATGTTCAAAATGTCCACCTTCTGCCACAGTACGCTCCCAATACCGACGTCGAACAGAGCCATACCGACGGGATTGTAGCTAATGGAATATCATTGATAGAATCAAACTGGATTTGGCGATACCAATTTCATGAGAGTATTGCCTCACTGACTTCTTTAGGGATCATGCTAAAACCTTCATGATGGCATCAACACTCTCATTATCAGTGGAATTTTCTCTTTCTTCCACACCGACCTTTCAAGAGATCAGTTCCTTCGGCTTCAAACTTGTCTCGGAGTTTTGTTATTGTTACCTTTGTTGGCAGTGGTGTACCAAATTAAACCCTCCAATGTCGTTGAACATCAACAACATTCTCCACTTTCCAATAACACTTCAGTATCCACTTACGTTCATCGAATGAAAGGCTCACCACCATTTTGGTTTATAAACAAATGAACAACTATGAATGTGTTGCTATGCTTTTCCAGCAACTTCTGGATCATACACAACAAACCTTATACACTCACTCACCAAAAGTCATAGTAAACCCCTCCAGTCAGGTTCCCTGTCTGTAATGAGACAGATCCCGCTGTTTCCATTCTCGGAATGCAGGTGCACAGGACTCCTTGATATCACACAATCATTATAAGCAAAACTAGCTGCAGAAATGCTGGCATGCCAAGAGCTATCTGCATTTGAATGGGGGATGATTGTTGGTGCCAGACGGATGGGTGCCTCAGTATCAGATGCAGCCAACACCCTGCAATTTTCCCACACAACCATAGCAAGGGTCTATTGAGAGTACACCCAACGAGGGGTTACAACCCATGTCAGACAGCAAACGGGCCGCCCACGCCTCATTGATGCCAGAGGTGTTCGCCAGGTCACCCAGCTTGCAATTGCTGACCGAAGGGCGACAGCGGGCCAAATCACCATGCAGTACAACCAGAGACATCCCACAACTGTGTCCATGACGGCAGGCACGACGGGTGCCACTCTTGACAGCTGCACATTATAGGCAACAACTAGCCTGGGCCAACCAACATCAACCTTGGACCGCTGAGGACTGGCGAAGGGTTGCCTGGTCCAAAGAGTCACGGTTTCAGCTGTATCAGGCTGATGGTTGTGTCCGTGTCTGGTGCAGGCCACACGAAGCCATGGACCCCGCTTGTCAGGTGGGGACCACTCAGGCAGATGGAGGTCTGGGATGTTTTCTCGTGGCATGCAATGGGTCCATTGGTGCATCTGACATCCACTCTGTGTGCTACTTCCTACATTGATCTGCTTGGGGACCACCTGCACCCCTTCATGAACTGTTTTTACTCCACGGGCAACGGCATCTTCCAGCAAGATAATGCACCTCCATACATGGCTCTTGTGATACGGCAGTGGCTGGAGGAACATGTTACCGACTTCACGACAATGATTTGGCCTCCATGTTCTCCAGATTGCAATCCCATTGAACATTTGTGGGATGTCATCGAACGATCTGTCAAGTCGTCACAACACTACTGGTAAATACAGCATTGTTATGGAGTGCAGTGGAGGCGGCAGGGCTTGCAATGTCTGTGGATGTGTTCTGGGGACTGGTAGGCTCTCTTCTATGACGGGTCGCCGCCATTATCCGGGCCAGAGGGGGCCCAACATGTTATTAGGCATGTGTGCCATGACTTTTGGTGAGTGAGTGTATTTCTATCGCATTTCGTTACTGAGCTATAACGTTTCAAAGAATGTATACATAAATTTGGGACACACTGTATTAAAATGTGTTGTATTAAGAAGGGGAAAAAGAATTTTAAAAGTTTTAATTAATAGTGTTCAATGTTTAATTCAAATTCAAGATGGGTAAAACATTTACTAAAATTCTGAATTTTGAATTTTCTATTTTTATACACAAAGGGGCCATTTTATTAGGTATACTTTTAAGTGGGTTAACTTTCCATAGTCCTATTACATCTGATTTCTGACTGGGATAGACTTCCACCAGTATTTTGAACCAAATTCTGGAATATCTTCCTATCCCTTAAAGACAGTGCCTGCAACATCTGCAATTATTACTGCAAACTTGTTAATAAATAAATAATAAATATAAACTGGAGATGAACCTCCAACATCAGGTAATGATATTATTTGAAAAAAATGGAAGGAAAAATTCTGCGACCTGGATTCGAACCAGAAACCTCGACTGTCATATGCTCTTATGAACCTTGAGTGGTTAATAAATAATAAAAATTGAACACAAGGTGGTAAGCCCTGAAAAAGACGTTTCAGATAGGGGCTATCCTTTTTTACTAGTAAAAAACAACATGGTAACGGTCCCACACCTTCCCTGGTCTATTGATCTAGACCCTTGTAACTTCTATCTCTTCCCTAAAATGAAAGGGCTATGTTTTGACTCCACTGAAAATATCCAAGTGGAATCACAAGTGGTCTTAAACACCCTACAGCTTTCGGACTTCCACGCATGCTTCCAAAAATAGGAAAATCGTGGAATCGTTGCATACTTGCCGGAGATGGCTACTTTGAAAGTGACAGTGGAAATTAGGGTGTAAAGTTTGTTTTCTGCTTTTTACAAGAAAATTCTCAAAAACTTTTGGGCACTGGAGTATCAGGTCACATTCAAAGTCATTCAAATCTTCACTTTTGCCCATCGTGTTCAGCTATTCAATCTACCTTTGAGAGATGTACCTAATAATGTGGCTACTTGGTGTAATTCTCAAAGCAAAATTTTACTTAAAGTATTTATTGCTGCAAAGCTTTACGATAATTCTCAATCATTTACTTGTCTTTAAAATTCTTGCATTTCCAGTTTTCATCAAAATCATCATTGAGTTTCAATTTCTCCCATAAGAATTCAATAAACCATAACTCATTATTATACTTCTCTACAAAATAAGAGTTCCACAACTACAAAAATATAAAGAAAATGTTAATCAACAAGGATCAACTCTAGAAATACTGTAAATCCCATTGTATAATGCGAGAAATTTTGGCCTAAAAAACAATTAAATTTGTGGGACCTATTATACAAGGGAATAATATTAGCCCTGCAACGATTGACGGCGGCAGGTGAGGGAGGGAGGCAGTTGCATTCTGTCCTGATGAACTTCAGATGAAATTACCATGTAATGTATATTAATTATACAGTATATACAATGTCCAGTTCATTATACAATACATTAATTCATTTTTTATTTGAATTTCTTGTTGCGAAAAGCTAATACAAAATGAACTTCTCAAAAACATGGCAACTTCAAACTGCCACAAATTAATAAAGTTATATTCTGTCCTGATGAAATTCAGACGAAATTACGAGTTTCATTCTGTCCTGATAAATGCATTAATTATACAGTATATATGATGTCTAGTTTATTATACAATACATTATTCACTTTTTATTTGAATTTCTCATCGCCAAAAGCTGAAAAATGTAAAAAAAAAAAAATTTCTGTACAAGGTGCATTCAAGTTATAACACCTCTGATTTTTTTTCTCAGGACTGGAAACAGATAGAAACATGCAGTTTGTTTTAAAATACGCACGCACTTGTGAATGCACGACAGAAATGGCAGCACTGTACGGCAAACAGAATTTTAGCAGCAGCGGTAAGAATTAGGACTGTTTTTGATACTTCAAATGGCGATATTTTCATTAGAACAGCATGTAATCATTCGTTTTCTCCATTTGCGTGGCGTGACACCGATTGAAATTCATTGCCAGTTGAGTGAAACATGTGGTGATGGTGTCATGGATGTGTCTAATGTGCGTTCATGGGTGGGACAGTTCAAAAAAGGCAGAACGTCGTGTGACAACAAACCAATACAATCTCGGTCTCGCACCAGCCGATCTGACGACATGCTCGAGCGAGTGGCAAAAGTCGTTTTGGAGGATCGCTGAATGAGTATGGAACACATCGCCTCCAAAGTCAGCCAGAAAAGGCTGCAAGTGTGCTCTTTCACCAAGACAGCGCACTAGTGCATCAGGCGAACGCGACGCTGCAGTTTCTTCATGATAACAACTCTGAAGTGATTTCTCATTTTCCTTACTCACCTGACCTGGCTCCTAGCGACTTTTCCAACAATAAAAGACACTCTCCGTGGTCGCACATTCACTAGCCGTGCCGCTATTGCATCAGCGATTTTCCAGTGGTCAAAGCAGACTCCTAAAGACGTGTACGCAGACCATGGAATCTTGGTGTCACCATTGTGAAAAATGCAGGGAGATTACGTCGAGAAGTGACACAAGTTACACAGTTTTCGTGTGATTAGTTTGTGAGAAAAAAATTCGGAGGTATTATAACTTGAATGCACCTCGTATATTTTTGCATATTTTATTTCTCGCGACGAGTCAAAAATGCGGAATTCATTATCTCATTTTTGGGCCGAAAAAGTGGAATCGCATTATACAAGGGGGCACGTTATAGTTGATGATTTACGGTATTTAAAAAAAAATAATTCCATAATAATTTATAAAAGAGTGCATAATTTATAAATCAAATACTGTAAATAATATTTCACGAAATTAGTACTTGGGAAGAGGGATAGAGAAGTAAACTGTACCTGAAGGGCGTAATTTGTGTTGATACTTGCAGACTAGAATGAATAAAACAAGTTTTAAAAACTAAAATTTAATTTATCATTTTTGTTTCAATCTAATATATAATTTTACTTACGGTACAAACTGTTCTGCTCTTATTTGATAAAGAAGCAACAAACTGTGTTATAATTTGTCTCACTTCATAATTTTCATCCATCAATAAATCAATTGTTGAATCAAAAATTCTGTTCAAAATGGGAAATAATTTGCCTAGTGAGTGGTCAAAGGAAAATTTAAATTTATATATCTAAATCCTGGATATTGAAAAAAAAATATTTACATGACAATTATTTTGTGAGCTTCTGGGTGGGAACTTTTCCTTAGCTCTTCTAGTAAGACTGGACATGTGACATTAAAAGCTTCTGCAACTTTTATGCGCAAATCTTCCATTTGCAATGGACTACAATACTTTCTTATGTTTGTACTCCATGAAAACAAAATATCAAAATGATTATCTCTGGAACGCAAAAAAAAAATAAACTTACAGAAAACTACATAGATTTTTATGGCCGGGGGGGCCCGCCCCCGCCCCCAGCGGGGGCAGGGGGGGGGGGGGGGGGGGGGGGGGGGGGGGGGGGGGG
>JAHWFO010004153.1:1195418-1205456 GCA_023313115.1 Rhysida immarginata
CCCCTTCAAAAAAACAAAACATTTTACAATGGTATTGGGTTGTTTCATAATTATTGGCAGATCCCGACAAAAAAAATATTATAAATATTCCAAGAGTGAGCTTTAGCTGTGACATAGAAGTAATATTAAATTTGAGAATTTAAAGTCCAGATAAAGTTACTAATAAAAAAACGGAAATTCGTTTAATTCTTGCCAAATTTACACCTATTTTATTGCTCAATGCAGTACAACTATTGAATGACTGAAGTTATTGAGCTTCAACAAAGCGATTATCATGTGCACGTGCCCATGTCAACAATGCTTAAAAGATGAACAAAAAGTAACAGTGTATTCATTATTGAAGAATCGATTGTTATATGACATGCCATTATCTTGGCATTCTTTACAGTCACTGTTTTAGCAAATGAATTCGACTTGAAGGGGTCCACAAAAAAGCCTGAAGAGTTGATACAGCCGAGCTAAGACCTTGATGGTCATATACATAAGTTGTAATACATACTTTAACATCAAGTTTGGATAATCTGAATTTTCACTAATCTGAACAGGTCCCAATTACGTAGGATTAATGGATTCTAAAGTATTTAAACATGACATAAAAATATTTCCAAATACTAAATCAAAATATTACATGAGCGTATGATGCATTAATATGGAGTTAATGCTATGTGCCATGATGACAGTTCCTATAGCAGCTGTTTTCGTTCCATGTTCACCTATCATAAATATTTGAAGGCAATTCATTGTTGATGGCTTCTGCAATAATTCATGATATAAATATGATCCATCAGTGTGGAAGAGTTGAAACAGAAGTTGTGAAGTTTGTTCTAAATGACTTGTATGAGGATATTCACAGATGAAATTCAGCAACTGTTCCTAAAGATAAGTAGAATAAGAAAGGAAAAAGATATCAACTCCTATAGAGTATATTTTTGTTGAAATATGGTGAATTCTTCAGATGAAAGCAAACAATTACCTGAAGATGAAGATTAAAAGTGCAGTCTAGTGGATTCAGTAGGAACTGATTTAAATAAGTGAGACAACCAGAAATTTTATCTTGATGTCTCTCTTTTCCATTTAAACACTCCTGGACAAACTCAATCATGCTTCCCTCATCTTTTTTAACATCTAACTTTATTTCTGTAGTTAACTCTATCCATTTTGCTGCTTCAGGCTGAAACATGTGAATGTTAAACTTTTAAACTAAAAAATACATAATTTCAACAATTCATAATATCTTATTATCTGCAGATAATATTTACAATTTTTTAAGAATTATTATGCAAAGAAACTGTAACAAGCATTATCTTCTAATTACAATCCAGCTTTACCTTCACATAATAATATGGTAATCAATCTGAAAGCATTGCACAGCATTGTGTTTAAATTCTCTTTTTTACAGAATGCATAGAAGCATCCTTCCTGCTCGTACAGCAGGTACCGCTTAATGTAATCACTTTGGGACCAAGCCAAGTTTGTAACAATAACCAAAATTGAAATACAGAGATGTCGCTGGAACTTTTCAAGGCTTTAGAGCAGTGCCACACGCCTAAATGGCACATGTGACATAACACTGAAGCCAGCAGATTTTCTCTGTTAAGCTATCTCGCCCTACTCAAAGCAAACTTGTCCGATCTGGTGTTGCCGAACTTAAGGGGAGACATGCACAAAACATATATTTTCAATTTTGCTAAAATATTTATTAATTTAAATAAGTGTATAATTAACATTATGAAATAAATAGATCTAGTATTAGTCATATCCAGACTCGAAGTGAAAATAATTTTTGATCAAGAGCAGGAGGAGTCTATTAGTTGCCTAGGTGAAAATATATCAACTCGTTGCAAGTGGTGCTCACAATATCTGAATGGGCAGGGCTATGCCCCATTGCACCAAAAAAAAATTGGGGAACCCTGCTATAGAGCAAAAAAATAATAAGAATAAAATCAGTGATATAACCAAATAGAAAAAACAAAATAATAATAAAAATATAATAAAACACGATTCCTGGGTCTATGATTAATTGATTGGTCCAAGGCCTGTAATTGACATTATTGATTGGTTCCAAGGAGTTGATTCTTTCCATGTGGAATTTCTATGTAAAAGCTTAACCCTGGCTAAAATTTGAAAACATTATCCAATAGATTTTCAATGCATGTATATATAACCATTCTGTTTTGTACAAAAATGATAACAATATCCAACTGATAACATTAAACAGCATTCTCTGTTTTACAATTTAACTCAATCCATTCCTGCTGGTGGCACAGTCATAACTCTTCAAGAGATTGCGTGCTTGATGAGTTCTGTTTTGTGAGAATGAGACCGTGGGAAATATTCACAAGACATTGAAAATGGTCTATGGGGAAATGATGTTAGTGGCCACACAGATTATCTGGTGAAAGTGGGTATACTATTATTCAGACCACACACAGTATATAAATGACTAACAAAGCGCAACGCATTGACAAAGTGGTTTTTGGAAGACGGGCATATAACTGTGGAAATATCACTCCTATTGGGAATTGCAAAAGCAAGTGTATGCCAAATACCAAAACAGTTGGAATTGATAAAGAATTGTGCCAGATGGATTCTGCGGATGTTGACAGATGCCACAAAGGAACTCAAAAAACTGTTTGTAGAGAACACCTGACACAGTAAGAGAAGGGTGGAGATTTTTTTTTGGCAAAAATTGTGATAAGAGATGAAATATGCCTACGTGACAAGTCTACAGAAACTTCAAGCTCAACTGAGTCATGACTTAAGTCAAAACATCATTTCCTATACATATACTTGAATAATCATCTTACCAAGAATAGAAAAGCACATATGCATGTATAGTAAAACAAATATATGTTTATATCTGTATAAGGAAAAAACTATATCCAAGAATTTTATATTGTAATTTTTATTTTAAAAAACTAGTAGATGTTTGAACAGAAGCATGACTTTTTTCGATATGCAATTATTTGTAGCGCTGATACAAATTTCTCAATCCTCTATTTACATGAGAATTGCGTTCAGAGTCGGGATCATTCTCTTGAAAAGTAGCCATAGCAGCTTCTAAGTGGTTAAAAGCATCAGAAAGCATTGCTCATGTCAACGCTTTGACTGGCACTCCCTCATCTTCTTGCTTTCCTAAAACTTCATCCTTAACATTAAGGGTCCCATTGGCTTAGCAGTGTCCATTGGCTATCATAATTGGCTAGTTTGCATGATGATTCACAGTACAGTATAATAATTGAATACTGTTGCATTTTTTATTTTATATTTTTGGAAAGGAAATCACATTTTTTTGGGGGGCGAAACAAGCGTCATAACACCAAAACAGTGGTGGAAATTTATAAACGACATAAGTGCGAAATGACAGAAGTCGGGGTCATACTGTATTGCTAATCCTAGACTTTTTTTTTTTATTATTTTTAATTATTTACAGCAAATATTGACCATCATGCAGTATTAGATCTCAATATCTTATATATAAAACTGAGATGTGTGTAACTGGCATTCGGCTTTCTGATTGGTCTAGGTTTTGAAACAATTGGTCTAATCTTCATTGTTTCCATCTTGGACTTTAGCAATCAGGTTTGTTGGAAAAATAAAGGTTATATTGTTGTTTGCCTTAATGACTCACGTTTTCAAGGGGATAGTTATAAAAAGTAATAAATAAATAAATAAATAAATAAATAAATAAATCAAAATCATTATTTTTTTTATTATAATCTTTAGAGAGATGTAAGAAATTATTCTAAAACAAATAAGAGAAAACAACTTCTCAAGCTTTTGGTGAAAAGTGAAGGTTAATGAGCTAATAATTGGAGAAAATTTATTTTTCATACGTTTTTTGTAATGTAGTACTTCCTTTAGAGAAGTTATAGATAAAGTTTCTCTAAACATATTAGAAAATTATAAAGATCTCAACTGACTGTGTGAGAGGGCTCACAGATACTGCTAAAACTGCTACTCTCAATATAGCCAATATAACCTTGCTGCTAAAACTGATACTGTCAATATAAACAACCACATTCAGGACATGATTCCACGCTCTCTGACTGAATACAACTCTATTGAAACGGTTACATGTTGATGAAGGATGTTGATCAGGCTTAACAGAATTCCTCAACTCTCATATTCCATCTATGATGTATTTTTAATATAGATAGAAATAATTCAATATTCACAGCCTTTCTTTAATATTATAAAATGTTAAGGATGCAATGTCGAATGTTCCTGGGCAAACCCAATTGGACACAAAATTCCAGTGTGACCATTTTAAAGAATTCTTTTCGTTTTTCCAAAGTGAATATGCACGCCATTAAAGATTTTTTTATGTGTTCTTATTTATATTCAAATTCATATTGCAAAATTTCATCAAACAAACAGCCTGAGCAACACTGGGTACATCATCTAATACTATATAAAGATCAAGTGCAAAATGCTGTGCATTACTTCTTAAGTGATCCAAGTATTTAATCTTTACTTTAAACATTGTAATACAAAACACTCTTTAAATAAAGTTACCATGAAATTATTTCATGAAAATTTTGTCTAGCATTTTTAAAGTCCATTCCTTACTTAGACTATTTATTGTATTTAAAAATAAATCTAAGTTTGTTTTCTAAATAACCATTAACTTACTTCCCATGGTTTTGGTTCCAAATGATTATTTGTTGACAGAATATTATACTTAATAGCTTTCATTACATTGTTTTTTAACTCATCAGGCAAACTCTGAATTATTCTGAGAAATAACGTTCGTATACCAAATGAATGGTGATAAGTCAATGGCAGACAATCATGTAATAGGCATAATAAGGTGTTTTGTTCTTGATTTCTGAAGCAAACAAATAAATTAAAATTAGGAAATATAACTTTTTTTTTTTAAAAAAACATGAAATAAGTTTATAATGTGTGCCAATTAAATTACCGGCCACCAAGTCAAAATTTTGACAAGTCCAATCGACGCAGGAACGATGCAGGCATACGAAGCTGGGTGCTCCCGACCTCCAGGCAGGTTTTCTCCCGATTTGGACGACTCACGATTTTCGCATAGTTTGTTTAACTCCACAGCTTTAATCTTCAACCAGTTGCGTAAAGGATTTATGTTCAGACGTGCATTACAGCGATGCATGTGAATAAGTACTGCCGAAAAGGTTATGTTAATCGCTTTTTTTGACAGTAAATGCCTCATTCATCATGAATTTGTTCCCTTTGGACAAACCATGAATAAGAAACTCTATGATGCTGTCTTGGGTCCTCTAGGGCAAGAATTCGCAGAGTGAGGCCAGAATTTCATGAAACAAGAAGTTGGGTTCTTCACAATAATGCCCGGTTGCATACAGTCATAAGTGTGAAGCGATTTCTAGCCAAGCACAGCATCACAACTCAACCACCTGCCATATTCTCCGGATTGGCCCCCTCCATCTAAGGAATTTACGAACTTGTACAAAAACACACAAAAGTGTATTGTGCCAGTGGAGATTACTTTAAATCATGTTAAACAGAATTTTCATTTGGACTTGCCATTTGTGAGTATTTGTATTAATCCAGGTATTTAATTGTCACACTTTGTATTTTGATTTAAACTTCAATTAATCAATAAATTATTTTTAAGAGATATTTAGATTAATTAAAGAAAACAATAATAAAATCATGAAAATTAAAAAAAAAATAATTAAAAAAAATCTTTTAATAGAAAATGGGCAAGTTATTTCAACAAAAATGTTAACAAAAATTGGCTTGATTGTGGTTTCAGTATTTTGAATATTTTAATAATTTCTCAGTATTTTGAATATTTTAATAATACATGTATAATTAAGACAACAAGTTTTTACTAACTTGAGAGATGACTGAAGAACAAAGAACAATCTTTTGACCATCAAAAGCTTGCCATGAACTTCATTTGTTTTCAAAGAAGAACAATTCTTCAGCTCTTTCAAAGTTGAAACCAATAAAGAATAAGGATCTAAAGGATTCAACGCCACAATAGCATTGGCAGATAAAGAACGAACTTGATGGACTGGACTATTTAGGCAATCATGTAAAACCTCGCAATAGTTCTCTAATATCCTGTGAATCAAACAAATTTATATTTTTACAAGAGTTCTAACAGTAAGAAAGGAAATGAATTTTACTGATATCTAAAGATTTAAGAATGGATTAACTGTCAAATTCAAATTTAGTATTGACTAATTTCAATCAAGTAACTATTTATGTTCGTTTTTATTTGCAATGTCCAATCTTGAGGTATTACACTTTTCAACTTCACACGTATTTTTAAGTGGCATCCAACAGTGAACTTAATTGTTTCACTGTATTTCAAAATTATCATCAAATCACAGCTACTATAAAATCTTGAAATTGTTTGTTTGAAAAATTTATTAATATTGTTGATTTGAACAAGTCCAGAAGCTGATCAAAAAAAACAGGGCCATTGCAGACTAAAAAAAAAAGTCATACAGGATGTTTCAAAAATGCCTCCAAATTATACCATTCTAAACAATAATATTCACTGGAACTATTTTTTCATTCTGCAGATAGTTGCAGATGGTGCTTGACGTTGTACTGTGCAATTATGTACTCAAATCAGGACTTAACAGATGTACACTTCATGTATAATAAAATAGATGGCAATGCTGTGGAGGCTTGTCATTTTTACCAGGTGAAGTATCCACAACAGAGATGTCCAGATTGGAAGATATTGCTGCTTCTGTCAACATGGGAAGTTTGCACCTCATGCTGTCAAAAGGGATTGATTGGCTTCATAAAGCCATGAGACATTGATGTAAATCCTGTAAACATGCAGGGGGTAGACATTTTGGAACATTTCCTTTAGGGAAATGAAAAGTCTCTAATTAACTCTAAATGTGTGAAAAAATGAAAAAATAGTGAGTGCGATTTGAAATAGGGAGGTTTGGGTGAAGCTGTTATTTCATTGGAGTCGTGCATAGAATAACAATGTAATCCGAATAAAAATGAAATCTTCAATGTTTCCATCTTGGATTTTAACAATCAGTATCTTTACATTTGTTCAAAACAATGAAGGTTGGATTATTTGTCAGGTGACTTTTCCGCATTATAGCCTGTCTTTCTCGTTGGCCTCGTTTGACTCAAACTACGTCACATCAGGAAAAAAAAAAAAACACCAGCGAGAGGGGAATGCAAAAGTGCTGTTTTTCGCTTTTCAAAGAAGTTATTTTAATTTAAATAAAGGACTGAAATTAAAAATTTAACAGAAATGACTTATATCAAAGAATGGTATTCTGTAAAAAAAATTATAATCAATTTTTTCCGTAGAGTTGTCCTTTAAACTTATTAAACAATTTATCAAAAATGAATTGATAATGATCAAGATATTTTCATGATTATCTTAACAATCTGGAATGGATTAAAATCAACAAAGAAAAGACCATTATGTTGGTTGTCGGTTCAAGTATCCTTATTTACTTACTGTTTATTTTGGCAATGGTGATAATTAGGTGTTAATTTTGCAAGCAGTATTAAGATGGGAATTAAACTTGGATGAACTGTGTGCTTCATATTGATGGCGTGCTTCAAGTTTTCCAATAATATCTCAGCTATCTGCGGGTGATGGCTGAAAAGCACCTCTGCTGTTAGACTGTTATGTTGAGAATTGTCATCCCGAACTTTCTTCTGTCCAAGTAACCGTGGTATTAAGGAGCCTAACAAGTTAAGAAATAAGTTATCATTTACACTTTTTTTTTTTCTTTTTCCAATGATAAAGAGCAGGGTTGTTGTTTTTTTAGACCAATTAGTATCCTTACCATAGAGCTGCAATGAGGCATTTCTTACACACCAAGAAGAAGAAATAAAATTTTTGATGCAGAGATCTATCAAGAGATTTACATACACATCAAAAGACTGAGCAAGATGAGCATCATGTATTAAGGTTTTTAAAATATGTAGAGCATGGACTTGAGGAATATCTTCTAATTCAGACTCCAAGATAGGCAGTTTGGCCAGATTTAACAATTTGTTCATAGAATATGCCAATAAAGGGCGCTAAGATTAAAAAAGCATAATAAATAATATAAGTCATATTGTTAATGTTAATTGCTTTAATCTATTTAAATCCTGATGTTTCAAAAATAAAATGCTCTTATATAAAATTTTATTATTTTTTTAGAAGGAAAAAAATCTCTACCCACAAAAAAAATCTGGAACATGAAATGCCAGACTTATTTTGTGTGTTTTCCTTCTTTTACAGGCAATTGACCTGTTTCATTAGCTCCCAAGATGTCACAACACGGCCACCGCAGTGAGGTGAATCATAGGGAAAACACTACTGGTTTCGTAGCTGCTGAGGTGTATTCTCATGTTTTGATAGCAAAAATGCCTTAAAATTACTGTGTTTGGGTGCCATAACAACTAGAGTCATGATGATGTAACTTTTCATCACTTTTCCACAGATTAAAAATTAAAAAATGAGTGGATTTTGATAATAATAATAATATTTAATCTTTTTTATCGAACATCACATAAACAAAAAAGAATTGGTATAACCACAAAGGCATTAATGATACCACCATTAGATTAGGCTTGCTTTATTCTTACTTATAGAACAAAAATGCTGTGTAGTGTATTCTACATTTGAGCATCATTTCATTTACCTTGGAAATATACGTCAATGTTAATTTACAAATAGATACGTGCTAATTATTCCAGTATTCCATTTCAAAAAAAAAAAAGTGAAAAATGACTTTGAAATGTGCAATGGAAACCCCTATTTTTAATGGTATTTTCAGATTGCCCACAACAAGTGAGAAATGTTTTATTCTTTGTATTTTTTCAATTGATCAAACCATTTAGGAGATAGAGGCACTGAAAGTGTAGAATTTCAAAGTTTTGAGCCCAATTTTATTGATGAAGCCAAAGAGATAGAAGGTAAGTCTTAAAGACATTCCTATTCTACCTTTTGATAGTCTTTCAGGGATGTAGATAACAGTGGATTGAAAACTGTCACAGAAATTTTGAAATGTTTGTATCAGAAGAAATTTGCTCAGCCAACAGTAGCCCTTTCAAGAAAGCATTCTAGATATTACTCCTAGCCAGCAATATGTTAGTTCAAGCAGGAACCTTTGACTGATTCTTCTAAGAAATAAAGCGGTATTTTTAAACTGAAAAGTACATTTGCATTTGTTTACTAAAAATGTTTTACTTTAAAAATTAATTCCATGATAATTTATTTGCTTAAAGATGAATACAGTGAAACCTCTCAATAGCGGACACCTCTGCCGGGGAATTAAAAAGTGTCCGTATTTAAGGGGTGTCCGCTTTTTAGGGGAGTCCGTTAGGTGAGGTTTCACTGTATATAAAAAAAACAGATCAAAAAAGGTGAAAGTAAGGGTGTTTTAGGATGATAAGCCCTGTATGAATGGTTGATTTTCTTCAACACCAATTTAAAATAACCTTGCTATTTTCATAAAGACAAATGATCACTTATAATGGGGTCTTGCTGTATTTTACAGTCCCACCCCTTTTGGTAAATCAATAATGACTTTGTAAAATGCTAATGGAACTTACCTGTGTTTCTGTATTAATGATTTTACTCCTGTTCTACATATTATCATAAGCAAGCGTGAAAAAAGAGACTTAAACTTAATACAGTAACAATAATAAGTTATAACTTTTATTAAATAAAAATGTCAGGTTCTTCTTTGAATGCAAATAATTTGACTATGATATACAGGGTATTTCATAATTGGTGACCCGTCTTTAGGTCCAAATAACGACTAAAGAGGAACAGATTGGGGGAAATGAATATTGATTATTTGGTTTTAATGTTTCCTAATTCAGAATAAAAACATTTCGCGTCCCTGGGGGTGAAGGGGTAAATTTTGAAAATTTTAATTTTGTAGGGGTAGGGGTTAGACCCCATGTGTTATTTAGAAAGTTGTAGAGTATCATGTAAAATGTGGGTTTAGCAAAAAATCCGGTGAAAAAATCTCATCCCCTGCCCTTTATCGAGTGGGTAAAGTGAAAGGTTTCTAATAAGTTTTTCTGTTTTTGTCTACATTAGCT
>JAHWFO010004153.1:1205856-1216201 GCA_023313115.1 Rhysida immarginata
TTTTTTGCTAAACCCACATTTTATATGATGCTCTACAACTTTCTAAATAACACATGGGGTCTAACCCCTACCCCTACAAAATTAAAATTTTCAAAATTTACCCCTTCACCCCCAAGGACGCGAAATGTTTTTATTCTGAATTAGGGGACATTAAGATCAAATAATCAATATTCATTTTCCCCCAATCTGTTCCCCTTGAGTCGTTATTTGGACCTAAAGACGGGACACCAATTATGAAACACCCTGTATAAAAGAAATTTCAATAATTTAATAAAAACCGAAATACTTACATTGCGGGATATAGTTTCATTAGAAACAATTGCCAAAACAAGGAGGGGGAACCCTGCTGATCTTCGGGTGACTGAGGACATTGCGCCAGTTTCAATGATTTCAAAAACATGCCTTAACATATCAAATGGAATTTTGTGATAATTTGCACTTTCGTGTGACAACAAACACTGACTGAAATAACCTAAAGCAATTTGACATGCTTCAATGACACCCTATAAAAAAAATTTTTTTTTAAATACAACTTTACTTTTATTATAATATATTGTAAATCAACATTTTTAAATTAGTGAGAAGAACATATAAGCTATAAATTTGAAAACTACTTTTATTTCTCCACATAATCTCCCACCCCTGAGCACCGATCACCACTTCTGAGTTTGTTTCTTTCCATAATAATAATGGAAGAAAATTTTAAACTACAAAAATACTTAATGATAGGTTTTTTTTTTGGGCTGTTGCCTGAACCAGGCAGTGACTTCCCTTTGTACAGTTTCATCATCGATTCGATTAAGAGGACTGAACAGCTTCATCATAAGGAAAGTGTCCACCCAAAATATTATGTTTAAGAGGGCCAAACAAATGGAAATTGTGTGAAGCAAATTCAGGGCTATACAGAGGATGCTCGAGGACCTTCCACTTTAACTTTCTCAGCATCTCAGTTGTCTTGTTGGCAGTAACAGGATGTTTACAATCTTCTGGGATTATGAGGGCACACTGTTTATCATATAGCCTTGACTTTGCTCCTCACCACTTCCATTTGTTCAGTCCTCTTAAACATCATCTTTTGGCCAATGATGAAGCTGTACAAAGGGAAGTCCCTGCCTAGTTCAGACAGCAGCCCAAAGAATTTTATCTTACTGGTTAAGAGGGGTTTGTGAAACGATGCTATAAGTGCTCAGTGTACAGGGAGATTATGCGGAGAAATAAAAGTAGTTTTCAAATCAGTACTCGGATTTGTTTCATTTTTATATTCATTTGTAACTTACTTACTGACTTCCCCTCATAAAAGGAAAATTAATTTTTAATTTAAAATTTAATAGCTGCCACAAATTTTTTTTTTTTTTTTTTTAATTTTATTTTTTTTATTTAATTTCAGATTCCTCGAACCTGGTCACTAGACAAAACCAGGATGAGGGGATCATCATTAATCAATAAAAAACAAACAAAAAGCAACCAAAAGGAGGGGAAGCATAAAGGCGGACCTGTCTGGTAGCCTCCCCTCCAGGAACACAAACAAAATAAAGTATAAATAAACAAAAGAAGAAGAAGAAATTAGTTAACAAATGATTTATAATTTTGAAAAATTATTAAATTGAGCAGATTTTTCTAATTTTATAATTCTTATAATATAAAATAAAGGAAACTGGAAAGAATGAGACAATAATTCATAAATTTTAAGAGTGGGAAATGAAAAATTCCATGATCTGGATTTGAACCAGGAACCGTGATTATTCATCTCATTGCTTCTACCGTGGATGCTCATGGTCTGAGGTTTGAATCCAGGAAAACAGAGTTTTTCTTTCAATTTCCATTCTTAAAATTTTATCAGGGTCATTTCTGTTAAATTCAATTAGATCTGATACTGAAAGCAATGTTTTGCATTTTAAGAAGTTGAAATATGTAATTTTGATAACAAATATTGTATTTGCCAATCCTGTAGTTTTATCCCAATTTCACTGTGGATTTTCTCTTGGACAGGAGTTAAACTCCAAGAGAAAAAGTTATTTTGGGAGGCAAGTAAGAAATATGGGGAGAAATTTTAGTATATTCCTGCTTAAATTTTACTCAGTTGAATATTTATGTCAAATAATCCTTTTTTTTTCCAATTCAAAACATCTCTGGCTTGATTTAGCCTATGCTGAATTTACCAGGTGTCCCATAAATGAGCAACAATTTGAAAAATCAATTAACGAAAAACGGAAGGTGACAGAAATGTACGATTTGCTGCGTTCTGCTTAGGAAACCAGGGAATTTATTCTCACCAAGTTTCAAAATTAGTTACAAAGTTCGTCAACAGATGGTGCTGCTGATGGGAGAAAATTATAAAACAATATTTTCAAAATAACCACCTACAACATGGCACAGTCTGAGGACAAAATTCGCAGATGCCCGTGCAAACATTTGGAATGCGTCGAGAATAGCAGTGCCATCTGTTGACGAACTTGTAACTAATTTTGAAACTTGGTGAGATTGTCTTATTTGTTGAGGTTAAAAATAAAGGGTCAAAAATCGTGGAGAGATTCCTTTTGAAAAAAAATTTTAAACCGGAAGGTAGAAATCGGAGCCAAAACCACGTTGGAGCCAATTCCACATTGCATTGGACCGCGTTCGAACGGGTCCACAGTGTAATACATTTGTTACTAGTAACAGCAATTAAAACATTTTCCCAAGAAATTAGCTAAAAAAATAATATTTGCAATAAAATTATATTTTCTTTGCTGAACCTCATGGGTGTTGTGATTATTATTATTATATTTTTTATTATTGCTTATTTGTATTTGGAGATATTAAGTTCAAGTTTTATTCATTATCAATGATAAATTTTAATTGTCATGATATTCATAATGAAGAAGAAGAAATTATGTGAGACATGTAGTTAGTAGCACATATCATTTCAGGGAGAACAATATCATTAACATCAAACACAACAAATATCAAACATTCCCATTATCTTGTCCAAACCCTCTATAATTCTAATAAACAACAATAATAATATAAAATACTAAAATTATGTCTCTTACTTTATGACGACATTTCATCATTATATTAAATAGTAAGTTACCGATATCTCTTATTTGCAAGGAAGTGAGAACATCAGATTCTAAATTATGCCTTGGAATGCAAACTTTTACTAAATTTGCAAGTAAATAACAACATTCCTGTAAACAATAACATTAAGTTAAGAATCAATTAAAAAAGAAGACAGGGCGAACAATGATAGTTCTTATAGATCAAAAAGAATAATAGTAAATTAATAAATTACTCTTAAGTTTATCCAGCAACAAGATAAAATCAACTGATGTTCAACAGATAATGCAGGATTATCATCACTTTCAATTCCTGTGCTGTCTAGAATTTCTTCAATGGCTTCACTTATATCAGCAAAAGATGGCACTAAAAGTAAGAATATCACAGTGAATTATTAAAAAAAAAATTGTTTTTATTTGCAAACACAATGAACTCAGTCCAGTTTTTAAATGTTAATATCAGGGTTGAAATTTTAACAGTGGAAACAGTTTATTTACAACAGTTACAGAATATGTAAAATGATAAAAATTAAATGCAGAATATAAAAGATAATTATAAAATACAATACAATGTTGCAAGTGGAATATTACTACCAGGGCCGGACTAGTACCTTTAGGGACCCTAAGCCACTGCACACCTTCCTCTTTATAAATCCTGTTTTTCTAAGGATTTGGGGGCCCTATTTGCATGCTTAGTCTAACAGGGCCCTAAGCACATGCTTTGTCTGCTTAAGTATAAGTCCAGTGCTGATTACTACCATCATTTATGTTATATGAATCTTAAAACAATACTGTATTTCAAAATGAACTTGCAACACTTGAATCACAATCACAATGCCATTTTTGTTTAACTGTTTCACCAGTCTTTTGATTGACTAAAGGCCCTAGTAATCATAAACCTCTAAATGATCTTATTTCAAATTGCAGGAACTGTAATTTTCGATACATAATACGCACCTGTGTACAACATGCATCCAAGTTTTTTACTTGATTCTGGAAAAAATTTCCTTATATAATACACATCCATGTATTATATGCAATTTATGTACCTAAGATAGCAATTCAGCAACAGGAAATGCTCCGCCATATTTCTTCAAATGCGTAATGCTTTATGATCATATGATTTTTAAAGGTTTTAGACTTTTTATAGTTCCATAAAATGAAGAATTGGTCATATAACAAAATTTATTCTTTTTTAATGCCCCTTTGTATAACAAAACCATAATACAGGATCTGAGTCATTTCATAAAAAAAATAAGTGGAACCCAAAGAATTAGTGGCAGGGAAATGGAATTTGGTTAAAGAAACTATAATGAATGAAAAAATTGGCAGCTTGTTTAAGTTTTTTTTACTAGTGTTGAATTCATTACACTTTTAATAATATTTCATTATTCAGAAAAATTGTAAGGAAAAAAAAAACAAAAAAAAAAAAAACGAGTGAACAATACATACTCTGATTTTGTGAAGATATAAGCTTTGATGCCAACACGTCAAGAATATAATCACTAATGTTCTTCATTAAAACAAGAAAATCTTGAATTAACACAGTTAAATGCTCCTTTTTTGCATGGATAAATAAGTTTTTTGTAAAACATAGTTTCAGTGCTAATATCAGACCTATAAAAGACAAAAATGAATGAGAGTCTAAAACATCTAGACAGGTCCAGCTCTAGGTTTTTCACTACCTCAAGAAAATCAACTCTTTTTAGGCAAATTGCCACCCATTACTATTGTCTTTTGCCAACCCTGAATGAGTCTTTGTAAATAGTAGCTTATTTTGCAACTACCTAGAGCTGTTCCTGCTTCCAGAGAATTATAAAATATGGAGGGTTATTTCTCCTTAACTTAGCCGATTTTGAATACTCGTCCCCGGCAATGGAATCAAGTGATATATCACTGGGCATTCCATAAATATTTGCTCAGGAAACAATATTTGTTCCATTGTGAGATTTAGTGCCGTACACAACATGCAACAGTGCAAGATGGAAGGAATTTTGTTATCAAAGGCTGCTGTTATCTTCAATCTAGCTGATATACATAATTTGGGCGTTCCCAACAAGTTCACCCATGAACAGCTATCTCGGAAGAGACCTCATCCCAGCCATTCACCTGACACAGTTAAAAAGATCGGGAAGATGGTAGCATAGGAAAACCCTTCTACACAGAAGACCATGGCGGCTTGTTGTCATGTTGGATGAAGCATAGGTTTACCTCACAGATTGTGGTAAGGTTCATGCAATTGCCTATTGTCCAGCAGATGCGAAAGGCCAGCCTGATTGAGTGTGAAAGTTTTCCAAAAGGATGCTTGGTGGTGATGATGTACTGCTCAAAAGGACAGTTGCAACTTTGTTAAGTGGAGAAAAACACTAAAGTGAATGCAATTTAGTATCAGGAGAACATTTTGAAACCTCTTTGCATGGAGAAGATCCTATATTGTACAGAGAGGAGAGCAACAGTTTGCGTTCATCAAATAAGGCGTCTAGCCAGAACGTACGCTCAACAGAGAATTTCATGGCACAAATGGAAGAAGAGGCCAGCATTTGTGCAATACTCTTCTCTGCTATCCCTGTCAAGTCACCTGACACCTCTTCCAAAGATTTTTGTGGCTTTGGCCTTCTCAAAAGGGGTCTCGGAAGGCATCGCCCCAAAGCCATCGCTGGAGTTTGAAAAGTGTGCAAGGAGGTATGGAATGAAATTCTTTTCACCGTCCTGCAAAGAAGTCTGCTAGCATGGAAATTACGCTGCCAAGGTATTGCCAGGAATCAGAGTAAGCACATTGAATATAATCAGAGATGGAGAAGGAACTTCGCGTGAAGTGACAAACATCCAAAATGATTTAAGTTAAGGAGAAATGACCCTTTGTATTATATCAAGAACCATTAAGGGTTGTGGTAATTAAGCACTGTGTTTTAAATCAAATATGTTTACATTTTACCATGCATAGGAAAATTTTTTGCTGCTTCAAACAAGTTAGTTTTAGCTAACTCAAACTGTTTCTTCAACAAGCAAAGTAAATTTTTAAAAAATTCCTGGATTTGGTTACAATCTCTGGATTGCAAAATTAACCTATAAAACATTAAAATAAATAACAGTATTTCAATAAAAAAACATCAAAGTAGAGTAAAGCAATGAATATCCAAATCAAATGGGACCAGACTGCCTTCAAATACCAGAGAAGATTGAAAATAGCTGCCAGGGTCAGAAATATGCACTTTAAAAAGAATGCTAAATATACTTATATTTCGTTTAATAATAATAAACAATTAATTACTTAATTATGTATTTACTTATTTATTTATCTGTTTTTATTCATCTAACTTTCCAATTAATACTTGTATGTGAAACATTTCTGACCAATCAGAAGGGTGACAGTGCTACCTTTGGTTTGTCAGTTGGAAACATACAAGGTCTGTTCAAAAAGTTCTGGAACTTTTCTTTTAAGAATTCATTCAACTTATAGGTCAGTGGTCTTTATCTCCTTCAAAATACTCTTCTCCCCAATGAATACACTAGATCCCAGTGGCATTTCCACTTTTTGAAACACTTTCAGAATGTTTATTTTGGAATTGCCCTTAGTTCTCTCTCTGTGAATATTTCGTAATCTCCTCAATGTAGCAATCTCTTCCCTTTCAGTGTCGCCTTTAATTCGCAGAATAGGAAAAAGTCTGCTGGAGCCAGATCAGGGGAGAACAGAGGTGAGAAAGCAGTTCATTCCATGTTTGATCTAATGATGCTGAATGAGCTGACATGTTGCCATGATGGAAAAAAACCAGTTCTGATCTGAGCACCACAGTTCTATTCTTTTCCTCCATACTTTTTCTCTGAGGTGTTTCAGTATTTAGAGATAATAATTCTGGTTCACTGTCTGACCAGATTGGAGGAATTCATGACGAACAACACCATAGGCATCAAAACACACAATCGGCATGATTTTGACACTGGATCAAATCTGGCATGCTTTTTTTCAGTTGAGGCAAATTTTCACCAACCCAGTGATAAGACTAAACTTTGGTTTCAATGTCTTAGCTGTTTCGCTGCCCAATGCTGTTCGCATAAGTCATTCATTATGAAAATTAAACAATAACGGAACCTTCAGGAGATCACCTTACATAATAAAATGAACATAAACTGAGCATAAACTGTGCTACTTATTGACAATCCAACAATGGGAGGTTATTCATTAGGCTCATGCGAAGAACAATGCACCTGCCGATGTCTGTATAATTAACTGTAGGCATGCTATTCAAAATGTTCAGGAACTTTTTGAACAGAGCTTGTACAAACCAATAAGGTGCTTTGCGATTGGCTGTTACAATGTATATTTCTTTGTTTCAAATGGGGAGAAAGAAAAAAACCAATTGGTGAGTGAACAGAGTTTCAGATAAACGAGATTCAGATAATCAAGGCTTTCAGATAATTCAGATAATACTGTAATACAAAAAACATCAACAAAAACTGAGATTAAAGCTGAAAAGAATATTCTTCAGTTTATTTATAGCCTATGAAAAAGTTAAAAATAAAACATTATGTGATAAAATTAATACAACATAAGATAACTGTAAATGATGCTTTTAATATTTAATATACAGAGGTTTCAAATAAAGGGTAATGGCCAAATATCTGGAGAAAAACACATCGGATCAAAAAAGCAAAAAGTATGTGCTTAATATTTTTAAAAACACTATCCAATAATGCTTAATATTTTTTAAAAAACTGTTTGGAAACTTTGAAATTTCATATGGGAACCCTTATTTTCAATGATATTTTCAGATTGTACACGATATTTGAGAAATGGTTTATTCTTGGTGTTTTTCAATTGATCCAACCCGTTTAGAAGACAAAGGCACTAAAAGTATAGAATTTTTAAAGTTTTGAACCAATTTTATCGATGAAGATGAAGAGATAGAAGGTGGGTCATTAGACATTCCTATTCTACTTTTTGATCGTCTTTTAGAATCTGAAGAATCCGAAGTCAGATTTTCAAAAATGTAAAATTTTTAATACACACACGCAGACTCTGCTTCCATAGGACTGCTGCCTCCCAAGACTTTGCTTGTGTACTAAAAAATTTTGTATTTTTGAAATTCTGACTTCGGATTCTTAAAGACTATCAAAAAGTGGATAGGAATGTCTCTACGAGCCATCCTCTATCTCTTTGTCTTCATCGAAAAAATTGGGTTCTAAACTTTAAAAGTTCCACACTTTCAGTGCCTCTATCTCCTAAATGGTGGAAAAACACCAAGAATAAAACGTTTCCAAAATGTTGTGTACAATCTGAAAATACCATTAAAAATAGGGATTTCAAAATTTCCCCCTCTCTCATCCTCAGAGGGATGGGGGTCGAGTTTGGTATCATTGGATAGCTTTTTGAAAAATATTAAACTCGTGTTTTTTGCTTTTTCGATCCGATGTGTATTTCTTCACATATTTGGCCGTTCACTTTATTTGAAACACCCTGTATTTTTTTCAATCTTATATTGTATAAAACATATTTTTGATCAAACTATTAATATAAATCAGGAGTGATAATCCTAAATCTAAAGGTTTTCATAAATACTATACTTACTTTTGAAGTATCAAGGAATACATGAGAGCACCACTTTCACAAATATGAGGTTTAGGACTGCAGGCCCATAAATAAGCATAGCTTTCAAAGAGTTTTCTCCTATCATACATTTCATTCCATGGAAAATAATTCTCTAAGACCTGAACAGTAATTTCCTTGGTCTATTTTTAAAATATAATACTTCAGACATTTGATTTACAAAAACGTAAAAATTAAAGTAATAAACTAAAACTATATCTTTTTCTTACTTCACTCATAAAATCCAAAAGACAACTCAGCAAAGATTGAAAGACATGATTAGCAGTGAACTGCCACAGACCTTTTTTCTGAGCATAAGCAACTAATATTGTGGTCTTTTCTGTTAAAATAAAAATAATGGCAAGGTTGCATTAACTTAAACTGAATTTCCTAGTAACTTTGATGTTTATACAGGGTGTCTTAAACTTTTAGGTCCAAAATACTATAGATGATAGGTGTAAATGAGTACTTTGAGATATGGAATCAATGTTGGAAATGCATATTTCAGGCACCACACGATCTTGAACGAGTAATATATGTGAGGAATGTTTTTGTAGGCTGCTGTTGTTTTCAGAGTAAACAACAATTTAGTTATCATGCGTTAACTTGCATTAAGTTAAACTGAATTTCCTACTAATTTTGATGTTAATACAGGGCATCTTAAACTTTTAGTTCAAAATTCTACAGATGGGCAAGTTGAAGGGTGTTATTGATGGTCATCTTCTCAAAGTCTGGTGAGCAAACAGTTCTTTGTTTAGTACCATGGCCAGCTCTGTGGCTTGAACAATCCAGTCTCTCATAACTTCATATCCACGGTGAGATGTCTTCCAATTTAGATGCCACCTATTGGGAAACATTTCTATGTGCATCTGTTCGGCTTTCCATGCACTGTATCCTGCTGCACCGTACATTAAATGCATATATACAAATTCTTGCATCGAGTAACACTCCCATCTTCGACAACAAGCTGTAAATAAAAACAGAAACATAACAGGCGATTATTTCGCAAGTTACCAAATGTCGACCAGCAGACAGTTGTTTGCTCCTCACACATATTACTTGTTGAAAATTTCATGGTGCCTGAAACTTGCATTTCCAACCATTGGTTCCCTATCTCAAAATATCCTATTATCTATAGAATTTTGACCCAAAACATTTGAGGCATCCAGTAAATCATATGCAATGAGATCTATTATATGGTGATATCCATTATAACAAAGTTCTGGATATCAAGTGGAGACAAAGACTTATCTTGGTTTGTTTGTTTATTTATTTATTTATTTATTTATTTATTTATTTAATCAACTCACTTTATGATGTTACCATTTGTAATGAGTGAATGATAAAAGAGTTTCCAGTGCATTTTCTTTATTGTTAACTTTATACACATAATAAGTAAAATCAATTTACTTACTATGAAAGAATAAAATAAACACAGCTTACTTGGAACATTTCCCTTTCTTTTAGCTTCAATTTCTCCTATAAAAATATCCAAAATTGCTGACAAAATATCCAAGCAGGTGCGACGACGTTGATAACAAGATCCAGGAAATAAATTTGATATCACCAGCTTTAATAAACGGTCTACAAATTCTAATAACACATACCATAATAATTACACAAGTTTAATAATAAGTACAAATTTTAACTTTATGTGTGTAGATTGTGTGCATGTGTGTGTGTGTGTGTGTGTGTGTGTGTGTGTGTGTGTGTGTGTGTGTGT
>JAHWFO010004153.1:1216211-1311874 GCA_023313115.1 Rhysida immarginata
TGTGTGTGTGTGTGTGTGTGTGTGTGTGTGTGTGTGTGTGTGTGTGTTTCGACTTGCAACCATCCATGAGGAGTAGCCAAGGTAGGGGAAGGGGAGGGCACTTGCCGATAATCAAGACCTATAACCATATGCTTGATTTTTTTTTAAAATCAGACGTATGGCGAAATGGAGCATTGGTATTAGCTTTATGCAGCAAAGACGGAGCTAGTATTTGGTGCACTTCTCCACATAAATTTTGCACATATATACTTGATGCCCCCCCCCCCCAACATAAATCCTGGCTACACCTATGCAACCATCGATGATGAGGCCTTCACAAGTGTTTCTAAATTGTATCCAACAGCATTTTTAATTTCAAACTAATTCTCTTTCAATTCAAAGGAAAATCTTCTGCATTTAATTATTATTCACATGAATGCAATTTAATAAATAACATGCTAAAAGGCCAATCCTCCAGCAGCTTATGACAAACTGATAGATAGATCGGTTGAAACAAAATCCCATCATATGTGGAGGCAGGCACACTCTTTTAAAAGGAACATAAATAAACACACACACACACACAGCTTAATCCACTGTCGAATAATTTACCTAAAGACTCAATAAATGCCAAAGATTTAAATTCAGCTTTGGACTTCAAAGTACTGATTCCACTGTCTCTTAATCGAATCAGAACAGTTTTTAAATTATTGATTAAATGTTGACGAAAAGGTGCACTGTCAATATTAAGATTTAACATCAGAAATTCTTCAATCAATTTCAATTCCGTTAATGTCAATGGTTCTAAAGAAAAATAAAAAATAAAGTTAAATAAAGTGATTTTTCTCATTTGAGAATTTTTTTTCGTAAAAGGAAAAAAAAAAAAAAAGAATAAAGGGGAATAAAAACGGAAACCAGATTTCTTATTGCTTAAGCACAACACAGCAAATGCTTGAACTCGTACTAATTCATCAGAATGTTGCAGAGCCTCCTTTAAGGGAACTAGATCCTTAAAAAAGTGAGAGAAACTGAGTTGTTTTATGTGAAATTTAAAATAAAACTACAGGGTGTCTCGTTTGCTATATTAAAAAAAGGCTATACATTTTTTCCTTCCTATATATCCGATACATACAACTATCAGTAGAGTACCGTAATGAATGTCATAATTTATACTGCAACACTATAGGCAAAACACACGTGATGTGCTATATAAAACACAAAGATTCATGTCCATTCTTCTTCACAAAAGAAACAATCAGACAGGACCATACCTAGAAATGTTACAGAATTTCTTTAATTGCATGATGAAAGAATTGAAAACTTTATCTTCCAGCAAGATGAGACTCTCCTGCATTGAGCCATGAAAGTGCTGGAATTCCTAAAAGAAGCATTTAATGACCAATGGTGCAGATAAGACCAATGGGCCTATTCCATGTCTCCCCAACTCTCCTGATTTCTTTGCAAGGGATTTATCAAAAACATCATGTATTCCCAAGAGCCAACCTTCTAGAAAATCTGAAGAGCAAAGATCAAGCAAGCATTTCAGATGATCACACACACAATACAAGTTTTAAGATGCAAATATTGGTATATTATTAAATGTGTGCATTTGATGCATATGTGTTGAAAATTTCAAATAAATTGGAATATTACAAAGATCATTATAGTCTTTTATTTTTGGTATATAACAAATGAGACACTGTAAAATCAAAGTCTATGTATTTAAGACTTAATTATCTGGTTTTCATGCTTACTATGGCACTTATGTTTATAATTCCAAGAGTTCTGGCTGTTCTCATCACAGTCACTAATGCATTTTTAAAATGAACAGAATTGTTTTGGCTCAGTACACTAATCATAGTCTCATAAGTCATAGGCAAAATCTTCAGGGTGCATGGAAACCAATAACGCAATAAATTTTGTTGTACAATACTAAAATGAAAAGATAAATCACTGCATCCTTTGTCATTAAGAAGAATATCAGAATATTTTATATATTAATTAAAAGATTTCAAATTTTTGAGACAATTATTTTATGAAAACTAACTAAGTAAGCAGTTCACTTATTTATATATGAGCCACGCTCATTTATTAATTCATAGAAATCTAAGTTATTACATGTACAGTGTATTTGTTCAAACCTCCCACGTTTGATTTAAATTAAATAGTTTAAATTAAAAATTGCAGTTAACACTAGAATAAAGTAAAGAATATCAAAGAATTTTATTTCATAATTTTGACGTTGACCTGTTGCCACTGCATAGCTACATAATGCAAATTGGTAACTCTACGGTAGCATGAATAAACGTAGTGTTGTATGTGGAAACAACACAAAATCAATAATTCCAATGCAAAGACATTATTGATGAATGTATAGAGAAGATGCACCTAATGGGAAAACAATTAAGGTATGATTCGAGAAATTTCTAGAGACTAGAAGTGTTCTTAAACAATCTGATTGATTTTGAATACTGAAAGCATCAATGGTATACAAGCATTATCAGTGTGTGAAAAGAATTTTTTGTTATTTTTGATTTCCTGTAGCTTCATTTTTCTATTTTTCTATTATTTTCTTCATAATTCTTACTTTCATTTCTAAGATCTGATAAGCATAGGAGGTTTGAACAGAGCACCCTGTTCAACAAAAATAAAAAAGAAAGTTTTAAAGGCCAAACAGAAAAACATGAATTTAATATTACTAACATGTTAGATTTGTTAAGTGCTTTTACAAAAACCTGTGACCATACAGAATGCCACCACAGAGATGACTCTTTTTCATTGTTCTGCAATTCTTGTCTGAAATCAAATCCGTTAACTAATAAGTCTCTTAGAAGAAGATAAATTTAATAAATACTCTGAAGCAGAATTTTAAAATTCTTGAGCTAGCAAATACAGGGACTATTTCAAAAGTTCATGGACTGACATTACTATTTGGAACCCAAGTCCTTAAGATGTTTGATGTAGGCTTCCTCTTCTTAAATAGTGGGTTTCCAATGATGCACGAGCTTCCCAAACACTTATTGCAGATCATTTTCTGAGAATCAGTATAAGGTAGTCGATGTGGCAGCCTTAGGCTCCTGGTCTCTGCTAAACTTCCTTCCTTGTAATTCTTTCTTGTTGGAAAAACTCACGAAATTGCAGGGTGTGAGATCTTTTCTATACGGAGGATGGTCTAGGAACTTTTGCATAACTTGACACAAAAGTGAATAAAAATCCTTTGTGTGGTTATTAACGATATACCCTTCTTGCCTCCCTTTGTAATGCACACTACAGTTCTACTTTAATGCAAAGAAAAAAATGACAACTCTGGTTTTACCCATAAAAACAAAGTACATCTTAGGCAATTTGCTTAGGTGACAATAACATACTCACATTCACAAAATTTTTATAGTAAGTCCATGAACTTTTGATAAGTCCTCGTAATTATAAACTAAATCAAGTCGGATTAATACTTCTTTTTTAATAAAAGTGTACGGTAAAGGTCAACACCAGCTGATGCTATAGGATTTGATTCAAGTGATTCAATAAAGTCCTCTGGGAATGAAGGATATATCTGTAAAAACTGAGCAAAATATAAATTTTAAATAATAATATTCAATTCTACAAATGAGAAGCAAAGTAGAATATAGTGAAAACGCAACTTCTCTCACCTTTTCAGTGCCGAAATGGATAACAAGTGCTGATAATGGAGGATATTTACTTTTAACTGACCATGGTAGTTGCATTTCAAAATCGATGAGATCAGGGATAGTTGAATCTGTGTGATGCAAGAGATTGCTTTCATTTAGGTGAAGTTCAATTAAAAGAGTGAAACACTGTGAGACTAATTCAGGAACTCCACTGATATTATTCTCCCAATTAACACAGAGTAAGTTCCAAATGGAGTTGAAAATATCTGATGATTTGTTAAAAAATAATTTTTTATCTGATGATTTGTTGTCCTCATTCAAATCTAACAAAGTATATATAGAACACAGCGCAGAAGGCTTGAAATAATTATCATTTTCTGCCACTTTATTATTAGAAAGCACAGTATATAACTTTTGAAATGTTCGTAACCATGATAACAGAATTTGAAACGAGTAAAAAGAATTTTGCTTGTCTTTACATAAAGAACATATGTCGGGGAAGACAAATAGAAGTAATGGGATATCATTTGCTTTCATCAAAAGAAGATCCCAGCAGTTGCTTGTCATAAGGCCATTTAGTAGAGCTAATTTCATTACATGTTGGTTTTTCTCCAGCAGTTTGTATTCAAGTTCACTGGTTTTTTTAATATCGTTATTACATAATTTATTGCCTGAAAGGACAAATAGCAACAACTTATAAACTAATTATAACTATGTTTATCAATTCTATGTTTAATTTGACAATTCCATACCACATTCTTCAAAAAAATAAAAGAAATCTCTATAAATTTCTTTAGAAGTCATGGATAAACATAAAAGGCGTATAAGACATGTTCCAGCTAGCATAACACAGTCAAAATTGCTTTTCTAAATTAAGATAAAGAAAAGTTTTTAGTGACTAGTTATTGCAACCTGTGAATCAAAAAATGGAAACTACATCACCTCATTTCCAATCAGATCTAATAAAGCCAATTTTAAATCGGATATCTCGGAAAAGGAAAATTTCAGTTCATCATTTTTTTGTCGTTCTTGTTCTGCTTGTAACAATTGTACAACTATCTATTAAAAAAAAAAAAAAATCAATATTAAAAGATAGCAAATGAAAATTATTTTTATTGTTCATAACAAAAAAAAAATAAATAAAATTAAATTAAATTAAAAATAAATATTAACCCTGATAATAATTTGCAAGCATTTTTGAGGTACCGCATCTTCATTATTCAGCCATTTTGTAATTATTTCCACAGAGTGCTTGATGATGATGTTTGTATAAATTTGAAAAAGTTTACTCAATCCTTTTCTTTGATCGAGAGCATAAGAAACTAAAAACATAAAAATTAATAAAATTTATAATGAGCCTTGAAAGCAAAATAAATTTATACAGTTTACAATAATAATCTTACAAATATTCAAAAGACACATAAGTTGCTTTGCTCCAGTTGTAGAAATATAAATAAGAATTTAATATAGAGATACACTTCAGTCTGAGACCATCATTAGTTAGATTTTGCCTGATGATGGCCTCGTACATCTCCATATTAAATTTATTATTGTAGCAAAACAGAACCTTTCTCAAGATGTTAATGAAAAAATGGAAGGAAAAATTCTACAATCTGGATTCGAACCAGGGACCATGAATATCCAACTCATTGCGTCTACCAAACGGGCTACCCTGGACACAAATTCCAGTTCTTATTTATTACTTTCTTATAAAAATTCTCATCAGGTTTTTGATGGTTTGGAAAGGAAGATTTCTCAAGCTGGATATCTACCCTATCATTGGACCTCCAAATGAATACTTTGTAGTCTTTAGAACACTTGTAGACAGCCTTGCTATACCGTGTCCATGCTGTGATCAGCTTACAATGCCTAGTAAAAATTTACTCTATTAAAATGAAGATTTCACTATTCTCCATCAAGGAATATAAACAAGAAAATTACAATTATCACATTTTATAAAATATATCTATTATGCAATTACATGGTAAAAAAGTAATAAATAAGAAATAAAGTTAATGCTCTAACGTAAGGTAAAGATATTAATAAGAATCCTGGATTCAAACCAGGGACTACAAGTATCCAGCTCGTCAGCGCTACTGCAGATAGGGTACAGCAAAGCTGCCTCCCAATTGTCCTAAAGACTACCAAATACTCAACATGGAGGTATAACAGAGTTTGAATTCAAGTCGCGAAACTTTTCCTTCTGTTTTTTTTAGGTTAATCAAATGTTATTGCATTGGTTATTATACAGTGTATCGTTAAATAATAAATATCTTCTAATATAGGATTAATATCTCTAGATTTGTGGTTTAATATTAAGTCAAAACTACTTACCAATGAAATATTTTTGATGAGCATGAGATTGTTCAAACAGTTTCTCCAAAAATGTTTGGAATTCGAGTAAGAAATCTTCGTCATCAAGAAATGTACTAAATATCTACAAACCAGTATTAGAAGAAATAAAATTAGCACCAATAAAATGCTAAAAAATTAAATTTAGCATACAAATAGTGATTTTATTACAATAAACGTGTATGACTATTTCCAATTTACAATGAAATTAAATTGAATTTCAGTTAAGTTACTTGGGGTATCCACTCCAAATAACACCCAAGAACTGTGTAAGTCAATTCCATTATTGTTCATGTAAGAACTATTGTCCATCTGACTTAGTAATTCAAACCTATTCCTCAATTTGGCAGCATATTTCAGCGATCTCAAGCAACCTCCATAAATAGTACAAATATAAAGTTTGAGGCAAACAATGGATAAAATTTAAATAATTATAATAGATAATTTAAATGATGATTGTTGTATAATCATGAAGAAGAGCTCATTGTTAAGAGTTAAAATATCTTGAAAAGTTCTATTAAAATATTGTTTGTTTTGAAAATTTGTTATAGAAAGAGACAAAGGACTGAAATGCATAATAATTGGTAAAATGTTGCATTTGTAACTTAAATGAAAATAATTGAATAAGTAAAAGATTTTGAAGATTGTAATTTTCTAAAATCATAGGTAAGAAAATGTCAAATTCAAACAAATTATTTAAAACAAAAACAAAACTATCTATTGTCAAGTTATACTAAAAACTAAGGTAACAATTCCAGTTTTGAAAATTTTTAATCCATATGAGATACAGCTATAAAAACTTAAAAGAATGCAATGACAAAATATGGAATTTCCCTCATCTTTCTCTCATTATTCAATTTTATTATATCTCTCATTTATATATCATTTGTAATCTACTGCAGACTTACCTGAAACCCATTCTCAAAAGAAAAAGCTGTTGACTATTGCTATGATAAAATTTAACTATCACTGTAATGCTATTACTTCGTGTAATTGTTGGAGCATAACTTAACCTGCAATTGAATACTACAGTATCTAGAGTATGTTGTCAGGCTGCTCTAAGAAGCAATGCAACAAAGAAAAGACCAATAAGACTCAAAGATAGAAGTTAAGAAAAGTTAGAAGTTCATAACACACTGTGCCCTATCATTTTATTTCAACCCTGGTTTACTACAATATTATACAGGATCTAAGCATTTCTGCAGAATGCCTTCAAAAGACTAACTTTGCACAACACAGAGAGAGATTAGTGTTATTGATCTCTTTCTCCGCATACTAATCTCCACAAGGCACAACAACAACATGATGATACAATTCTATGACAGATTAGGCAGCACTTTAAAAGAAATTAGACTTGAGGCTAATTACCCATTCAAATACCAAATGCCTCTTTCTCTACAAAGAAAGATTTTTCTTCATCCACTGTTGTCCTTTTCTTATGCACGCTTGCTGTTTTTTCAAACTTTCAAACCAAACAATCAAGTGGTCCTTTACTTGACCTGGTACATTCCACATCCACAATGCATTGATTTCATGATGGTTTAGACAGAACCAATCTCAAAGCACAGTTACAGAGTGCATTCACTGCATTTCTCTTTATTCTACATATCTCTTATGTTCCTTTTGGAATGGTCCAATCACATTATTTTTGTTTCATGTCTCTTCCTATAATATCAAAAGATTGCAGAATCTAAACCATCAATAACCATCTTCTCCCTCAAATATACATAAAATTAATTAACTTGGTTCGGAAAAGCGTCATTCATTTCTATCTTGATATTCATTCAATTTACAGGGGGCCCATAAATAAGGTCAGGTTTTTGACAGTCTACAACTTTTGAACGGAGCAAATTGCATGTATATTAAATCCGTAAAAAGAGAATAACTTGTTTCCAGTACTGTCTGAATGAAACTTTCCCTGAAAGCTGGATTGGGCACCGTGGCCCTGTTGAGTGGCTGGCCAGGTCCCACACCTGACACCGCCCAATTTTTTCTTGTGGGGCTATATCAAACAATAAGTCTACACCCACCTCATTTACAGCATCAAAGAACTGAAGGAACTGATAATCCAAGAATTTAACGCGATTCCTATTGAGTTCTGTTGCAAGGCATGACTCAAAGATGGCTTTGAGTCTCAAACAGTAATTGATCTCGATGGAGAACAGATTGATATTGCACATAGAGAAATATTTATTATGTGTATTTTAGTATATCAAGTCTCATACTAATTCAAGATTCGTTAATACTTACGGAAAATAAAGATAAAACTTAATAAAATGTTAATGCACTAGTCAAAAATAACTTTCAGTATAATTTCTTATGCAAATCCAGATTTATCCGTCGTTAAAAAGTTGGTTATCTGGACCGTTACACTGAAAGATGACATCTTAAGCCCAAGTCTTACAGTATAGTGAGCTTAAGATGTCAGCGTTCTGTGTAGTGGTCCAGATAACCAACTTTTAGCGATGGATAACTCGGAATTTGCGTAAGAAATTATACTGAAAGTACGGGGTATCCGAATTATACTGAAAGTGGAAGTCTGAGATGGAAACCGCAAAAACTTTTGAATGCAACAAGCGGCACATCTCCTGTAAACTTGTGCGCAGCCTCAACACTTAACATAGTTCATGCCTAACATAAATAAAGTGCTGTTTTCCCGTTTATTGGATTATTGCTTTCGTTTTTTACTGCAGAGAGACTTTACGGACACCCTACTAGTGCGTTAAAATTTCGTTAAGTTTTATCTTTATTTTCCATAAGTATTAACGAATTCTGAATTTGTATGAGCCCTGGTATACTAAAATATACATATACCAAATATTTTTGTATCCTTTGATGATATATACCACTTCATAAATTAAATAAATTGTGTTCTACAATGGAGTTATTGCCTGTCAAACACCTGAAGTTATTTATGGGCCACCCTGTAAACCCCTCTCAGGCACCTATTGGTTCCAAACCTTTCTGCGACATTTCTAAACAATCCGGAGTTAGTGAGATTAATGCCATCTCTTATCAAGAAATGACGAAAAAGTGGGAACAGACCACCGATCAGAGACATGCTAGACTCATGATTAAGAAACCTTCTCGGAGTCTAACAACTTAGTAGGAATAAACTACAGGTTATCATGGGCTTTCTTACAGGTCATGATTTACTACGAAAACATTTATATAGAATGGGGATCCTTCGGGAGAAACCACTATGTTCAAAATGTAATTTGGTGGACAAAATGGCTCATCTTATCCTTTTAGAATGTGTCGCTCTGGCACATATTCATCACCTCACGTTAAATTATGCTTTTCTTGAGGATATTCACCAAGATCCAGTGGGCAGTTTGACTCGTTTCCTTAGCGAGTCCGGCTTCCTATAGGTTCTCTGTGTTCACTGGGTTTTAGTGCAAAATTCCCTGGTAGGAATAAGTGCCTAGGTAGTCTCTGGTTCTTTTATCATTGATTAACCTACCAGCTCTTATAAGATATCCCTCTCAAACAAAAGCACATATGTTTTCTCAGTCTCATTTTCTTCTTTTGCTTTTCATACATATTATTCAACCAATTCATATTATCCAATGTGCTTTATGCAATAGCCTGTCCAAGAATTTTTATCATTAATTAAAACAAAGAACAAATGAAGGGGGGAGGGTATTGTATAGAAATTCATCTGTTCTTGTTAAAACTGATTTAAAATTAAATTTTCAAAGATGACTATTTTTCATTAATACAAAGTATCTCTAGTCCGTTATATACTGTCTGGATTTATGATAATTGCTAATGAAAAACAAAAATAAATGAGTGAAAAGTAATTTTATACCATTTCCTTTTCCTTAAGTTGCGTTGTATTCGTACAATCAAAAAATTCTTTTATGCTGTTTTGATAAACATTTTCATTTTTCATCAATCTTTCTGATTGCACACAAATGTCAGATTTTGTAGTTTCCATTTTATGTTTATTCACCTCGTGCAATAAATTGGCTTTTATGTTTATGTCCGTCTCGCTTAATCTCTAACGTAAACAAGCACTGATCTATAATTGAACCATCTGGTCCTGTAAGAGGATTTATTATTATAGATCAGAAAAATCAAATTTATTTCTTAAGTTGTTTCTTTTTATAGACTTAGAGAAAGCCTTAATATGTTCTTATTAATTCGTATATCATTCGATTAGTAGTTTGTCTACTAAATCGAAAATTAACCTTATGGCCACATGCTTTCAGATCAATGGATAAGATTCGTTTTCGCACTCTAATGATCAATCAAATTAATCGTCACCAAAAGCTCTGTAAATAATAATTTGTTTGTTCTGGATGAAGAAAAACACAGACACATGAAAACAATCTTTAATATTACACTAATACACGATCTGCAATCGTACACAACTTAACACGATGGTCGATCATTTCTCATGATGAGTTGCCCAGCTCAGGTGTTTAAATATCATGTTTTTTTAAAAATGGCTGCCACTGAATCATGTGACCTAAAAACTATCCACTGATTGGTTGAGCTGATAAACTTACCTGCTATTTTCTTTTGTACCCATCGTCCTTCGCGCTGTTGGAGTAAAGTTGACGAAATTTTGTTGTTGCTGGCGTATTTCGAGGATTAAGGTGATAATCTGCTTAGTGAGAAAAACGAAGTCGCAGATTCTCACAAAGATTTATCGAATTAGCAAGAAAGTGTTATCAGGATTATACATTCCAATCGCTCCGAATAACTGTGCCCGATGCAACGATGTGAGCATAAAGTGTAGAAATCTATACGCGAGTCCAAGGATTGCGATATCTGACTATGCTGTACATCAAGATCAAGAGTATTTGAAGGCTACTCCTGATCATATTGGCAAACGGATATTCCATGGCTTCTTATTCCCCAGGTAAGAAAACCGACCTTTTTTAATTTTCAAAGTTTTAATTTCATCTATCGGTTAATTTTTGCTATCTGCAAAACGGTTATCGACTTAGATTGTAACATGCGATTCTCTATAATTAATGTTTCATGAAGCATATTACTAGAAAAGCGGTTGGTCCACATCTGGAATGTTAAATTTGAGAGATTGACCTACATCTCACAAGATTCTTTCCTCCTTCATTTACATCTACCGCAGATATTGTAACTGATGCTAAATGGAAAATTGTTTTAAAGAACACATTACATGTGATAAAAGCCTCAACAACTTAAAGAAAATATTCTTCCCCTCAATTCCAGCCTCACTCCCCATTTTCCTCATCCCCATTCATACATATTCTAATTTCAGATCAGATGAAACTGAAACGACTGGATGATTACCAAACGTTGATTTGTCAAACATGAGATTGAAATAGCATTTAGGTTCACTGCTTGCAATAGCTTTATTGATTAGAGCAGCGACAACGAAAAGCCATGGTCCTTGTTCGAATCCAGGGTCACGGTGTTTTCCTCCCCCTTTTTTTTAATAGTGATTATAAAATATTTGAAGAAATTTCTTGGCTTAATCTGCACTATCTGCACATTGCGTGATGACTGGTCATGCAACCAAGGCAAGTGAATTTATTTTTTAACGAACTGATATATACCTCCTTTTCTATTTAGTCACACTAAATGGCTAAGAAGTGATGTTTAAATTAATAAAAATTTCATTTACCTTGGTCGCATGATCAGTCATCGTGCAATGTGCAAATAGTGAAGATTAACCATTTCTTCAGTGTCTTTACTTCTCTTTACTTCTGAGTGCAGATTATCTGAAGCGAGAGACATGCTATAACCATGAGACCAATAGGGATGATAACGAGGTTCTCAATTTGTACTTTTTAATATCAGTAAATGTTTAACAATAGCTGTCTCTATCCCGTAGTGATCCCACTTTTCACCATATACAATAACACTCACTTAATACGATTCTAAAGGGACCTTAGGAAACTAACGTATTAAACGGGAAAACATCTTCGACAGGAAGATTTAAAATATGCAAAACACATATTACTCTATCGTGTTTTTTTATTATTCTACTAGTAATAAAGCCCGTCATACGACGGTGCCACAACAGGTGAATCTGTACATTCGATTTTAATTAAAAAATTTCGTCTGTGATACGACTGTTATAATTGACAGGACTGCCAATAGTAATTAAGTCGCTGTCAATATGAAAGCGAGGCTGAAAATGCTTTCTTAGTAGTTTACTAACCTGAAAATCCGTTAAGGTCGCGAGGGTAGCGCACGTGATTTTCCGCCATCAGGAGCATGTCCTCAGTGGTAATACCCAAACGACTCGGACCCAGATGCTCTCTATGTAGTCTAGCCACCTAGTTCTAGGCTGATCCCTTGGTCTCTTATGTGACCACCGACTTGGAAAATATTAACTGAAGAGGAAGACAGTTTGCGGCATCCGGCTCGGTCAGTTGATAGAATGGAGGGAGATAAAGGTTAGATTAGGTTAGGATGCAGCGCGCACCCCTCCTTGGCTCAATTGGTCATGCCCTTTGCCAAATAAAGAAGTTTAACAAAATAAAATTACCCAATTATCATTTGATGTCGAGCCAGCCCCTGCAATCGAGCAAGTAGGTTTCCCGTTATACTGCCCTGTAGTTATCAGCAACACCCTCTCAATGTGGCCATACAGAAGTAACTGAACCCTCTCAATGTGGAGAAGTAGCGGCTCAACATCTAATGACTGCCTTATAGCAAAGCTGAACACACTATCTAGTAGGGAACACCTCCCAAACATCCCAAAAGAGATGAGAATGGGGACAAAGATGGAATTAAAACAGACAGATTGGCTTTCTTTCCTAGCTCAACGGATCACCATAGTTCACGTTAGATACAGCTTGCTTTTGATTTTATTCGAAAGCCCGGCGTACGACGGTTATCGCAACAGTGGAAACTGTGAATTCGATTTTATTTAAAAAAAAAATTGATCTGTGACAGAACTATGATAATTGACAGGACTGTGATAATGGACAGTTTTGCTAATAGTAAAAAAGTCGCTGTCAATATGTAAGCGAAACTAACACAATGTGTCCTTTTAAAATGTCACGAAATTGCTAACACAAAAAACACATCTAAACTGAAAGATGTAAACTTTGCTCTTCTGAAAGATGTAAATGGCTCGTCGGTCTCTTTTTTTTTTTTTTTTTTTTTTTTTTTTTTTTTTTTTTTTTTTTTTTTGTTTTGGAGGCATATTGCTCGACCACTATATTTAAAAACAAAAAAAATTAATTATACACATTCAGGGCCACACCCAGAAATTTTTTTGAATATTATAAAATGAGAAAAATATATATAATGTTATTTGCTTTTGATTTTATTCGATTGGATTTTTTTTATTTTGACTTTTCCTTTTTTTAATTTATTCAACTGAAAACTTATTACTATTCATATTTAACGCATATCATAAAATGTAAAAACTAATGTTACCTACCTGTGTCTTGAATTGTTAATCAATTTCAAAACTTTATTTGACTGTTATTATTTTTTATTAAAATTAAAAAATAAGAATCTTATGCATGTAATGAATTTCGTAATTTAGAATAGCTAAATTACTTATTTAGGATTTAATATGATTTATTTATTTATTTTAGTGTGCTATTTAAACGGGCACGGAGCAGGAGGATTTAGCATTTTATATATAAGATGCTTTAGAATCATTACAATAAATATTACAAATTAAATTTACTTTTATCACGTACCTTGTAGATATAAACGTGAATATATGACAGCCTACTTGTAATAAGCATGTAGTGAGAGCATTTTTACATTTAATTTTGGATATTCTTGATGAGAACATTCTTGGATCAGATGAATTAGAACCTGAAGAGGGCGTATGTGAGGTGGGAATATGGAACTAGAACATGGTCTTTCTCGTTGGCTATGAATTAGAAAATATTCTGTCAGATGTGCAAGATAGGGTATGCATGCACTCTGCCATGGTGTAAGTACATACACACTGTGGCGAGAAGGAATGTAATGTGCAGGAAAACCATCATATTAAACTAGATAGATTGCATGGAATTTGTACTTAAAGTTAAGGGGCCAAAAAAAAAGCATGTATTATGCGGAAATCGTATTAAATGTGATCGTATTAAATGGGTTCTACTGTATATAGCGGTGTTCTCCCTAGGTTATTTTGAAAAGGTGTGCCGTCCAGCTGTTTCGGTGATGGCCAGCTTAAAAACTGAAAAAAATTTTTAACATTGCATAACGATCTGTTTCTTTCTAATTTTTGTCTACCCTACTAATGTAATTTCCTGGGTAGAACACTGTATAGGACGTCCCAAAAAGGATTTTACGATTATATTTATTCTGATGATGTTTAGGTTCTGGTTCATAAATTCAGAATGAAGTGAGTTGTATTGTGGAATAACAAAATTAACATATCCAGATACATGATGTATTTGCTACTTAACAACCCAAAAAACTAATTGGTTCATATTTGGTTTGCTTACATACATCATTGAATTAAATTTCTAATAAAATTGCAAAATGTTAAGTTTTGGCATTAAGTCCAGATAAATGGCATTAAGTCAAGACCATTCATTATGAGTGTTGAATTCTGTGAAAAGTACGACTATCTTGTTCATTTTCTGTATGGACTGGATAGACAGGGACAGTTGAGGTGATAAGCATTTAGATATTTTCAGCAAAATCTTCTTTGCTGACGATCTTGTCTTCCTTGGGTTTCTTGCACTGACCTTCAATATGCACTGGATTGGTTTGTAGCCATGTTGAAAAACTGGGATGAAAATCAGTGTGGCTAAGACTGAGGTTCTGGTCCTTTCAAGACAGCCGGCTTAATACACTCTCCATGTTATCGGAATCCCACTGATACAGGTGGAGAAGCTCAAGTATCTCGGAACTGCATTTACAAGTGACAGAGAATTGGATGCTCAGTCAGTGCTGCAAGCTGTGTCAGATGCAAACCATGACCATCCATGGTAACAAAACTACTTAGATCATTTCCAACTCCAGCTTTGTCTCCATTGTCATGAATCTTTGGCAGTCACCTAAAGAGTGCGATTGTGGGTACAAGCAACCAAAATGAAGTGTGGCATGGGATAGACTGCATAGCAGCACAATAGGGGATCTTTAGGTGTTTTTGGACCGCCCTATATGTATAGTTGAGTTTTTAGCAATTTGGAATACAGAAAGTTACTTACTTATCCGATATGATCGCAGGGGCAGCAGCCCTATGGAGGAACTCCAGCAGTCGCAATCTTCTGCCATCAGGCACATGTCCTCTATAGTCATACCAAGTGACTCAAACCCAGAGTCTCCATGTAGTCTAGCCACCTTGTTCTAGGCTGGCCCCTAGGTTTGTAAAATAACAACTGCCTAGGAAGACCAATTTGTGACATCCGTACCACATGGCGATACCAGCGCAAATGAGATCTCTCAATGTGGAGAAATAGCAGCTCAACGCTTAAGACTCCCTTATTGTGCTGCTGTGCACTCTTATCTAGTAGAGTAACACTTATCACGCCTCTTAGAAATCTCATTTCGGCCGCTTGTACCTGCGATCCAGAAAGTTGAGTTTGAAAAACACTGGCCTAAGCATAATGATTTCAACCTTCACCATTAAATGAGGTTTTTGTTTTGAATATTAAATTTCCCCCCTCTATCTATGTGATAAAGCATAATTTTAGAAAATTGAAATACAAATTTTACTAATTTATATAAGGGTGAATGAAAGGTCTACAAAATAAATTCCCATTGACACACATTAATGAAAATGTTATCAGAATAAAGGAAATTTATTCAACTTCAACATGAAAACCTTATTTCTTGACATAGAGTTCCCGTTTATAGCCACACATTTATATAAAACTCTGTTTATTCAAAGCGTTCATGAAGAAGAATTGTGGGATGCTTTTGATCCATTGTCACACAGCAACCTCCCTTTGGCGTCCAAAGAAATATGTTACTCTTTCAACCACTCTTTCAATTTAGAGAATAACCAGAAGCCTGAAGGTGCCAAATCTGTGCTATATGGAAAGTGTTAATTTCAGACTGTGTTGTTTCTATTGTTTCTTCACTGCAATACAATTGCTGTGAGAAGCTGCTGGAAATCTTTTTGCCAAGAGAATCACTTTCGATTCTAGTCTTGAACAACCTCTCTACTTACTGCATGATTTTACTAATCTGTTTTCTGTGCAGAATGCATTCAAACTGTCTTGTGTTTGGTTGTGTAAAATCACAAACTGGTAGAAACTTCCGCACTGCAATTCATGAATTCGAAGCTTCTTGACATTACTTGTTACCTTACGACATAACAGTGACTGGTAAAAGTTGATCGCAGGAGGAGGAGAAAGTTGTTTTGTTTTGTTTTTTTAAGTTATATTTTATTAATTTTGAGTTCGAATTGAAAATTATTGTATATGATAAGTGATTGATTATTAATATCTTCATCTTATGCTTTAAGCAAAGTCGTGATCATAGAATTTACTTTCAAAACTAGAAAAGAGCTTAAGGATAAGGAAAGACATTTTTAAAAACCTCAGAAGGATAGACATGTGAAATTGGCCCTAATGATGATGATAATCACTTTAAAATTTACAATAAGAAAAAGCAATTATCATCAGGTCTCATAAAACTTGGTTACATTTTTATTTACAAGTTCAATAGTGTTACATTATTTAGCGAAACCACTTAATGAGTTTCAGCTTCAGAATTATTCCATAGAAAAATGTTTTCATTTAACCCATAGTGCCTTCCTCTTCCTATGACTACTTTTTTGAAAGTACCAAATTGGATATAGAGAGTCATTTGGAGGTTAATTTCAGATAAAAGGCTAGTACCTTCCCCCTTATTTTCCTTTCCCCCTTCCTCTTAATTGGAATCAAATTTTCCTTAATTTTTTTTTTTCTGTTTGAACATGGAATCATTAGAGTAGCATTTAAAAAGTTTACAAATATTCTGCAAATTATCAAAATTGGCAAGTAGCAACTCAATTAAGCAAAATACAGATTTTTAGAAAAATTGTGAACATTAAATTAAAAATCTACTTTATTATTTCATTTACGTATATAATGTAATTTCTTTTTTCTAAGGTTGATCTAATAATAAAATTTTTAACAACATAAATGATTGCTAAAAGTACTTTCATTTATGTTTTTAAAATTTATGTAACGTTCTCATTGGAATAGACAGATGTAAACTGTGTGAATAACGAAGCCCCGAAATAATTTCCTTCCTGGTAAATTCCTGGTTAGTTCGTTACTGCACTTAAAAGCCTGATCCAACACATATGAGGATGTTTTTACTATTTACAGTATTATAATTAAAGAGGCAGGAAATGTGCATTTTTCCAAATTTGATAGCAAATGGTTTTTTTTTCATTGGTTTATAGGCCGATTTTCAGAAATGAATGTATGCTTTAGGTTATCTAATTTCATAAAATCATATTGTAGCCTAGATAAATTCAGATTTTTTTTTTAATAACCATAAAAGGAAGATTTGTTAATAAGGAAACAGTTAACATGTTTTGTGACTGGAATATGTTAAATTTCATAAGATATGGCTGTTGTGATGTTTCAGATATTTCTGGTCATGAGTGAGGGGAGGTGAAGCATTATCAAACATTACTTTTAAAAATAACTGTATTCCTTAAAAATTTTATTTTTCTTATTCTATTCTGTGAAAAAGATCAAGAGTTAAAGACCCTTGTGAAGGATTCAAACATAGAACAGGCAAATAACAAACACCCATACCCATTGCACATTTGAATTTAATTTTGTTATTTAATTTACTTCTGTCACCTTATTATTTTTTTAATTATAAATGAGGTGGGGAGGGGGGGGGGGGATAACTTTCACTGCTTAGAATGAAAGAAAACCCTCTGAATTATTATTTTTTTTAAGGACATTTTAAAAAAGATTTATTTATACAGGATTATTCTATAAGATGGAGCAGATTTTAAATATTTATTTCAAACAAATGGAAATGGCATGATACACTCAGTTGAAGAATTCTTCGTCCTTATGATAAGGCATTTGAAGTTCATTAACGTTGACCTAGCATTGCACCAAAAGGTTGGTAGATGGGTCTGTGCAGCAATTTCTGGAATGGTGTGAGCAAATATAAGAAGAGTGAAAGTGATTTTTGATTAGTATGACGAAATCGATGAAGTTCATGCCACTATGCTCACTCCATTTATTTATTCTCATCAGACTGACCACCTTTGTTCATTGCAACCTAATGAAACAGATGATTTCAAATTTTCATATGATTCTGCAGGAGTAGCATTAGAGAAGGCGATTGGCACTTTAGCCAATGCCATTATTACAAACGAAAGGATGAACTCAAACAAGATTAGAACTTTTGGCACTTGGGGTTATCTCGAAAACATAATTTAATGAATTTAATTTGTTATCTCATTATTTATTACGAGTATTTTCTAATTGAATGATTGCCCACTTGAAAGAAGTTGTTCTGATGAAGTTGTTTGTATGTTGTTAGTCTTTCATGATTTGTAATTAAAGCTAATAACACTTGTCGCTTTCGTTGCAATAAACATACTCAAGGTCAGAAATACATTCCAAAAATCAGTGGATAGAGAACGTTCAAAGTGTTAAAAAAATATGCTGAGAAGTTCCATTCACTACCAAAGTGGAAAATGGCAAAGCCACAGGAGATGTTGTTTTGTGTGCTGCAGTTTATGAAGTGTGAATTAACTTCTGATGAAGTCACTATTTTCTTATAAATGTGAGACTACACTGTTGTTTGGCATTGAATGGAACTTCTAGGCAAGCTTTTATAACTTTAAACCTTCTTCTATCCAGTGATGTGTAAAATGTGTCGATATCCTTACGGTTAGTTTGAAATAAATATTTGAAATTACTCCATCTTTTTGATTAATACTGTGTATATACAATGTAATTAAAGACTTCTATATAGTTGGTTAACAAGAATGTAATGATGTTCAACCAACTATAAGAAGTGCATAAGCAAGCAACTATTTATGCATAGAATAAAATTCTTGACAGATTAAGAAGTTAGACTGAAAATTATAGAGTTGTTGAATTTAATACTGACAATTCATAGAAGTAAAATTTTATAAAGCAATCGGCTGCCGATTTTGGATTATTCTATGTCATCTTCACTCCATTTTAGGCTAAGCAAAGTTTGCTTTTGCTTATCTGTAGCTATCATGAATTCTCGATTAAAATGTGATATTGAGATGGGAGAATGTCTGTCTGTCATTGAGGAATTTTGTTTAAAATTTGCCAATTGCTTTGAGATAATACATTATAATTTTCCACCTTATTGAAATTGTCAGTGATAAATAAAATATCTTCTATTAATAAGATAAGGAAGAAATGATAAAGTTAATTTTTTTTTTTTTTATAGTTCAAAGGAATGTTATTTGTTCATTCTTTTCACAATGCATACATTGAAGCATCAAGCTTCATTCCATTTTTTTTTTTTTTTTTTTTTTGTAATTTTTAATTAATCAAAATTTTATAGATAATCTATCCTGTAGATAATAATAAAAATAGAAAAACAAGAACATTATTATAAATTATAAATAAATTATTTATAAGTTATTTTCTCTAAAGTAGTACAGTATTTTTAATTATATTTTTTTTTATACATGTATTTTATTTAATAGTTGAAATTTTTAAAATTTTACAAAGTTTAAATGATGAAACTTTAAATGTTTCTTTAGTTAGGATTTTTGAACATTTTTTTTGTAGAACCCATAAATTTTGCATAAATCTCTTATATAATTTGTCTCTTGTAAAAAAAAATCATAAATTCATGAGAGAGTTGCTTTTTTGTTGTGTATTATATAGAATTTTATATTTGAGTAAACTCATTAATAGCTAACAAAATCAGTTTACTGAATGAATGGAAGAGTGCTCTATTTCTGTTATCATTTCTGTTAAATTTCAGATTTCTATTCTATCATTTAATTGATGACCACCACAGCTCATATATTTTATAAAAAGAATGAGTGGAAGATTTTATCCATGTACACAATCAATGTTTTGATCTATAAGCTGATTTAGATTTTTTAAAAATTAATTTGAAATTATTATTATTTAAAAATAAGTATTTTAATCTTTAAAGGATATCAATTTTATCAGTGTTTTTGTTTTCTTTTTCTTTTTTTTCTTTTTTTCTTTTTTTTGTTTCTAGAATTTAAAATGGGAATTTTGATATTCATGATAGCTTCAAATTAATGCTAAGAATAGTAATTATTGTTTTCAAAAGTTTTGAGTTGTTGCCAGTTAGAAATTCTTGTGTGCTATTAAATTGAAAAATAAATTCTTGTGTGTTATTGCTCTTCGTGAATTGGAATGAAAATAGGTCTTATTTTCCATCATTGATATAATGGCTCGTGATTGTAAATCCCAACAGGTTGGTGAGCCAAGCAGGCAAAGCAAGCAATCTCGTTGGATATAAATTGCGCACCTGTAGATGAGGCTAGCAGCATTCACGGTCCATGAAGTGTGGAATGCCATCACGTGCATTCCAGCCCTCCACATGCATCGCACTCTGGGTGAAAGGACAGCCATAGCCGTAGGGAGCTGACTGGCCCTCTTTACGAAGAGGCATACCAACTAGTAATTTGGGGCCTTCTCTTTTACATCTGCAATTTTCAGTGAAACAAGATTATTCGAAAGGAGTGAAGAGGAGAAAAGAGAGGGAGAAAAAAAAATACTCAACCTCAATTAAGTTGGATTCCTCTCTTTCTCTTTTACTCATTTTCTTCCTCTGAAAGTACCCAGAATTGCCATCAGATTGTTTGTCTCCGAAATTAGCAAAGATTATATTTGAAGCTTGCTCTACATTAAAACTCATTGAGTTTTATTTTGTTGGATGAGGTCATTATGTAGTGTCATACCTTGGAATTCACTTGAATCCATGAAGATACAGGTGAGCCTAGCCTTGATAAGAATTGATGATTGGGCGTTTCATTTTATTGCATGCATGAGGCAGATTCTTTGCATGTGTTTTAATTTCTCTGAGTTTTCGTTTTCTTTTTCTCTGTATGTTAAGCCAGAAATGGTTAGGGATAATTTCTGTTTTAAGATTTTATTTACTATCACTTAAAACAGTCTGAAACTAGGCATAGCAACAGGAATTTATTTTTTTTTATTATATGTTGCAAGTTTAATGAACTTAGGTTTGCAATAAATAAGCTGTGGAAAGATTTTAAAGTCTGAGGAAATTCTAAAACTTAGTTAAAGTTAAATCCAGACATCAGACATAATTTTTCATTTAATTACTTATTATTTTTTAGATGTTGTATAAATTATGCTTTAATTAATAATTAAACTGCCTTCATAAATTTAAATTGCAAGAATATAAAATGATCAGCAAATCCTTGAATACATTGGAAGCTCTGCTGTTATTTAATTAGAGGCATTATTATTCTGCTTATCATTTTGGTTGTCAAATGAATACTAATCACGGACAGGTGCATGTAGGCCTCGCGTTTTAAAAAAACAAATTCCATCCTTTCATTATCTATTTTGCATTGATATGATTCTAGTTCTTAATAAGAAAAGTTTCCATTGCTGTTTTGATTTTCTTTCTTTTTTGCATTGCAATATATGTAATTTTTATTTATTCTTTAAATCTCCTTGATTTCTGACACTCTATTGCTGTCTTTTCCTTAAAATTTTAAAGTGATGTTGAATTTTATATCTTTCAAATGTTCATGTTTTCATTTATTAAGTATGAATGTGACTATTACTTGATTGCTTCAGACATTCACTATCCACAAACGTTTTATCATGCACTTTAAAAACGCATTAACGAACAGCATTAAACTTTTCAAGCAAATTATTTCACCCACAGACCTAAAGAGAGATACAATAGCTCACAGATGGCAATAAATTCACTCATCCAAGCATAATTAAAATTTCTGGAGATTTTAACAAAGGCTATAGATTTTTAGGCAAATTATTGCCATGAAAATTTATTTCTTGTTAATATACCAGATGAAAAACGATTAATTTTATTTTTGATTTCATGATTGTAATGTAAATTAAAAAAATACGCGAAATTGTTTGCAACTGCTTGTTTGATGTTAAAATTATTTTCCTCCTTTTAAAGGTTAAAAAAGGAAGAGGGAGAACAACAAATTTTATTTTAATTAGGTAACTTTTTTTGCATTCACTTGTGTTCATTGCTCTCTCTCTCTCTCTAATGAAAAGATAATTGCATTGAGACCTTCGTGATTTCTCAAACTGATAGAAGTTTGAGACTGTGTTTGTGTAAAGTATCTTTAAGATTGGTTAATTTAAGCTTTCTTTCATTAATAAAGCTTAATTAGTATGATTTTTGTTATGCATATAATTATAAATTTATTGGGAACAAAATTTTTAAACATTTTCTACCCTCCCCCTACCCCTGAATTTGAAGTCATTTTATTGTACATTGATATATTAATTAATGTTTTAAGGATGGAAAAACAAAATACAGATTGTTCTTAAATTAAAATTTGTGTTCTGTTCTTGTTGTTTCATAGAGCTTTCGAATTAAAAATGTTGAAAAAAGAAAAATATTTCTTTAACTGTACTTTACATATGAAATTTAGAATTTTTTTTTTTTTTGCTTAAAAATTAATATTTAGTTTTTTTGCATATTTCTTGCCTTTTGTGAAATAAGTATATTTATAAAAGAAAGATAAAGAGCATCCAAACAAGAAATTCTTGAAAAATGCATTATATAGTAGTTAAATGAATTGTAATGGTAATTATATTCATTCATACATTCACTCTTTTTCATTCATACTTTTCTCAATGCTTTTTTTGAGAATATACCTCATGGAGAGGGGTGCTAGTTTTAAAAATGTTTTTTGACACCTATTATAAACCTCATTGGGAATAAAAGAGTGTGGGGTTCCCTTTTTTGGTTTTTATACAGGGTGTTTCATAATTGTTCTCCCGTCTTTAGGTCCAAATAACGACTCAAGGGGAACAGATTGAGGGGAAATGAATATTGATTATTTGGTTTTAATGTCCCCTAATTCAGAATAAAAACATTTCGCGTCCCTAGGGGTGAAGGGGTAAATTTTGAAAATTTTAATTTTGTAGGGGTAGGGGTTAGACCCCATTGTGTTATTTAGAAAGTTATAGAGCATCATGTAAAATGTGGGTTTAGCAAAAAACCCGGTGAAAAAATCTCATCCCCTGCCCTTTATTGAGTGGGTAAAGTGAAAGGTATGGCTAGCTAATGTAGACAAAAACAGAAAAACTCATTAGAAACTTATAATAATGTTTTTTTGTTTTTGTCTACATTAGCTAGCCATACCTTTCACTTTACTGACTCAATAAAGGGCAGGGGATAAGATTTTTTCACTGGGTTTTTTGCTAAACCCACATTTTACATGATGCTCTACAACTTCCTAAATAACACATGGGATCTAACAAAATTTTCAAAATTAAAATTTTCAATTTACCCCTACAAAATTAAAATTTTCAAAATTTACCCCTTCACCCCCAGGGATGCGAAATGTTTTTATTCTGAATTAGGGGACATTAAAACCAAATAATCAATATTCATTTCCCCCCAATCTGTTCCCCTTGAGTCGTTATTTGGACCTAAAGACGGGACACCAATTATGAAACACCCTGTATAAGAGAAGGAGTGGTTTGTGATCATTGAATTAATAAATAAATCTTTTTTAATGTAAGAAATAAATTAAATAAAATAAATTAAAATAAAAGTCACCAATGTAAGTCCTATGAAACTGGATGAACTTAAAGAACTGACAAAATTGGATGAACTTGAAGAAATGATGAAATCACAGACCCTAATGTAGAAAGTTGACAGGAAACGTGACAGGGAGGTGGAGGAATTGATTTCTTCGAGAAATGGTGTAGCAGAAGAAGTTTTCGGAATTTTTGAAGGAATGTCAAAAATAATTAGTGATTAAAAATAACGTTTTTAAGAGGTTTTCTCTCATCCTCAGTTTTGAATCTTATTTTATTTCAAATTAAGATTCAAAGCTGAGGATGAGAGAAAAATTCCTCGAAAACATTATTTTTAATTACTAATTATTTAGGACATTCTTCAGATATTCCAAACACTTCTTCTGCATCATCTTACCTACAAGAAATCAATTCTCCAACTTCCTGTCACTTTTCCTGTCAACTTTTTACATTAGTGTCTGTGATTTTGTAATTTCTTCAAGTTCATCCAATTTCATCAAGACTTACATTGGTGACTTATTTTAAATTATTTTAGTTAATTCATTTATTACATTAAAAAAGGAGATTTACTTATTAATTCCCATTTATTATTTTTATTTTTTTTAAACTAAAATTTAAATTTTCAGGGATTTACAAGGTGTGGGTATTTTAATATAGGCACTCTAGCGAAAACACGATATATAGTCAGGGTAAATTTGATTCAATTTATTTGTACCCAACAGCTTGTGCCAATTCTGTTACAAGAGAGTGAAAACAAGAGAGTGAAAAAATAAAGACAGAAAAATATGAATAAAATATAACATATTAAACTGATATATATTATAAGAGATGAGATAGAGCTGTTCATAAATATTACAGTGCAAGTAAAGTGATTGCATTAGGTATGTACGTAATGTTAAGAGCTGGAGCTTGTTAAGCAGAGGATGTCCAAAGGCCGTTTTCCATTTAGCGACTTTTTAACATTTGTTAGGCATCTGTGACTTTTTGATGAATTTTTGGAAATCATTTTTGTATGCGTCTGCGACTTTCACGTGTATGCGTCTGTTAGGCGTCTGTCAGCCATCTGTCAAGCGATTTTTCAAGATCTGGTGTGATTAGATTTTTACAAGTTTTTTCATGTGTCTTTTCAGATCTAGCCAATGAGGTGCAATCTATTTCACTTTGTATTCTGGGTAGTTGTCTTTGCTGATTCAGGTGGAGAATCATGGCTGCCATAGCTGGTGCTTGCCGACACAGGTTCTCGTGATTTTTCCCTCGTGAATTTATTAATAAACAGGTTTTAAAAATTTATTACTAAGTAGAAATGATATAGTAATAAATTCAAAGTGTGAATGTGATTGGAACGGTCGATATCCTTTTTTCCGTCGCCTTGAGAGAGCAACAATTGTTTGCAGTGATTCAACCAATCAGATCAGACAAGTGTCTGAATAACGCCTGACAGTCGCTAAATAGAAAATGCCCTTTAAGGTGAAAGATGTCTCTGTGATCTTGATGCCTGTTGTACAGTTCCTGGATCCTAAATAGTGGAGACCAAAGAGATTACGTAAGCTGAGATAGAGGTGTGATGCTGTCATAGATTGGGCACTGCAAAATAGAGCTTCAAAATAAAATTACAATTAAATCTGTTGTGCACAATATGGTGTAGAAAACTGAGATCAGATTGATTTCCCATTTGCTCAAGCGAGGTGATTGAGAGATCATTGCAATCTAGAAAGTAACGAGACAAAAAGCATCAGAAGGTGCGCTGAACATTCTCAAATCTATTAAAATGAGAAGTAGCAGTACATTAAGAGAGGAAAAACAAGACTGTTGTAAAGATGAAGGAATGTAGCCGGAGATTTGAAAGAGCAGCACTTGCAAAGGAGCCCAGCGAGCGATATGCCTATTATTATTAAATGATAATTTTTGTTAAAACCATGTCAGGGAACATTGTTATGAGCAAAAAAACAGAACTAAAACAATTACAAAGAAAAACTAAAATTTGACGATGAAAATTAAAAATAAAAGGTATTAAACAAATATAACTAACATATGGAAGGTTCAGAGTTAAAGTGGACCATATTTTGCCCATTTTGCACTAGCACTGCCATGGAAGAGTAGAAATGTTATATTTTTGGTATAATAGTGAATCAAGTCCATAGTTCAATTTTTAACCAAAGAGATAGCAGCAAGAACAATTGGAAGTCAATGTTAATTAATGGCAACTAATCAACTTTGAGATCTGTTTTCTCAGAAATGAATCTCATGGACTTGGTTCACTTTAACTCTAAACCCTCCATATATAACTAGGAAAGCTATTTAACTTAAAAGCATTTTGGTACAAGGATACTTCAAATTAATATTCTGCCTAACACTAACAGTATGCTCAAAATTAAACTTCATACAGTCAACTAAGATTCTACAAGAAAACAAATCTGAAAATAAAAACTCTTGACACTTAGGAGCTTTTTTTTTTTTTTTTTTTGGGTAGAAATGAATTCAGTTTTTAATTTTAAAAAATACTTTCTAAGCAGTCTAAAATAACTTCTTAAATGATCATTATTTCTACTCATCTCTGTAAGTGTCTGTTTAGGCAAAATGTTTATTCATAAGATGCTTAGAACTAGTTTGTTTAAACCAGTGCTTATGAGATCAGAAAAAAACTAAACCATGATACCTGATCAGTGATGAACATGATTCATTTCTAATTATAGGTAGGACTGTTTTAAACACAGGAAATTTATTTTTTAGCATTCAATTGGCCATTAAGATTTCTGTTATATAACAAAAAAAAAAAAAAAAATCAAATTACAGTCATTAATAACAAAAAAAATTTTTTTTCTAAGATTGGTTTTTCTGACTGGAACTATTCTTGATTGTGCAGGTAAAAGAGAATTGGTTGAACATTTCTACGTTATGATTTAACCCAGGTATAATATGTTCATGTTAAAAAAATGTAAAAAGAATTTGATTCTAAAAACTTTCACATTTAACCAAGAATTTGGTTATGGATTTCAACCATGATTGTCATCAGAATAAATACAGTAAAGCTTTTAATTATGCAATTAATTTAACTAACCCTGCTCAGAATATTTTATTTTATTATCTGTTTTATTTGTTAGCTCGGTGCTGCTAGGTTCCATGACTTCCAAGTAATTAACTTGTGAAATTATGAATCAAACATCTAAGGATTATGAAAGCATTCTTAAGAGTGAAAGTCACTTTTGTTAAGAGGTGTAAAGCAGGCCATATAATATCTTAATTGAAATGCTATATTTATCATAGAATTGTGATATCTGTCTCCTTCCATTTCAGTAGCTATATTTTCATTTTCTGTGTTTGTTTTTTCATGGTTTGGCTGTATTTATGCTAAGGATTCAAGAGGGTTTGGTAGGGTCTTACATTTTGAAATCAATTTAAAGTATATTATAGCATTTTAGAGCTCAGTAAAACATTCATAGCTTCTAATACAATTGATGAATTTAAACAAACTTTGCTTCTTATTTTTAAGCAATGTTAAGCATTTGTTATCAGTATCTCATTTTAAGATGCAGTGTTCCATCCAGGCTTAGTTATGCACTATCCATCCAATTAAACATAATTAATCTGATTACATTGATGCAAAGATATTTGCCTGTCTTTGATGCTTAAAATTGGGGATTCTAAGCCCAACTGAGGATGATGGGATTTTTCTCAAGGGAGAATTCAGTCATTACACATTCTACCAGAAGAGTACTAAAACCATGGGTCAATGTAATACTTTCCTGCTGCACATTAAACATGTCATAAAAACCTAAAATAGAATTTTATTGATGAGTTGGATCTTATTAATTGTTGAAACCCTTTTAAATCTTTTATTGTACTTATTGCAAAATTCTGAACATACTCTGCTTAAAAAGTATTGGAGAATGAAGATTATGATGAAATATAAACCTTCTTCCATTGATTTCATTGGAGATCTTAAGAGCTTGCATCTTTAAAGATGGGATTTCATGTAACTTAGCATGGAAAATTGTGGAATGAATTTAATTAAATGGAATCATTAAAATGTCATTTAAAAATTTCATGCTAATGGTATTCTTTTAATAACTAATCATTTGGCCAATCACAAAAGTCTGGATGTTGGAGTGTATAATTCTCCTTTCAGGATTAAATGAATAAAGTATTTGACTTTAACTAGTTGTATACAAGATATAAAGGAATTGAATTTGTCCTTTTATATCATAAATAGCATAAAAAAGAATAGAATGAATGTCCTGTGACTAAAAAGAAGTTAACATATTAAAAGATAAAATATTTGTTACTTTAGCTTTTGTACTTTATAACATAATGTTTAATTTGATGAAATAATTTGCAAGAAATATGTATGCAAATTTTACAAAATTCTTTTATTATGCATCCTTAATGCAATCATTTTTTTTAAAAAATCGCTATGGGGATTGATTTTTGTTAGATTTTATTTACTAAGTAAAACAAAATTTGTCAGTATAAATTAAATTTCTATGAGCTTTAAAATTCAAACAACAATTTTTGGATGTCAATATGTAATTTGGTTTATAATTTTCTATAAGATTTCATCAGTAAACTTCTTGGTAAAAAGCCAATAACATGCCATATTCCGGGTAATTGAATGAAACTAAACTCTTTGCAGTGTTTATTCATTTGGAATTTTACATGTTATTTTCATAAAGTGCTTGGTACAAAGGTAATGTTGTTCAAAGGAAAAATATTAAAAATTGATACATTTTCAGTCCAAGGTGTGAAATTTTAAAATTATGAATATTTGTTTTATTTGCTTCATGTAAATGAGTGTTAATAAATTTTAAGTATGTTAATAAAATTCAGTTTTTAAACCCTGTTAATTCGGTTGACTCTTACTGTCATGTTTCAGAACACAAAAATGGAAATCTGCTCCTAACGATATAGCTCGTTTTATGAAAAGGCTCATTTTTAACTATCTATTGTCTCTTTCAGGAGAATGAGCAAAAAGATTTGAATTTAGAAATATTTTTATTTCATATTTATTTTTGTTTTTATATTATGAGATAATAACTGAATGCACATTTTTTATTACTTTTTTTATATGCATTATTTTTTAATGTGAATGAAAGGGCAATACTTTACATATAGCCAACTTCACTGCTATTTAAAAAGAAAGGAGGTATTTTATAAACATGTTGATGAAAAATTGTGACATAGATTCCTTTTTGTTGCACAAAAGATACCTGTAGATGTTAGATTGATAGATTTTCATGATAAGATTTAATGATTACCTACCCTTGATCTTTTATAGGACAGTTACGTTATATCATTGAGTTTCATGCCTATCAAGCATGCGACTGTTAGATCGCATGGTTCTAACATCATGTCAAGAACCTTTAAACCAAGGCAAGAAATATGTGGCTGTTGACTTACTTACTAAGGAAACACTTTTTTGTGTTGTTGAGGTTGGTGCAAAGTTTATTTCTATGATACAGTAAGGTTTATAATTAAAAAATAATTTTTGAATGAATGCTTCTTATATTTTATTTTATGTTCTAAATTTATTTGAATTTTTAAACTTTATTAGGAACAAAGTTACACTTATATTGTATAAGATATTTTAAATTTTATAAAAAAAATACTAATAGGTTATTATTATTATCATGGTAGTTACAATCATTATTAAGAAATTGATTGAATTATCTATTCAGTTAATTTTTATTTTATAAAATATAATTTTCATAATAGTGCATTTGATTCCAGTCAAAACTGTTTTTACAGGTTCTCTCGTTAGTACAATGTTTAGGTTTATACAGAATTATCAATGATTATTTTTCATTAATGCATGATTGAGTATAATATAGAGTAATTTTTGGGGTATAATACGCACCCCCTTCCCCACTTTGACCCTCCCTCCTGACCCCCCCTCCAAAATATATTATTTTTTTTTTAATCGTATCTTCATTGCGTTTATTATCAGAATAATAAGTAGTTTTCATTTTTTTTAACTTTTATTTTTTTTCCCCTGCGTATTATACCCCGAAAATTACAGTAATTTTAATATTTATCTCATTTTATCTTAGAAAATTTTTCTCTGTATGAGCAAGATTTTGAGGATAGCTTTTCTTATATGAAAATTAAACATAAATTCAAGAATAGGAAAACTCACAATATTGAGTATCATTAGAAAGACACCAGAAAAAAAATTACTGCTTTGCTTGGTATGGCATATGATAAAAATCCTCATGGACCCATCTCGAGTTATTCTTTCACCTGTAATTAATTGTGTGTACATCCCTTAGTTTTAATTACAGCTTTAATGCACTTTAATCACAATGGTGTCTTTATATAGTCTTTGTCTATCTCCAACCATGCTGCATACAATTTATCTCGCAGGTCGACAATGTTAGTCGAATGGCGATTCTTCCACTTAACACGTTGCTTCAGGTGGTCTCACAAATTCTCTATTGATTTCAGATATGGGGATTAGGTGGGCCAATCGAGGTGCTGCTTGGTTTGATCATGCTCGTCAAACCACTTCTGTGAAGAGAACCCTGCCGGAGCTAGTCCTGTGAAGTGAACCCTGCCGTTATCATATTAATAGTAAACACCGTCCAGGTCACAGACATTCTTGACAGGATTCACAAAAGGCAGTAGTTGTCCATGAGAAATGTCACGATCGTGATGCTAGTTAAGCCTGGTTCTAAATTTTCTAAGAGAGATCCATGTTATTATACCGAAAACTTGCCCACAGCATCACAGAGCCACCACCTGCCTGCATCATACCTTGGACACAATCAGGGTGAAAGGCTTCATTGCTTCTTCTATGCACATGATGTCGAGTGTCATCCGAATAAAGACTAAACTTTGATTCATCTGACCAAATCATGCGTTTTCAATTGTCTACAGGTCAGTTCTGATATCGCTTACATTACTGTATTGCTTTCTTGTGAGTTGGAGTGAGCATCGGACGCTTGCGAGGTAACCGGCTTCAGATGCCCATTTTATGCAGTTGTCTCCTTAAGGTTCTTTCATAAACTTGTCTGTGGAGACTATTTTTGGCTTCTTGCCGCAGTTCCTGGCTGGTTTGAAAGCATTCGGCTGTGATCTGTTGTGATATTCCTCTTTGGTTCCGTTGAATCAGCACTGACTTTCGACCACAGTTTTAACGTTGTTGAATCTGACGTGCCTGTGGACCATTTCTTGAATTCACATTTGACTGTGCGCTTTGATACTCCAGCAAAGGTATGTACTTCTTGCATGGAAGCCCTTTTGCCTGCCCAAATGCTATGATCTCTTTCTGCCACTGAGATACGTTTTTTTACGACCCATTTTTCACAGCAAAGTTCCACATGGAATAACACAAACTGATGTTAACAATGCTCATACATTAATGTTAAGTACTACTATCTAGCAGTGAAATGTGTTCATGCGCGTTCATCTGTATATTCAAACTACGTTACTTTACATGGAAGCGTTGTCGAACTCTCAAGTGACTTAATTTTTTGTCCGGTGTGCTTAGAACAGAGATAAATCGAATCTCAAGGGAAGAGCAGAAATCTTTTGATTTTTTAGAGTCTTTGATTTATTGAGGTAAAATAAAATTTGGTTTATCGGTTAGGTAAAATAAAATTTGAATTATTGAAGTTAAATAAAATAAAATTCGAATTATCAAGGTTAAGTAAAATAAAATTCTAATAATAGAGATTTTGTGTGAATTTAACTAACCATATGAAAATGCAACAATGCAAATTATGTTAACGAAAATTGAAATTTATTTACATAATATATAATCATGTACTGTACTTAAAAAGCTAATTAAATAAGTTGCAATTTTTTTGCCTGCTTCATAGTATGAAGCGTCTGCATGCCTACTTTCAAAAAGGGCAGAAAACACTTGTTGACAACCAAGCAGCAACATTTATTTTTAGCTATTTATGCAAATGATTATTCAATTTATAGTGCAAATTAGTTGATAGGACGATTATGTAGCCAACTGGAATTGAGTACGCTTATGAATGAAAGTCAATCAGAACCACTTATGAAAACTTGTAATAGGGAAGAGATAAAAATTGAGGTCTGAATTGACAAAATTTGATTTGTGGGCTACTTTATTTGTGTTAACTTCGATTTATGGAGGCTAACTTTCCCACCAAAAAATTCAATTTATGGAGGTTTGTTACTTCAGATTATAGTAATTTTAGCCTCCGAACAGAAGGGAATAGACTGAAAATTCAAATTATCAAGGTTTGATTTATCGAGGCTCTACTGTAATCACAGGAGGAGGAGGGGGAGGGGGCAGACTCTTAAGAAAATGCCTTTTAAAATGGGAGAACAGGAAGAAAAGTGACTCTAAATATACATTTTACATTTCATCTGCAATTTCAGATATAAAATTCTTAATTTTCAAATAAAAGTTGTGTTTTTTTTTAATAGTTGTTGCAAAAGAAAAAAAAGAAAAAAAGAAAAAAAAACATAATCTAAAAAGAGATAACAACCATTATTCTATTTTCCTGGTTCAGCATTTATTTTATTAAATAAAACTTTATCATTTCACAGGTTAAATCCAAAGTGAGAGAAGTGTTTGAGCAGATAACCAATTATCTGGGGATTAAAGATGTATATCTTTTTGGATTGGCATTGAAAACAGGTTTTTCTTTTTTTAATAATTTTAATAGCAAATTTTCAATTAAAAAAAATGGCTTATTAACAGAAAGGAATTATTATTTATTTATATTTTGTTTATTTACTGTTCCATTTTGAATAGATAACGAATATGTCTTTTTAAATCCTGACATAAAATTATCAAAATATGCATCGAAGCAGTGGAAAGCTCATAATAATTATGTAAGTTATTTATTCTCCATTGCTAATTGTACATTGAACGACCAATTTATTAGAGACACCCTGCTAATAGCGTGTTGCGCCTCCTTTAGTGGCGAGAACTACCTGAATACGTGCTGGCATGGATTCAACAAGCTGTTGAAACCATTGCAGAGGAATAGCAGCCCAGGCTGACATCACAGCGTCCCGTAATTGGTGAGGTTGGACGGTAGTGTGGGAAGGCTTCGGATGGGTCTCTCCACTTCATCTCATTAAATGCTTGATCTGGTTGAGATCGGGCGACTGAGCTGGCCACTGAAGCAGGTGGAAGTCCGTGTCACATTCCTCGAACCAGTCCAAGACCATTCGAGCACGGTGACAGGGAGCATTGTCCTGCTGAAACTGTCCATCACCACCAGGGAAAACAGTCATCATGAACAGGTGCACCTGATCGGCAACAATGTTAAGGTAGTGTGTCGCGTTCAGGGATTGTCTACGGATATCAGAGGACCCTGTGTGTCCCAAGAGAATACACCCCAAACCAGCACTCCTCCTCCACCCGCCTGTGCGGTTGTCTGTTGACAGGATGGGTCCATGGCCTCGTGCTGTCTATGCCAGATGCGCAGTCTGCATGATGAAGTAGGAACAGCGATTCGTCGGACGAGGCGACCTTCTACCACTCATCCAGTGTCCAGTGGCGATGCCTGTGTGCCCATAGCAGGCGCGCTTTCCTATTTTGCGGTGACAGAGACGGTTCCCGTACTGGCTGCCTGTTGTTAAACCCAGCTCGATGCAAGGTGCGCCACACCGTGTGCTCCGAAGTGGGTTGAGATGCTTCCTCATTGAACTGTGCTGCAATTTGTTGGGCTGTTCCCGTCCTGTTGCAGTGGATGATTCGTGCCAGTTGCCATTGGCCTCGTTCATCCACGGCCCTGTTTCATCTGGAGTTGTTTGTTGGAGGTTGTTTTTTGGCATAACTGCCATTCACGGAATACCCTTGACACTGTTTACACGTGAAAACCCGAGGAGGTTCGCGGTTTGCGAAATGCTCAACTGCACCCGTCCAGCTCCAACGATCGTGCCTTGTTCAAAGTCGGTCAAATCCTTGGATTTACCCATATTTAGTCCACTTCTGCTGCTGACTGCAACTTGTGATCCGATGCATCCCTTTTATACATGGCTTCGGCCTGTTTCATTGTTTGGGTGTCACTGGGAGGCCGATCCATTTTCAGTAAGAGGGGTCTCTAATAAATTGGTCGTTCACTGTTTATTGTTCATTGTTTTTAAGTTTTCTTTAGTGGTTTCTAATAATCAAAAAATAATAGTTAAATATATCAAAATTATTAGAGCCAAGTGAAAACTTTTATAACTCCATTCAAACTTTCCGTTTTAGCATTAAGCTTTCCAGTTTGGAAGATTTGCTCCAACAGATGCACTAGGGCTTATTTTCAGGGGATATCTTATAGCTCAATTAGTTTGGGAACTGCTGCTATAGAATATATATAAAGTGATATTAAAATATATGGTATATTCTTTTTAAAATAATATTTTTGATCTATGAGCAGTCACCTTGGTAGACCTCTTTTAAATAAATTAGTCATATAAGTTATATCCAGAACATTAATTTATTTCTATTTGTTTACATGAGTTAACTTTGCAATATAAGAAAACAACCTGAATCTTTTTTTTATTCCTTTTATTTATTTATTTTATTTAGGGTTTGGATGGTGGCAAACCATTGCTTACACTTCTTCTGCGGATTCAATTTTATGTATCATCTCATCTCTTAATTGGGTAATTTTCTTTCTCAAACAGTCCCTAAATAATATACATTAGTTGTATGCTTGTTTTATGCTCTTATATTAAGTAAATCAAAAATCATTTCTTAATAGCACAAATATTAAAGTGAACATGATATTCAAAGAAAAGCCATTAGAAGTTATATTTTGGTTTATAATTTCTTTTTCACCATTTGATCTTTGTTGTTTATTAGGAAAATCATGTTACATGTATTGCTATTTTTCTTTAATTTTTTCAGGGAAAAAGTGACTAGATTGCATTATTATCTTCAACTTCGCGAAAATGTATTATGCTATCTGCCACGTTGTTCTGAAGAACAGTATTTTTTGCTTTGTGCTTATGCTTTGCAGGCCGATCTAGGAAATTATGACAGCGCCAAACATGTTGGACATTATTTTGATCCAAAAGATTATTTCCCTCCTTGGGTTTGTTACTTTTCTTTTATTTTTGTAAATAAGTAAAGTTATTATATACTTTTTAAATATCTGTAAATTCTAATACAGTTTAGGTAATGACCTTTTCATTCTTCATATTATAATCTTTATTATGTTCAGAATTCCCCTTTGAAAAATAAAGAAAATTAAGGTAAACTCTATGGAAAATTCGATCTTAATATTTTTTGCTTATTATTGTTCAAGGGTAAATTCAGAAGAGTTTCTTGATTCTCCACCAATCCTTTTGCTCTCCATTTTCTTTTGAGAAAATATTCAGATGTTGACCTTCCTCAATCCAGCCTTTGGATAAGTTTCACTTCTCATCTAAGTTTTTGGCATCATTTTTTCTGTCTTCAGAATGCCTTCAAATTATTCACACCTTAAACTCAAATTTTATAGAAAATGAGCCAAACAGTGGACAGGCAATTCATAGAAAAATTAAGGAAAACACTCTTTTACAATTGTTAATAATACTCTATCATGGATGCTTTAATGACATTTTATATCATGGATACATATTTTTGGTACCCAAACCATCATCATCAAAAATTACGACCACCTTTTATGCTAGTATGGGCTTGGCCCCTGATAATGTGCATCCGTGATAGTGTGTTAAAGTTTATGGAATAATGGTTACCTTATGGTCACCTTCCATGCTTTTCCAGATATTTTTCTTTGAATATGTAGTGCATGATTCAAGTTCAATCATTGAGGATTTTGTTGACTACCTCTGTGGTAGCACTTTTTATTAGGCCTCACAGTTGTGCAGCACCATAAAGAATTCCTCTTTGCACTGCTTTTTGTAACTGATGTCATTTGCTTACAAAATAATGGACTTCAATAAATTCTATGAGTATGTTAGAGTTTCATTAGATTTAAGAAATTTTTTATAGGGTGACCCAAATTTATCCAGCATAATTGTTTAGGAACATTGTATGGTTCAAATGGAACAAAAAATGTCCTATAAACATTACATCTAGTTTTGATCGTGTGTGAGATATCGACGTTCGTAACCGGTGCATTGGAGCTGGGGGCAATGATTTTGAGGGGCTTCCTCGACATTGATTTGTTACTTTCTTCTTACTCCTTGTATCATTTTAGTTTTGTTTTGTATTCAATGTGATGTTCTGTCAGTATGCAGAATAAAAGTGATCTCCACTCTCAAGTGTTTTATTTATTTGTTTTAACAACTCTACAAGAAAATAGACAAACGTCGATATCTCACACATGATCGAAACTAGATGTATTGTTTATAGGCCATTTTTTGTTCCATTTGAACCATACAATGTTCCTAAAAATTATGCTGGATAAGTTTGGGTTGCCCTATATATGATAAAGCATTATTAATATACTTCTTTGATTTGAAATAAAGTCGAATGTGACCATAGAATTTATCCTTAACAATAAAAAAATCTAAAGCAAATCCTTATTAATAGAAGCAAACTAAAGCATTGTACTATGTACTGCTTATCATTACTGAGTAAAAATGCACTTAAATTAGCATAGAAAATTTGATTCTTTTGCCGTCTTCTTATAGATAATAAAAACATGTGGATGCATTCTTTAAAGTTTCAAATGCATGACATTTATTTTAATTACAAACTCATAAAATGTCTTTCTTTAGATGCTCCAGCGGCTTGGAAAGGATTATATCATTCAGAACACTCCATCTGTGCATAAAGATGTTTTTGGGCGTAGCCGCAGTGAAGCACAAATGGCCTTCATACAGGAAGCATCTTACATGAATGGAGCTTTAAATTTGCATCTTTACAAGCTTTTAAAAAAGAAGAATGATAGTGGAAATTTTGTTTGGCTTGCTGTTTGTCCAAATGGCATTGAAATTCATCAGGTATAAAATCTTATGTAATATTTTAGAAGATTAATTTCAGATAATAATTCAGAAGATAATAATTCACTTAGCAATGCACAGTGCTTGATATAGGAACTTGATATCTTGGCATTCTGAACTGTCAATTTTCTTTTGAGTGGTCCTGTTGCTGAAACAGCGGGATAGACAAACAACTTATCATACCATGTTTTGAAATGTTTCTTCTAGCCATAATCATACCAAGCAAAGATTTTTACATAGCTTTTGTATATTATTTGCAGTGCATCTGTCTGCTTAATGACATATCTTGCCGTTCTCTGCTTCTGGATGTCAAGATTTTGTTGTTCCTGAGTGCATGTATAATTAATATAGTGAACTAAATTTATTGGGAAGTCTTTACCAATGACTCATTGAAAATCAATGTATGGAAAGATGTACAGGGTTAGCGAGAAATAAAAGAGCTCATTGTCTCATTTCCCACTTCAAAGAGCTCTGAAGTGTGTTCTACTGTTCCAAATGAGACGAAATTTGTACTACAGATAAATCTGCAGTACACATTTTGTCTCATTAAGAGCAGTAGAACATACTCCAGAGCTCTCTGAAGTGAGGAAACTTATTTCTCGCTAACCTTGTACATTAAATTAGAGAAGATAATTGGAAAAATGCAGTTGTCTGTGGTATTTTAGCAGTCACCTTCAGAGTCTGGATAGCTAAATCATCACAGAAGCAAGTATTCCACTTCTGGTGGGATGAAGTTCAGTAATCACATGAACTAGTGTTGAGGTCTGGTTTGGATCTGCATTAGGCTATTTTTAGGATTCTTGATCTTGCATAAAATAGAAGAAACATCTTACCTATCTTGGACAAAAAAACTTCCTAATTAATTATTTATTTACATTAATTGCAAGTGTAATTCTATGTTTTGTAATTTTTTTATTAGCTTAAAGCAGATGGTGTCATGGAGAAACTGACAACGTTTTTATGGAGTGACATTAAAAAATTATATTTTGAGGTGAGTACATTAAATTTTATTAATATTTTTAAAACCTTTACCTCCTTGTAATTTTTTAAAGTTTTTTTCTTTAATGTAAATTTAAAAGTCATCTTTCTTGAGATGTCGACTTGATTCATTAACTCTTAAGTTGTTTACTGTGTTTCCATAGAAACGGAAATTTGAAATTCGTATCACTAGTTGTCCTGATGTACGAAAATATACATATTATGCAAGTAATGATGAAAAACCAAGATATCTTTTACATCTTTGCAAAATAACACATCAACTATCAATGGCAGTAGCACCAAAAATTTTAGAGTTGCAAAATTCAGAAACAGATGGTAACTTGTTTATATTATTTAATTAATGAGTTTTGTGAACATTTATTACTATCTTTTATGTTTATTTAGTAAATTTAAGCATTTCCTTTTTTTTAAAGGCAAAAAAAAATATCGTGAGTCTTACATATACAGTGATAGTTTTGACATGGAATGGGAACAAAAATATGGTTCTTGTGAAATAACTTATCGAGATTTCAGCACACTCCCAAAAGCTGGCAAGGGTCATGATCAGCGGATATCTGTCATAAGCAATACAAGTTCTAATACAACCTCTGGAATTGTTAGTGATAAAGTGCAAAGTTTAGATGGAAGCGAAGGTCAGTATTTCCTTTATTAACCCTTTTGTTGCAAAAGCAGATATATAAATCTAAGATTTTATTACCTTTATCTGCAGAAAGTGAATTTACCTCAAAGCCATTAAAAAAAAAAATAGTTGCCATCTAGATATCAATTTTTTTTTTTTTTAACCACTTTGCGATGTAGGATAATCCATCTATCTTATTTTCCCCATTAAAATTGCAAAGCACTTATAGGAAGCTTAGATGTTCCTCTAGTAACGGCAACTCGGATCTGACTGGATCTGAGGCACAAAGCTTTCAGCAATCAGTTCTGACTGCATCTTAGAAAATGTTTCGCCAAGGACTTGTAATGTCAAGGCCGGTTGAACAATTCATCTTGATGGTCATGCGATCATTTTGCTATTTAAACTTTACATTTTCCATCCAACTACAAGAAAGCAATAGTATTTTTATTCAGATTGTGGTAACTACTACTGATAGTATTGACGTTGACGCTGTTTCAATGGGCTTGGGCAGTGACGATTTATTACTAATTTACATGTTTATTTTCAAGCAAGTCACGTTAATTAAGTTGCACCAGTTTGCATGATCATATATTCGGTTGAACCATCTAATCATCTATTCTGCAGTTCGATGGCACTGCAATCTCAAAGTCAGTTAATTTAAAGTTTAAAAATCTCCACGGTTTGAGCTTGATCTGGTTGTATTCCATTTTTCACAGGGAATCACTACTACTTTAATGTTTTGTCCACTTACAAGGGAAGTACATGAACATGTACCTTACAGATTCAAAAAAAATTGAAATATGTTACTCATCTGAAGCTACTATTGATGCTTGCAAAATAAGAAATCACTAAATTTTGTTACTTTCAAAATAAACCATGAAAACCAAAAAAATTAGCACAGAGTCATACAAAGACTCCATTGTTAATGCCATGTGTGTGTTAACGCACTTGATGAAACTTCTTTCTTCCACTACTCAGCAATAAGCACGCATCTACTTCACATGAAAGCAATGGAAATAGCAGCAGACGATAATTGAAAGGATTCTCAAATTTCTAAACAAACTTATTTTTTAAAAATTGATTATTAAAATTAGCTAATTGCCTTCCAGTAAAAAATATCTATAATAATGAATAACCATTTCCTTAATTTATTATTTCATTTTATTAATTAATTCAGTAATTTTCGTAAATTTTCCGGGGCTTGTGTAAAGTGAAACGAGGGCAAGGCTGTCGAGTGATTTGTTGCATTGGTGAGGGGGTATGTATCGCGGTGCTTTATAATTTTAAATAAAAATAGTATTCATGGATGCTTACCTCATCTTATAAATTATTTTGAGACAAATAATTGTATAGCAAAATTAAGGTTTTGTGCTTAATGACACTGCTCTATCTGCAATTTTTTGGCAACCACCTTTAAAGATTTCGATTCCCCACTTACCGTCATGTTTCCAGAGCACTACTGCCATGCAATGCCATCGCTTCTACGGTATGCTTGTGTGCAAATAAAGAGTTCTCTCGTACACCTTCGTGTGCTTCCCTTGTTAGTGGGTTTCATGCACAGTGAATTATTTACAAAATTCAGTTGTCATATTTTTAAGTTTTAAGAATTATTTGGTTATTAATTTTTGTTAATTTTTTATTTGTTTTTAGATGACTTAGATTTAGAAATAATGTTGAACTCGCCTCCAGCACTTTCTGTTGAATCCCTTCCTAACACTGCAATATCCGATAGCGAATGGGAACCTCATTCTTATTATAGATCAGTATCGGCAATGAATTTTTCATGTGATGGTTAGTACTTTATTTTCTTAACTTATTTAAAAATATAAGAAAAATGTTTCAGAACCACATTTTAATTCTTAAACGTTGTCAGGAATATATATTTTTAATTCCATATGTGGCTTCAAGCACACAAACTGATAAAGGTGTGTTGTCATGATGGAAAAAACAGTTCTGATTGTATAAGCAAAAAATTGTAAACATAAATTGTGGCTACTTACATAAGGAGAAATAGGCAAAGTCTTCTATTTGTCCACAATAAAGTTTAAATTCTATTGTAGACAAGTGGAAGACTTTGCCTATTTCTCCTTAGTTCTAATTATGCCAAATTTCTTCCTCAGATCTTCCCAGAGATGTTTCAGAACTTGGAGATGGTAAATCTAGTTCACTGTGGTCATACCAGATGGGAAGAATTCATGATGAATGCCATTGACATCAGCATGACTTTGACTTTGGAGTGAACCTGATGTGCTGTTTTTTAGCCTAGGCAATTTTCACCAACCCACTGGAGGAATGAACTTTGGTTTCATTGTCATAGCTGTAGAGTAGTGTTCATCAATAATGTTTGACAAGAAAGTTTCATTCTCCTCAGCTTGGTTGAGGAGATCCTGACTCAGTGCTCTTTCTGATGGGTTTCTGTGGATGCTTTCCCCAGTTTGACATAGAATTTCACTGCATAACTGGTTTGTGCAAGTTGCTCATCATGAAATTAGACAAACAATGTGCATAAACTAAGCTAGTTATTGACAGTCTAACAATGGGAAGTTATTTGCATGCAGATAATGCACCATCCCACTGATGCTGTATGACTAACAGTAGTCATGCTATTCAAAATGTCCTGAGATTTTTTGAACAGACCTTGCAAATCAAATGAAAATTTTAGATTTTATCTAATGTTTCATTAAAAAAGTGCCTTGAAAAACTGAAAATTAAGTAAATATCCAGATGATAATATTCTTTGTGATATGAGAAACTGGCCCAGTGTACGTAGTCTCTAATTGATGATAAATATGTGCTGATGCAAATTTATCAATCAATAACAATGTCACCTTTCACACTTTTACAAGCAAATAAAGCCATGGGAATTTTTTTGGTGATCCCTATCACAATAACATTTGTTTTTAGACCTCACAACTTATTCTGCATTCCATTTTATGATTCTGAAACTCGTGCTTGTGAATGACCATAAAATCATGGATTTCAGTGTGCCGATTTTCATTAATTTCAAAAATTTAAGTTTGATTTGTAAATTTTTGTACATGCTAAGTGATGTTAATACTTTCATCTTTCATTTTAAATAGAATATATGTGACCATAGAGTTTATCTTTAATGTTTAATTATTGAAGCAGTCCATTTTGTAATTTATCTTTAAATTAAATTTCAGATTTACCATTAGAAATTCTTCAGTTGAAAGATGAACAGAAGGCCAAGAAATTAGAGAATTGTTGTGTGCTACCTAATTTTACTGCCAGGTCACAAACCAACAGCAGTTCCTCATATCAGAGTATTTCTACAGTGAGGTCCTGCTCTCAACTCAATGTTAATAGTTCGCTGGAAAACAAATGCAACACTAGTAGTCTGCCCTACTTGTCTTGTAGCTGCACTCCAGCTGCCAGCGATGACTTCTCAGTGGCGAACTGTTTACCAAAGACTTATAGTGCTAACCATTTGGATTCTTCGCTGGGTCATTGTCATCATTACCACCATCACCATCATCACCATCATTATGTCTGCAATTCTAGTAGCGAAGCTAATATGATGAAACCACAGATTTCACCATTTAATCTGACAGATGAGTCTGAAGCAGACATGTCAGATGGAACATTGTCACTTGCTCGAGAGAAAAAAAGGCCATGCAGAAAAACGTCAGAAAATCATTGCATTAAAACAAAATCAACAGCATCATCTCATCCCACAAATTCTCGCATTTTGACTAGTATTGGTGTTCAAGCGCCATTTTTACCCCCACCAAATATCAATTTCCAGTTACCTCAAAATCGTACAAAAATAGGAGTTTCATCTTTGTCAAGAGCAGCTCATCTAGGTAAAAGTTGCAGTGCGATATCCAATTCTTCTACTGTGCCTAAAATGCTTCATGACCCTGACATAAACTCTAATTTTCTCAAAAGGTTATCTGTAAATCTACCTCCAACCCCATTGTTTTATTCAGATGACTTGCCAAAATATGAACCAGTTCTCACAAATAGTTTAGAGAATTTGGAATTGCTGAAAACAATTTCTGCTACCTCACCAACTTACCCTATTGGGAAACCGAAGTTGGAGGATTTTCAATTTGATGGCAAGATAATTCATAAAGATAAATTAGAAAATGAAGAAGAACTCAAATTAGAAGAATTGGATTTCATTCCACCTCCACCTTTATATGCAAATCCAGAGGACTCCACACATAATGATAATTCTGATGAAGAATTATGTTCTCAGGAGTCAAATGACCGTTTTCATACACTATCCAGTCAACTGAATTCTTTAAATCCCCATTCCCAAGATTCGCTGTTGACAGATTCTGGGGCGTTATTAAATTGTAGTGATGTAATGAGGACTGAATTGCATTCTGCAGATGAAAAATTTCAACATTCATTTATTCCACCACCTCCAGCACCCTTCTTAAGCAAGGTATAGTTTGAACTTTATTTTCTTTAATTTATTTTCATTTTTAATTAAATACAGGTGATCTCTTTTCAACCTGTTTTTTTGTATTTTCAATATCAAACTGAAGAAGATGACTTAGTCATCAAAATGTACATTTATGATTAGTAAACCTTATGTGGAAAGGTGTTTTCCTTCTCTGTTTTATTTGTACACTGCTGACCTGTTCGAACGCGGCAGGGCCAGCATGTCAACTAAATCTGTTGTTACATGGGGGACCGCCCCTCCACATGAACCAGCCCCGCCGCGGGCCCCCCCCCCGCCAAGAAAAAAAAAAATTTCTGGCTACGGCCCTGGAACACGGTCCGATGCAATGCGGAATCGGCTCCAACGCTCGATCTAATGCGGTCGTATGCATTAGATCGAGTCCGCAGTGTATATTCTCATCCACAGCTTCAGGTGAAGATGGAGAACCTAATCTAACCTAAACCTCAGGTATAATGAACCAATTCTTGAAGTCCTAACTACCCCAATGTGTGTTTCAATGCCTTGCAATTCATTATAAATAACTTTTACTGCATTTGTGTAATTGTTAATTTTTTTTATTTGCCAAATTATTGATTTGTTTATTTGAAATATAATAGAACCTTGATTATCCAAACCTCTATTATACGAATCCTCTATTATCAGAACTCTGCTTCAACTTAAAAAATAAGGGATTTGACTTTGTCAAAAAAATGAAGATGGTGAAACAGACAAAGATTGATAATTTTTTCAATCTTACCTAAGCAAAATGTGTTGTATATAATTTTTATTTTCAAAATATACTGTACTGTACCTTTAAAAATAACATTAGATACTTAATTGACTTGTATCCTATTTTTTCAACCTTGGTTATCTGAACCACCTTAAGACCCAATTAGTTTGGTTAATTAATGTAAAAAAAATCATAGGACCAAAAGAACATTTATTAAGATGCATTAAATTCGAGCGGCACTTACATCAAGTGGTTAAGTACACTCAAAAGCATTGGGTTGTGTTAAAAAAAAAGTTTATATTTTTAGGTTAAAGTGGACACAAAACTTTTGTACTATAAATAATTTTGTTCAACTATTTATGAATCATCGAAGGGGTAAATTAAAAATTCCCTTCTTCCAGAACTTTCCATTTTCTGGGGAAAAAAACTGATCCAAGTGCACTTTGCAATCCTCCAAAGAAGTGAAACTTCTCATTCCGGGAATTTTGGAGAGACTTGAAGAGGTGGAAATATGAAGGTCCCAGTCGTGGTGTAAGGCAGAATTTCTGCAGTCCTCCTCCTCTTGGAGGAGGGGAGGGGGGATCAAACTAACTTCGGTCTGAGGAACTTCAAACAAAACTATCATATAATAATGAATATACTAGTAAATTAGATTGCATTATACAGTATATAGAGTACATTAATTCGCCTCCCCCCCCTCAATTTCCCATCCACTTTACCATTGCCAAAAACTAACTCGGAGGAGGGGGGCTTCAAATGAACTTTGATCTGCAAAATTCAAATGAAACTACATATGATATTTAATATACTGATACATTACAGTACAACATACAGAACATTAATTCCTTTTTTTTTTCCTCTCAAATTTCCGTCTCGGAAGTGAATTCTCAAAAACAAGATGGTAACATCCATTCGCAAAAAAGTCACTGCGATTCATTTATTATACCTTCTCTTGCCATCAAAAAACTTGCCAGAAATTTTTCGTATTAACCGAATATTCATAAAAAACATTTTCGTATTATTGGAACAATTTTACATGTAAATTACATCGACAGGGTCGGGGCAAAGAATAATTTTGTATTAAGTGAAATTTTGTATTAAGCGAGTTCGTAATAAGTGGGCTATTGTGTAGTAGAACACTTATGGTAAATTTCATGAGCAATTTCACAAGTTTTCAACATTGTACACTGCCTTTGACAGGCTACTAGTTCAATCAGTAATCTAGCTCTTGCTAAACATGATGCTGCATATCTTGAGTAACATTACACTTAGACTTTTGAGTTGTTTCTACACAAATTGTTAAAGTTTGAGATCATTTGAATGAGAATTGGTCAAGTTATTAGATTAAGAATTGATATCAAATTTTCTAAAACGCTCTGTATTTATTATATACTAGGCCATCCTGCAGCATAACAGTAAATTAGTAGATTAAATAGTGAATATTATTCCCTCCACCACCCCCAGAATAACCGGGCAAATGACTTATTAGGTATCTTAAATATATTATGGCCCGTGGATTAAGATTGAAAAAAATCCATTAAACCAACGGCTACAATCAATGGATTCAAACTTTACCACACGAAACTCATTTTCATGCAACAATGCGTTTTTTGCGGACAAAAAAAAAAATTTTTTTTTAGTAATAGTAATTTATTTATTTATTTATTTATTTATTTGTGCTTCATCTTGAAATTTATATTGTGTTGGGATTTTAAAGGCTAAAAAATTCAAAAAATCGTATTTTCTCATTTGACAAGTTTTTTTATGTTCTTTTGATGAGATGTATGTGTTGTTTTCGTTTTGTTGTTTAAATTTAATTTAAAACGTGAAATTTAATTCCCCAAACCTTCCTTGAAAGGTAAATTAAATATCCACATCCTCAATTTTTTCATTCTTGAACAATTTTAAAGAATCTGAACAAATCACTATAGCCGCATGCTCCATTAACAAAGTAGTAATATGGATTGTTCATCGCAAATATTTTACTAGAAATGATATTGTAATATATTAAAATTAATTGAATTTGAAAGGATTGAGGTGAACAACCCCTGCCATTATTGCTTGTGAATGAAGCATGTGACTTGACTGATGCCTCATAAGTCTTATAATAAACAGGTTCTTGGATATTACAAGCATACTTCCTATCAACAGATTTTGAATGTATTTATAATTTATTTACAATATTACAAGTGATTGTGGGTTCATCCTATACGACAGTGCTCGAAGCTTAAAATACTCGAGACCTACTGTATCTTTAATATATTTGACAATACCCTTTTTTTTTTTTTTTAACTTAATATGATAGCCATATTCACATATTTGTATATTTTTAATAAGTATACAATTTAATAAATTACACTACTTTATTTATTTTAATAACATTAATGCTAAACACCTGGAGGGTTGTCCCCCATCAGGCAGGAATGTTAAACGAAAAACACAACCTCCATGCCCTCAGCAGAATTTGGTCCAGCCTCTTGCGAAGGTGTGGTCGACCACTGCGTTGTCCATGGTGGGAGGTAATGCCTTCAAGTTGGTACTCTCGGTAGACTATTGAATTGTGGATTGTGGGATGTTGAATTCTTGAGCCACCTCCGATATTGAATGACTCACACATTGTGCTCCACGTACCAGGCCACATTCGAAGTCTTGATAGCTCTCGTCGTGTAGCCATTGTCACACTGAACACCTCACCCCTTACTCATGACAGTGTAACTAAACCTGCTCACACTGATTTGCTTATTTATACTGTTTGCACATGATGCTACTGCCACTTGAAAAATAGTCCACTGCTATCCCATGACTTTTGACATGTGAGTGTATATAGATTATATAGGCGTGCATACAATAAACCAAAAATTACGGTATTTTAAATGATAGAATTTATCCTTATCAAAACAATATACATTATTCTCATATATATAGACAAATTTATTTTATATATAACAAGTAATGCCTGTAGTTATTATATAACAAGTAAATTTATTTTATTTATTTATAGATATTGGATACAGCTGAATCGAAGCCAAATTCTGATTCATCACTGACATCGAAATCTGCCATTAGTCAGCATAAATTAGATATTGACAATTTGAGAAAAAAGAGTAAAGACTTGGACCTTCCTCTCATCTCAGCTTTGTGTAATGATAGATCTCTTGTTCCATTATCAAGGGCTCAGCTGACAATTCCACGGCGACGAATGTCTTGTGATCAACCAAATTCAATTACCTTGTCTACGTTGCCTAATACTAGGCCTCTGAGTTGGCATCTGGGCTCAGAGACAGCTAACCAAATAGAGTTGATGAATCCCAGTTTTTATTCTCATACGTCTATGCATTCGTTACCATGCCATAAATTGCCTCTGAAGGAAAGAACTTCTTCACTTTTGACAACAAAATCATCATCATCAAATTCACTAACAGAAAATCACATGTATTCTTCAGTCACAAACAATGAGAGTTATTTAAAATACAATAATTCAAATGCATGAAAAAATTTATTCTTGCATTCTCTATGAAGAAATTTCATATTTTGAAATGGTTGTTGAATCATATTAATAGCTTTCTTTATTTTAACATTCCATTTTGGGTCTAGAATTTATTAAAATTTGGTATTTGATAATATAGAATTTTAAATTTGAAAAACAGATTATATTTTTTATAAATTTTATACAATCAGATACCTGATGCCAAAAGAAGTAATTATATTTTAAAGTAACTTATTTATATTATTCATAATGTCAAATGAACATTGGATACGAGTCCCTAAATAATCACAAAAAAAAAGTGCTCAAACTGAAAAGTATAATTTCATCCACTCTTAAAATTTTTCATGATTGAAAACAAACTTCTAAGACATACAAATGGTACCAGTTGACATTATTACGTTTGCTCTGAAATATGATCATACTGATTTCTCATTTATGAAAGAAAAACTTTTTTATTTCTTGTTAAAAAGAAACATTAATTAGATATATAAGACTGAATTATTGGTAGTTTCATTTGTATTGGTTTAGTTAACACTCGATAAAATCTAGATGATGTTGAGTGTTAACCCTTTTGCTACGTAAAGCAGATATATCCATACAAAATTACATTACCTTTAACCTGCGGAAATCTGATTCATCCCATAGGGTTTAAAATACTTCTTGTTATGCTGCTAAAAATGGATAATTCCATCTTCTCAGGAATGAAAATGAAATTTAATTATGCAGTAAAAGGGTTAACTAAACCACCTTAGACCAATGTTTTTCGTAATCATTGAATCAAAAAAATATTTGTTTACAATAATTGTAAATTTCATGCACACCCTTCAAAAATCATGTTGTTAAATTAAGATAACTTAAAAGTTAAAAAAGTGATGATAGAAAACTGAAGCTATTCTTTAAACTTAGATAATTAAATATGGATGAAAAACGAGACCTGTATTCAAATAAGGAACCAGGTGTTTCTAGCTCTTTGTCTCTACCAGTTGGGCCATCGCAGACCAGTACAGCAAGGCTGTCATCAACTGCTCTAAAGACTCCTTAGATCAATCCAATGTGCAGTATCTTTTTTTCAGATATACAGGTTTATTACAAATGATTCATCGGGTTTCAATAAAAATAATGATTGATACGTGAAAGTTTTAGTCATAAAATGTTAGGACTCCTGTCACAAAACACGTTCATCAGTATTCTTGTTTGAACCACAAGCATCAGAGCATTTCCCCATTGAAGGTCATCAAAGCAGACTAATGCAATCCAGACTTCAACCAATATAGTTGACAATAATAACATGTAAACACTCTCTTTAACGTATCATCTGTTATAACATGAGAAAGTCTGCACTTGCGGATTTTAAATTTTGGGTTCTCCTTTGCTATGTGATTGCCATAAACAAGTGTTATCCATAACTTGTAAGTTATAGAACTTCGAAACCTCCAAAATCATTTGTAATAAATCTGCATTTTGCTCCCTGGTCTCATTCTCAAGGGGTACATTGCAGTCACATGCAAATCACAATAAAATTATGTCTTCAGTAAAGTTTGAGTTTGTATTCATTTTAAACATTGAATTGGTTAAAAAAGTATATATTTTTTTATGGGAGCAACATAAGATCAATGTAATTTTTTTCTTTTTTTAATAAGATCATAAATGCATCAAGTTCGAAGGTTAAACAAATTTAAAATAATGTATTACGTAACTCAAAAATTTTTTGGTTTCATTTATAAGGTTATTTACAAATATTGCTTCTAAATTTAAGAGTGAGATTTTTCTAGATTCAAGGCAATATGGGAATATACGGGCAATTCCGGTTAACATGTGCAGGGAATAATGAGAAATGAGGAGGGTAATTGGGAACATATATTTGGTTTTTATTGAATCTTAAGGCTATTAGTTAGTAATTATGTCATGTACCTCTTTCCCTTCTTGATCTCTTTCATTAGTCAGCATCGTGTACAAAATCATTAATAGAATAATTATCCAAATAAAAATATGTTTATGAAAGAATTTCATGTAATAATAAGCCAAAATTATTTTAATTGGTATTATCATTATTATTGGCTATGATTATATAAAAGCAATCTTTATTAAAACTATACAGTGTAATTTTCATATTTTGGAAAGTTCTAATTACAGGTAATCTCCTAATCTGTTATAAATCGGTTTGATGTTAAGTCACATATCTCAGTTTTCATTAGTATTGTCTTTTATTATCAGTATCTTTATGTGCCTGAATGATTGCATAATAATAGAAGAGATGAGATTGACACTCTGTTTTTCTACAAGAAAATGAAATAATTTGGATGCACGTTTCAATTTGAGTCGTATATCATTTGACTTGAAAATTACAAAAAAATGAGAGGTTGGAAGTGCATATTACTGAACCAACCAAGCCGTGCTCCTTTTGGAAGTTTTGTACTCCTGTTTGAAATTTCATACAAGTAATTTTAACAATATGCAATATAAAAGACATAATTACAAAAGAAAATATGTACAAATATCAAATTGGATAGATGTGTGAATTTGTTGTACAATTTCTCCTCCTTTTCTATCATTTTCACTCTCAGTAGGATGGTCATTATGTAACTTCCAGTCACAACATTGAACTGTGCTGATGTTTCATTTCAAAATTCTGAACACTTTAATATTAGGAGTTACAAATATGTAATAACTCTGAGATTATCATAGAGAAGATCCAGTTGATACGGGCAAATGTAAAGATGACAGGATAAGAAGAAAATGGAGACAACCCCCGCCCCCTTCTTCTTTGAAAATCTGTACTGGCCATAAAGATTTTATTCTATTAAAAAGTGGTTCTTAAAACTGGTTCCTATAAATGTAAAGTATTTTTGTCTTTTTGAAGTAGAATTTAAAAATTGCTCTTCAAAAGTCATGCAATCCGATAAGCTATTAAATAGTGACATAATTTGAATATGATATCTCTAGAGGAAAGTTTTCTGTTTTTAACATGGGACTTTTCTTTTCTGGAATAAAAATAGATTCCATTTTGTGTAAAGCTTATTTTAAAGATTATTATTAAAGACCTAATTCAAGAAAAGGTGTGCAATTGGTATTTTAAGCAATAATTAAATGATAGTGCAATTCCTTTCATATAAAAAAGAGATATGTTTTATTTCAATATATTCCTTTATTGATAAGTATGTTAAGTATAATTTAAGTTTTGATTTATTAAACGTTGCATGAAGAAAAATGTTTTTTTTTTTAATTTTACAGCTTTACAATGAAATTGCCATACTCAATAGGAGTCTCACGAATTTTATGTGGTTCATTCAGGAAACAAATATAAATCCTTTTGATAAGGTTAAGACATAAAATTGTTATAAACTTATTCCTTACTTTTTTTTCAAACAGTAGTCACTGTGAATGCTTTCAGAGCTTGTGACACAAGTGACTAACTCATACATTGTTATGCAATTATTTCTTCAAATATATCAAAATTAAATATATTCTATATGGCTCACATTACAAATGTATTTATTTATTTATGAAGATTGGTATCTACAGCATCAGAGTATTTTTTATTTTTATTTAAATGTATACGGTTTTGTGTGCTTAATCTGTGGAGCTGGATCACTTTTAAGTTGAACAGTGTAAAAAAAAAAAAGAACCGACTAAGTTGTGAATAAACTAAAAAAAAATTTAACCAAATAATGTGTTGCACGATTTACTATAATGAACATTAATTTTTGAAAACAATAATATAAAATATTGAAAGCAACTGTGTAGGAAAATAATTATTCTATTGAAGAATTATATGTTTTAGCTTTGTTTTAACTTTTTAATGCATAGGAAAAAAAGATACATCACGATTTGTAACAAGAATCATGTTAATGTTTTAGTAACCCACTCTAATATTACTTATATGTGATAACACTTTTTAAATATAGACATGTCCTGTAATTACTAACACGAATTTCTAATTTCTTCATTAGCAATTTCTTCATTCCAAATATTCATTAATGTTGGTTTTGGAAAAAAAAATCCTTAAATATTTCAACCTTCCTCAGTATACAATTTAGCCTTCTAAAATTCTGTGCAGAGCAAAAACAACAGCGTGTGTTTAACTTTCTCCTGTCTTCAATTCCACAATTAAATAGTTAATACAGTATTACCCCGTTAGTCACATTTTTTGAAAAGATCAATGTGAATGCATGTTTGAGACTTTGGCTGTGTTGGAAAATCTTTTCAAATTTATAGTAATGAACAGAATAACTTGCATTTTTAGAACACAGACCAGTTTAGTGCCACAAATACCATAATTTGGATATCTTTTTTTTTTTTTATTGCTTATATCAGTTAAGCGTGACTCTTTTATTTTCAGGATTCACAAAGCATTATATAGTATATTGAGGGACGTATGTATATTATATTTTTCAGGGGGCATTTAATAAAGTATTATCATGAATGATTTATCTCTTTAATTTTCATTCTGTGGTCAAAACTTTTGTTTCTTAAGGGTTGATGAAATTATGTTTGGTGATCTAGCATCATTAATTCTATTGTAACATTCTTCTCTTTATTCATTTGTATAAATTCATTAAATTTTAACATTGACTAGGTGACAAGATATTTGTAAATATTGTTTTTAGATCATTGTATATTAAAAAATATATAAATATTAGTTTCATATATTAAAAAAATAACATATTTGTACATAAATAATGATGAAATAAAAGATTAATATTTAAGTAAATATTTGCTAATTTTTTTTTTCCACATCGTACTATAATCCTCCTGAGAGGAAGTAAGCAACACTTAATGAGAACACGAGATTATTTTTCATTAATAATTTGAACAGCTGAGGTATGGCATAGGAAAAAAAACCCTCACAGACCATTCACGAGTTATTCTTTGACTAAATCATCCCAATCAAAAGATGCCAGGCCTCCCATTCTAATAGCCTAATTTTTGAAAATCTGACTTGAAAGGATTTGATCGGGAATATATTTAAAGATCAACTGTACCTGACAATGATATCACATCTCTACCTATTACAGTTCCCAGGGCTTGTAAGCTAGTACAGGGAATTTTAAATTATAAGCATAGTGAGATATTTTCAAAAGCACAGGGGCCATAGTATAAGGAACTTTAGTTGTTGCAATAACCTGGCTTGAATAGCTCCTGTTAAAGATTCATCATAAGGACTTGCTATTATGACTTACAGAGGATAATAGACTTATTAGCTTAACAAACATGAAAAGATCAAAAAAACATCAACATAATTGAGAATAGAGAATTCATTAAAAAAAAAAAAAAATTGAAGTTATTCGAATGTCTTGCCATTGTTTCTTAACTTTGGCAAAGAATATTCTCTGTATTTTTATTTTATATCTTTAATATTCTGTTTACAATGAAAATGGTATAGAGGGCATCTCAAACCTTTAGGATCAAAATTCTGTAGATGATAGATTCTGAGTATTTTGAGATGCAGACCAGTGGTCGGAAATGCATATTTCAGCAACCATGAGATCTTGAACAAATAATAGACGTGAGGAACGTTCTTGTATGCTGCTTTCGTTTTCAGAACAAATAAATTTTAATCCATAAACAACTTATAGCTCTGAGCAGGTATTCAAAGTGGCGACTACCAGTTTCAGTACATGCATTACAATATCCCTATGCAAGGAGACAGGCAGCTTAGATCCTGGCAGCTTAGATCATATCAGATTCTACTAGGTTTTCATACACCCAGAGCCGCAGTCCAAATTGTAACAAAAGTGCTGGTTAGTACTCACAAGTGAACACGTGTTATGATGTTGAATGAGTAATCCGGAAACTTCTTGTTGGAATTCGATCAAATTTTAACGGTATACACAGTTTTTTGTACCCTGTTATTCCGCCAAATTTCATTAATCTAGGCTTTACAGAACCTGAGTTATTAACTTGTTGATCTTGGTGGCGGCATTTTTATTTCTGTTCATATCTTATTGTTCAAATTCGGATCCATATTCATATGAACCTTTTTGCTTAGAATCACCCATACAACCTCCTCTCCAAGTTTGTAGAGATCGTTCAGATACACCCTGTATTGTTTGCACCTGGTTGACAAATATCTTGACATACTACTGCATACACCAATGGCTTGATGAGCCCCCATAGGAAAAAATCTAGACAGCAAGATCTGGCGATTGTTGTTATAAGTTTTTAATATGAGATGTAAATTGTTTATGAATAAAAGAATTGTTGTTTACTCTGAAAATGAAAGCAACTTATAAGAATGTTCCTCAGACGTATTATTTGTTCAAGATATTGTGCCACCTGAAAAATTGCATTTTTGACCATTGGATCTCTTCTCTCAAAATATTCAGTCTGCATTCTTCTACCTTCTGTAGAATTTTGAACCTAGGTATAGGACATCAGCTCTATAACCTACAGCAGGGAATAGGGAGTTCTCCCTATTCCCTGCCTACAGTATGCAAAATATACCATACTGTTTGATTATTAATAGTGATCAAAGTCTCCAACAATGAAGTTTAATGCAATTTATCACTGTTCCTCTCTGGTCTATCTGAAGGAGCCTGGACAAGCTATGTATAGCTGCTACTCGTTTGCTGGTTCATCTGTTTTTCACCACTGCAGGCTTTAGAACAATCCATATGTCATAGGCATTGTGACACAATAGCTCTTATTGATGCACTTGGCGTAAAACATATTCTGCTCTGATCATGAACAATCCAAACTTCATCAGTTGAATATTCCTTGTTGCTGGTCTCAATTTATATGCATTTTCTAACTTTAGCTTGACTTTTCCTCGTTAACTCGACAATTGTTTGTTGGTTTTAACCACAACTGTCCAATGGAAATCATAACTTAGTGGAAATGTTGAAATATTGTACTTCTTTTTTGCAAACGAGCAAGTTTTATATATTTTTGGATCTTATGTTTTGACATGCATCATTATTTATTAAGGTTATTGGGCTATTCCATTTAGAATAAATGAGTACTGATGTCAATTTCACATATTTCTTAAGAGTTTTTTGTGCTTTTCTAAAAACTCGTAAGAACTTTTAGGTCTGATTTCCATTGATCCTTGTGGTTTGGAGTCAAACTCCCTGGCCCACCATGACCAGCACTTCCAGCTGATCACCCCCACTTCTTTCCAAACTCGTGAACTTGGCTTGATAGCTTTGTTCTGTTAATTTTGTATGTAAATTACTTCCATTTCTTTATTTATTGCACTAGCATTTTTAAACCAAAATCTCTGTATCTCAGTATGTTCAATAAATGTGCATCAGATAACATGAAAACCTGCACTAAATCATATTTTTTGTAAATAATGCAAAAATTCATATTTACAATTTTTTTTTACATTGCCATAAAATTTATTAAAAATGTTTTGTTTTATATAAGTTATAGATTTTATTTAGCTGTACGGATTAAAACATTATGGCAGTGCAATATATTAAATGGGTTACTTAATTTAGAAATGGAATATTAAAACATTAATGGCCATATCACTAACAACTTTATCAACTCAAGTCTTCCTTCAGCAATAATCAACTGATATTGTTGAGGCAAGGAACACTTGGCTGCAACAATATAAGCTCATTATTGCTGAAGGAATCCTTCAGTTAAGAAAGTTGTTAGTGATATGGCCCTAAGATTATGACAATATAAGTAAAGCAGATAATTATCTTGTCTTTGTTTTCTTATTAATTGTTTGAATCATTATTTAATAAATAAACACCTGTTACTGTTTAAAATGTAAGTTTTAATACAATAATTGGTTATTAATAGCAATAATATCCAATGTTACTTTTTTTTTTTGTTTTGTTTTTACATTGCATTAGAATTTGAACTGAATTATTATTAAATTAGTAGCTGAGTTGGATAATTAAGAAAGAAGGTCGCTTTTATTCATTTTTTTTTTAAATAGAATTTGTTAAAAAAAAAAAAAAAAAAAAAGCAGCAAGGGTAAACTTATGTTGCTACTTGATTTGAGGAAATTTTTTTATTGTGAGCAGTGTTGTGGGAATTCACTTTGGAATGTGGTGATTCATCTGAACAGAACCTTTGAGCAACATAGCTGAGAAAAGAAAAAAAAAATGAGGGAGAAATGCTTTTAAAGTTGGCTTTAGGGAATGAGAAAGAAAAAAAAAACTTGCAAAAAATTTCTTTTCTTCCTGGCAATGGCAAAATCTACAGTTTACATTTTATCTCTGGCATCCAATATTTTTGGAAATTCCTTCTTGCCTAATTAGCGAGGTATATTACCTTCCTCTGGTATTTTTTCTATGTGCGTACTTTAAACAGATATTAAAAATAAAAGTTATAAACTAAAAACATCATTTTTTATTTATTAGAAAATTTAAACCTATTAACACAAGTATTTTCCAATGATGTAGTACAATGATTTGATGCTTTATTAATTATTATTTATGACACAAATGAGAAATGTGTTAAATGAGGGTAAATCGTGAGGGTCTTGTTTTTATCTAATTTGAAAATAAGACCTCCCCCCACCCCTGTAATATTTTAACTTGTCTTTATTTAAAAAAAAAAGCTACATGCCTTTATATATTTATGATTATACAAATAAATAGGTCACTGAGTAATCATTAAATTAACAACCTAGGTTTGTTCTTTTTGCTGCAAAGATATATTATTTGTTTATTTTATTTTGAAAATTTATTATATAAATTTATATTTTTCATTTTTATTTAAATTTATCATACAGAATAAAATAATTTATAATCGTATGAATTTTAATTGTTCATAAAAGAACTCCATATGCTTTTAATTTATAAATGTTCTTTAATGCTGGGCCTTTTAATGTTGATACTGCAGGTAATAATACAATTTCTGAATAACCGTAAAGCTGACAAGAACTTTCAAACTGTGGAAACTATCAGCCCTTTCAAATCCATTTTTAATTAGTTGATTTTTTGAGCATGAATGATCTGTCTGTAGTCCACTGTTAGTTTCTTCTTTGATGATGGCAAGATGATAAGATAAAAGGAATCTTTAAATAGTGGAGACAATTAAAGCTTCCAAATTTATTTTAGTTGGTTTACTTTTTTGACTGTGATTGATTCACAGTTGCCAAACATATCTTCTCAACTATAATTGTAGTTCATAATGGTATCTCCTCCTTCTTTGGCAGAGATGATGACAGTTTTTAATTATGTGGCAATGCTGAGATGTCAAATATTCCACTTAAATTTATTTGTGGTTGGAACAATTCATAACAAAATTGAAATAAATCAAATAAAAAACAAAATCTAGGTTGCAGTGAATCACACAATTAAAAGTGTCATCTCTTGCTAAAGTTAAAACCACCATATTCAAAGAAGAGGTGAATTAAAATGAATTGTCTGCATAATTTAAAGATTCTTGTCTTTTGTAAAGTGTAATTCTCCATCATCAAAAGCTAAGTGACCATTTCATTCACACGATTTAAAACTCCCAAGACAAGCAATGAAGAACATTTGTAAGTTAAAAGTATTAGAAGTTCCTTTATGAGCAATAAAAATTATATAAAAGAAGGAGTAAGGTAATGTAATCAATAACTAAGTTTAATAAAATCTTTTTAAAGTTAATGTTGAAACTAATGTAATATACATACATGTATATAATAATGTAATATACATACATGTATATAATAATTTACAATTTCACCAAATTATAAATACTTCCTTAAGTGGTGAAAGTTTTGTGGAAGTGAATCAGAACCTTGGACTTGAAGAACAAGATTGAAGAAGGTGCCAGAAATTGATTGAACAGCAAGGTCTGGAAGGATTAGGGTATTGATGAGTGATGTTCTAGATGTTTGAAGGAATAATTTGTAGAGATGAGATTTTCAGTACATTGAATCATCAAATTTTTCTATATACATCTTAGAAATCACATCATCTCTTCAAGACATTATTTAAGCCCGATTTCCAAAAAAAAAATCTTCAACAAACAGTTTTCCTAAAATATTGATTCATTAATCTACAATTTATTCCTTCAAACATCAAGAACATCACTCATCAACAAGCTATTTCCTTCCAGACCTTCATGTTAAATTAATTTCCTGTACCTTCTTCAATCCTATTCTTCAAGTCTTAACTTTCTGATTCCCTTCCTACAAAACTTTTATCACTAAATAAGCATTTTTTTTTCCCCTGTAGAACTTATAATTTGATGAAATTTTAATTTATTATATATTTATTACTTTATTTTCGTCATTAACTTTAAAGAGGAGAATTTATTAAACCAAGAACAGATGAAGAAGAGAATTTATTAAATCTCTTCATCCATCCCTGATTAAACTTAAGTTTTGAATACATAAGTATATTCATTTGCTTTATTATCATTTTTTTTTAATGTTTTTTTTTTCTTTATTAACCCCACTTTGGGTCCTGCCTGCACCTACTGGGGACCGCTCTCAGGATTTTTCATATTTTATAGCTTCTGGATATTTTTAAAGATGTTATTACATTAAATTATACATTATATCAATTTGTTCATCCCTAGTCATTTTATTTACTTTATCTTAATCTTTGAAAATCCTTCATCATTTTGTCCGTCAGTTTTGTTTTTTTTTCCAGATTCGTAATTTCAGAATTATTTATCATTTAACAAATTTCTTGTGTTATGATGATCATGAGTTTTAAAGGTTTCAAAGTGCAATAAGCAGATAAGGTATTTGCCTTCTTAATTTGTGTAGAGTCGGAAGATGATGAAATTAATTTATCTCCTTCTAAAAGATCTATATATGATCATCAGTATCAAATGTATTTTTATCAACTTATTCCGTCCTCGATTTACAATTGTGATTACAATTGTTAGTGATTTTTATTAAAGGTCGTGAGGTCAATGCGTGGGTAGAAGTCAAAGGTAGTAAGAGTATTTCAAAAGAATGGTTTTAGCTGTAATCTAAAGGGGAACATAATGCCAAAATAGATAACGAAATTGAGAAAGTCGTTTCTATTGAAACCTACGTCGCATTTGGCGAGTAAAAGATATGTGAAGGAAAAAAATATTTGCGTAGGCCTAACGTTATTTATCCACCCAACGTCATGGAGGTTGCTAAGCAATAAACGCAACGTCATCCATTCACGTCCTCCGTTTTGATGATGCCATTGCAACACGACGAAACCCTGGCGGAGAGAAAGGATGCGAGGCATCTTTGCCATTGCGTGATGGAATATTGTTAAGTCCATTAAAGATTTTTGATCGCTCACTATGACTAAATAGTATTACAAGTTGTCAGAGTGTAGAAATCTGAGCATCGCAGGGAATGACCAATCTGATTAAGTTATTGCGGAGATTATTTTGCGGTACGTGATTTTTGATTTTTAAGTTTCTTCCCCCCTTCATTCCTGGTCGGATTTATGTTTTACGAAGACGAAATTTTTTACCACTTGTATCCGCAACGAAGTTTTTAATCGCTTTTTTTCTTCTGTTTAATTTTCACTATTTATTGAATTGAATTTAACGAAGAAATGCTCAAATAAACTAAAACGAAAAGAGTTTAAATTGCAATAAGACGATTTCCAACTTCCTCTTAATCAGACAGCTGTATAGTGGGTGTGTGATTTACTACTTATTTGTGTGTTTTATGATTATTTAATAAATTTTTAAAATTTTCTAGGATATTCATTGATTATTAACAAAGATAATAGTTCAAGATTTATTCCTAAATTTGCAGAAAAAAATAAAAAAAATAAATAAAGAGATTACCTCTTTGTATTACTGCCCTCATTTTACTTGACAGATGCAATATCCTTAATCTTCATCTAATCATGATTATAAATTAATTTCATTAACATTAGTATTAGATTACTAAACCATTTTAGGAAAGAAGATCCCAAAAAAAACCTTTATCATTTGAATTATCTGTCCTATGAATGTGAAAACAAGAAATGTGAAAGTGTGACAGAATAAAATAAGCTCAGTCTATCTTATAAGCCTAAAATATGTCTAAATATATTACTTTGACAAATACAATTTTTTCCTATTATTATATCTATCTTATAACCATATTTTTTTGTCTTATTGAAGTCTTAAATGTTAACATTAGAGATATAAAAGGATTTAACAAATACATTGATATACTACAAATCCAATACATTTCATTCATCAAGCAAGGGTATGAGCAATTTGAAAAAAAAAACAAAAAACCAAATTAAGCAATTAAACTTTATAGTATAACCAATATTTAAATTAACTTGGGTATAAAAATCACATTAAAAAATTAAGTGAAATCAGTGGTTATTTAACACCTGCTAAATTGTGCACGATGGAAAAGGGGGGTCTATGAACTCAAAATAACTAAAATGTTTCAATTGTGACATCTAAGAACTTAAAGACTCCATATGAGGAACATTTAAGAGCAATCTTGTATAGGAAAACTATTCTGTACGTACTCAACTTATTATTCAGCTCTAGACACAGTTTGATATGGTGAAATTGACAAAATAATTTCAATTCTTAAATCTATTGAAAGTATATAAAAACTATGAGAACCATAATGTACAACCAAATTATGTGAAAAGATGTTAAGAAATTGTGTACAGTCTTATAGCAGTTCATTTTAATAGTTAGTTGTTAACGGGGTGTATACATATAATATCTTTTCACGTGATAAAAAATTTTTAACAATGCCTGTTTTTTTTTTAAAAAAAAAAAAAAAAAAAAAAATTACCATTAAAAAATTTCTTATGAGAACCTTGATTATGCATAACAATTAATATGCATAACTTAATTAATCAAAAATAATTCACACAAAAATCTTAAACTGAGTCAAAATAATTTAATACAAGAAATTTATAACTTGTTAAAAAATTTTTACATTCCTACATTAAGTTAGCTTTTAGCATAAATTGGTTGGGTTTTTTTTTTTTGGATTAATTTTGATTAAATAAAATAACCTTGAAAATGGTTTCATAATCGAAATATGTTATTTTTATGATATAGCTAAACGTGTTACAAATGTCTTTTATATCTCTATCGTTAAATGAGAAAGTTCTAAAATTAACTTTAAAATAATTACTGCAAGTCATTAACATCTTTTATGCATTAAATATTCTTTAAAATCTTCCATATAGTGTGCATAACATATTATATAACTTTGAGTATTTCGTGCAAGACTGGAAAAAAAGTTACATAAACAAGGAAAGGATAAATGGCCATTAGAACTTAATTAATATGTTACCCTTATATACAGCTTTATTTCAAGCAGATGTAATAATTGTGTCAGTTCTTAATCTCTCACTTATGATGACAATTACTCACTGGACATAACCTACTTTGAATCCAAACAGATAAATGATATGTAAGCACTGAGGCATTAAATGAGAGTTTAAGGATAGCACAATAATATGCATGAATAGAATTGACACAGTAATTGGCTCTGAGATAAGATTTTTTTTTTTGGTGTATACTCTTCCAGTTAAATGTATGTTAATATGTATTTTTTTTTTTTTTTTTTTTTTTTTTAATTTTTTTTGTTAAAGTGTTTTTTTTTTTTTTTTTTTTTTTTTTTTTTTTTTTAAATCTCGCAACACAAGTTCAATGCTGTGGAAGGATTCCCTTTACGTGAGCTACAAATGTCATCAGCAGAAAATTACTTCGCTGATGGTTTTTTTCCCCCTTTGCCAGTGAATACAAATGGCCAAAACATATTCCAGGAGCTCTGAGTCATTTTGTGATGTAACATTCTTTTCACCTCATGGATAATCCTCATTTGTTGTTTGCTGCTAGTTTCTCTTAGCAAATGAAAATGTCTGGCCAGAGAACTGCTTGTTTATTTATTATAGGAGACACTGGGTGATGAACCTTTCTCCCTTTTTTTTCTTCTTTTTTTTTTTTTTTCTTTTATGTTGGCAACTAAACATTACAGTTATATAAACTGATAATTAGGGGAAGAAATGACTCATAACGTTTCCCTCACTAAATGTGATATAGTGCTTCACAAGTGGGTTTATGTTGGGTTTTTTTTGTTTGTTTTGTTTTTTTATTTTTTAAATTCACCGTCATTGTTTAAGTGAAATTGACGCTCCTGTGATCAAGACAAACTTTGCAGACATCTTATTTTCCATGTAAAGACTACTGTTTTATACAATTTTAATCAAATGTAAATTAAATCCATGCGGATGTGGTTAGCTGAAGAAACTCCAGCCCACGATGATCCAGGCTCACCCCCTCTTGAAGGGGGTGAAGCACTGTGTGAATTCACTGTGGACAAGTAAGGAAAAATTTTTTTACCTTCTTATTTAATACGTTAGTTAAGACCAATACATGTTGAGGAGAGTTTGTAGCAATATGGACGAAAATAAGCGTTTAATTACCCCAACAATAAATAATTAACAAAAATAATTTTTTAAGTAACTTAAAATGTCAAAATAGTATTTGTTGAGCATATTTATTATAATAATGTATATTTTCTTTGAAAATAAAGAAATAATCTTTGGAAATTGTTTTTGATAGTTCTTTTTTATATTTCATAGTAATTCAGGTTTTGTAGAGGAATTATTCTTTTTATTAATTATTATTATTCAACCCCATATGTTTGATATTTTAAGTTATTTATTCCTTAGTATTGTTTTGATGATTTATTATTGAGGTAAATATTCTCTTACATATTTCAAATACTTCGTTACTGTGTTCTTTTGAATTTCAGTATTCAAAACGTGTGATTGATGGTCAATGTTATTATTCAGTTTAATAATAATAATAATAATAATAATAATAATAATAATAATAATAATAATAATAATGTAGCAACAAAAATGGGATCATACACATAAATATAACATTGTTGGAGTCAATCCTGTGTTATCCCCATACGGGCAAAGCCCAAAAATAGAGTTAATGATAAAAGAACTACATATTTAAAGAAGAAATGGCATAATTAGAAAAACGACCATAAAAGAAATGAATTCAAAGGAAGCATCATTTAAAATATTGATATATCTTTATCCTTAGCCTATTTTAAAATTTTAATTAACTTAGAGCACACATCCTTAAATCTATAATTAAAAATTGAATGCAGGGCATAAGATCCAGTGTTCAATTTTTATTTTTTCCAGGGTTCTTGTGTCTCATCCTTCTTTTCTTCTACATATGTTGTTATATCTTTCTTTTTGAAATTATTTTTTTATTTTGAGTTGAAATTTAATCTTTTATTTTTTATTATTTTAATAGAGACACACACCCCTCAGTTTTAGTAAGATAAAAAGGTGGTCTTGGCAAGATTTTACCGCATAATGTGATAATTATATGATGATAATACTTATTTATATTATTTAATAATTAAATAAAACTATTTTGTTTATAATTTATATGTTTTAAACTATGATGGTATAATAAATATAGAAATTGACAAATTGAAGATCACACTTCAATAATATAATAATTTTGGTGTTGAAAAGGTTGGGGAATTTTTCTATCCCTTTTCAACACCAAAATTATGAAAGTATACAGTACAGTAAATAAAGGAAACTGTGTTCATGCTTTTGTTATCAACAATTTTTATTTTAAATGCTAAAACAGTTTTTATTTGTGGAATATATTAAACACATATTTTAATTTCTGAACTGTAATTATCTCACATTTTATTATTATGTCTATGGTTTTATTATTCAGTGTTTTTGGCATTGTTAATAATTTTTAGCAATATAACACCTATAGTATCAAGGAGTGATTATTATATTTTACTTACAGTATTATAGCAAATTTTAATATTAGTATAGTTGATGACAGTCAATGGGAAAGGAAAGCAAATTTTCCACTGTATAGTTGATGACAATCAGTCATGATAAACTGTACAATATTGCAAATATACTTAGCACTTCCTTCTTTGTTTACTCACATTCTTGCAATTCCTGAAATATATTAGAATCTTTACTTCAAGATATCCTGTTAATCTAATGTTGCACATGCAAGTGGAATAAAATGTTGACTATAGTGAAAAATCCAATAGTTACATTTAAAAAAAAAAAAAAAATTTTTGCAATATTTTTGATATTCCTTTTATAAGCTTATCATTTCCGCATTATTATAACACAACGAGAAATAATTTGTCCATTGTGTGAGAATAGTATTATTTTTTATTTTTTTTTATTTTTTTTTTTTATGAAATAGCTTGCTTTTTTGCTTTCCTCCTTCCCTGTTTTTATTCTTCACATGTCTTCTTTTTATTTATTTTTTTTAATTAAAAATATTGGGGGGGGGGGCTATTTTCTCTTATAAGTTAGGTAATTAAGTTAAAAAATGGTTGGAATAATTTGGAAATGCTTCTAGCTTTGATATATGTAATTCTTTTAAATCCGTTCTCCTTTTGTTTATTATATTAATATTTGGTGTTAGTAAATGTAGCTTCATTTCTTATTTGGTTATGTATTGTTTGAATTCCAAGCATGAGGGAAAAAAATCCAGGTCATTGTTCTCCTCAAAGGAGGAGACCAGAATAATTAAATGCTTACACCCTTGATGTTTCCTGATCTTTAAAAAGTTAAAATCATTGCATACAACTCAGTGGAAAGGAAATGAGCTATATGAGTAGTGAATTATATTGGCATAAATTGCCATATATGTTATTTTGTTAATTATACTCATTAAAATGAGTAATAATTAATTACGGTACTTAATATGGTGTAAAGATTTTTTTATTTATTTATTTTTTTTTAATGCTTGCTTTTCCAGCAAATTCAGTTTAAAATAAGGAACTTCTCAAAGTGGTTTTATAGGGTATTTTATAATTGATTTTTATTTTCCTCTTCTACATAATCTCTTGCATCATCTCAAAAATGCATCCGTAGATAATGATGGCTATTCCAATGTAATTTTAATATTTTCCCTCCTTTTGAGTTCAACCTTGTAACTATTGTAATTTAGAAATAATGGTTTCCTTTGCTTGTTTTGAATGACTATGGAAAATGAATTTCAAGCTTCTTGGAATTTTAAATACAAGCATATATATATATATATATATATATATATATATATATAGGCTGATCTATCTCAGAACAATTTTATAAAAATTGAAAGTTTAAACAAGACTAGTTCCTGGGTGGCACTGTTTATATTATTCAAAATAAACTTTAAAAAAAAACAAAAAAAAAACTAAGATCTGGTTTTAAAAGACTAAGAATTAGAATTATGAATTTATTAGGTTTGTTTTAAAATTCTAAATATATGATAAGTTACTCATGTAAAATTTTCATTAGAAAAAAAAAAAAAATTCTGAGATCTAAAAGAGATGCAAAGCAGGACTGACTCATTGCTACAAGAAAATCCCCTCTATTTTTTGCCATGATCTTATTTAAAAGAAGGATTTCTCTGGTTCTGGATGTTCAGTTCTGCAGTTTCTTTTCTCCAGTCCAGTCTAAAATTGGGGAAAATGCTTCTTATTCACAATGAAATTTATTTATTAATTTATGATTCTTTGGCCTTTATTGAAAACGGGGGGGAGAAAAAAATCAAAATGTATAAAAGTAAATTTCTCTAGCACGCTGATATTTTGAGTGTTATAATGAAGTGGTTGAACAGATGCTCATTATATTTTAAGTAAGTTAATCATATGCTATTATTAATCTACTACTAATATTCAATGCTGCATGCTATTATGTTTCTCTGTTAGTCTTTCTGGCTAGGTAAAGTAAATATTTAAATTTAAAAAAAAGTGTTTTAAAATTTAGTAGTTTATATTTACATTGAGAAATATACATTGAAAAACATTTTGAAACAACTCTTATCTTGCCCTCATTTTCATCAACCTTAATTTCATAAAAATCTAATTTTAGATTTTAATGAAATACGTTGGGGGAGGGAGGAGAATGGATGAAGAGGATGTTCATAATTGAAGGAATAGATGTTATCATTTGATTTTAGTATAATGAGTTCAAATAGGTGTATCTACACAGATTTTCAGTTTCATTTGGACATGGAAATTTCACACTTAATGTACATTGTTTGCTTCATCATCTGAGTTGCCATTGCTTATAAGTATAGCTGTCATGTGAGAATGAGATGCAGTGTTTCACCGGGAAGCTTTAGTTTTGTGTCACAAAATTCAGTTATGGTAATTTTAATTTTTTTTATTTTGAAATCGGGTCTTGAATTAGTTAAATTTAATTAATTTTTTTGGGACCTAATTTTTAAAATACTTAATGCTTTTTTATTTATTTATTTATTTTTTAGTTTTATATATTTTTCCAATTATAATGAATTTTGACCTTTTTATTTTGGTTTTATTTTAAAGGATACCACAAACTTAACATTGCAATATCATTGACCCATTTATGAAATATATATATAATAAAATCTAATATTTTTATTAAATCTGGTACATGATCAGTCATATAATATAGTATTAAATTAATCTCTAAGTATATTTTACTGTCTTAAAGTATATTATAGAGTTTTTTTTTTGTGAAAAAATTTGATTCTGAAAAAAGATATCAAATTGGAATTAAAAATATTGTATTTCAAGAGGCATTTTCCATTCCAAGTCCAATTTTTTTTTTTTTAACCAATCTTTAAAATACTTTATTTATTTATTTATTTATTTATTTATTTATTTATTTATTTATATAAAAAATATGAAAATCCTTAGCAGAAAAGTTAAATTTAAAAATTAGCATTTTAAAATGATGTATTTGATTGTAAATACATGTTGTCATTTGCCAGCGAATTTAAATTCATTGCGTTTTATATAAAAATTTAAATTATATTGTATACTATTTTTCAATATTTCCACAAAAAAAACCCAAATAAAACTGGAAATTTCAGTTTAAAAACAACGATCATTAATGAAAAAGACAATTCATAAAAAATCCTTTAAAATGTTTTTGTTTCTGGATTGTTGCTAATAAAAATAACATACATTTGAAATTTTTTAAAGCCTTGCAGAATTTCTCATAAGTTGAATGATTTCTCATAAGGTCTTATCTAGTTTGATGTATAAATATTTTTCAATAATGTGAAATGATTTTGGAAATTTGTTGCATTTGTTCGAAATGTGTTTAGTTTAGGTATAAAACTAAGAAATAGGTTTTAAATAAACTTATAGTAAAAACTTTATAACACTAGAAAAACCAACAGTGAACTCTATTTCATTTAATAATCATAAAATTCCATTGTAATGATAAATTGAATAGAAATTTTCTGAATTTTAAGAAAATAGAAATTTATAATTTCATGTTATAGGAGTTATCTGGTAGCGCCACAAATTGTAGGGGTGTTGCGGGCAATTCAACATGGCTGGTGAGCGTAGGGTATCTAGGTATCACTACTAAGGGCACATTGAATCGAACCAACTTCAATGCGATTCAACATGATTGCTTTTCACCTGAATAATGAAAATCTTGCACCAACCCCAAAAAACCCGCCAGATAACAATTTCTTATATAAACTAAGGTCTATTGTAGATGTCATAACCCGTGATGCACAGTAACAGTTACAAACGTTAAAAGTTTCGACTGCAATAAAAAATAACGAAAACCATCAATATAAATAGCCAAAATGTCAATAAACATGACAAGAACCATCTTTCAAAAGTTGTACAAATATTAAATAACTAGAAGCAAACCCACCCAATTGCATAATCGGAAAATAACCCATTGTTAGATTTTTTCTTTGTTGTGACATAGTCCACCATCGCTGATTTTATATATATGATTATTAATGAAATGAGACTATTAAAATCAAAAGAAGATAACTTGGTTGATGATTAACAAATGGGCATAATTGCGATGGTGAAGTTCTGTTGATGAGATATCTTTTTGTATTTTGTTTGCAGTAAAATCAAATCTACAATTTATGAGTATGGTTTAAAAATTAGCATACATTTACAGTATCTGACAAGAGCTAGGTTTCAACATATCTGGAGGAGGGGGGAGGCTGGAAGTAGTGCCTGCACACTCTCATTGTGGCAGAAAATTTCTTTCCCATTCGAAGTTTTATGTCCCCCATTTTTTTTTCTCAACGATACGGAATCTCTGTTGTATGTTGATGAGCATTAAGGCAAGCAATAAGTTATTTTGAAGTAGACATTTCAGTGGCCCAAAAAAAAACCGAAAACTGCATGATGCGAGAAGCTACTCACTACAGTTCTATCTACACTCGCAGCTTAGGAAAATAAATGCCAGGCAGCATGACAGTTTGTGGCGCTAGTGTAAGAAAATAAATTATATAAATTGGAAAGGCTCAGGTCATCATGAGTTTAGCTTTAAGAGTTTGAGAACAGTATGATCATTAAATTTTGAGAAATGCACATCACAGGTTGTGTACTAGACTAGTCTTTAGCAGGATTCTTAAAGGGATGGTGTTTCTATCATGTATTTTCTATCAATGAAAATGCATCCCCTCTTTGCTAATATAATCCTCTCTTTGCTTGTGTTCAGTGCATGTGTGCCAGCATATGATGAGAGCTTTGATTCTACAATAAAAAAAATTCTGGAATGCTAACTCGTATTTAAAATATCACCGTGGATTTAACAGCTTCCAGAAATGCCACTAGGATGCCAGCTTTTCTCCAAATGCAGTACATCATTATCATGTCAACACTTTCATACAAATCGATTGCAAATGTCAAATAGTCTGGTTTTGTTGTAAGCATTCAGAGAACAAACAAAATTGTTTAAATTTGGATAAAAATGAAATTATTAAATTTTTTCATTTGGAAGGAAAAGCTGCAATGGAAATCAAACCCAGAATGATTGCTGTTCTTGAGGATTTGTCATCATCCTTTTTCACTGTACTTTTTTATATGCACATTGTGGATAAAATCCATTGCATGGTTTTGGTAGATCACCAAATAAAAGTGTGTGAAATTGAGGATGTCCTGAAATTTACTCTTATGAACAAGTAATTCATGTTTTACATAATGGCTTTGGCTTAAAAAATTCTGCAGGGGAGTGCTGCTTTTGCTTAATCTTGAGGAAAGAAGCATTTGAGCCCAAACGTTAGCTGATGGTTTGGAAGTGTTTAAGGGAAGGAATTCGCTGAATTTCAGATTCGTGACCATGGCAAGACATGGGTTGACCATTTCACAAAAACGTCTAAATAGATTGGATTTGGCAGGTTGTCTTTGAAGAAGACAAATACATTCAATTGGCTAGAAAGGTGGATGTGGCATCAGTGTTTTGTGACTGCAAAGGAATTTTGTTAATTGATTTTCTTGAAAAAGGAAAAACAGTTACTGACTTTACATTATTCTTTTGGGCAAGCTAAAAGCACCCTAAATTGGTCAAGGAAAAAAAGTGCTTCTTCGTCACAACAATGCACTTCCTCATTCAAGTGCAGTCGTTCAGAAAAAATTGACACAAGTCTGAAATCCTTCCATATCTCCCGATTTGGCTCCTTCAGATTTCTACCTACTGGCTGGAAGACATTTCGGTCCAATGAAGCTATAAACAATTATTTTGAGGACCTCAAGAAAGTCACTTCTGGGAGGTAGTTGAGAAGCAGGAGAAACGTTCAGCTTTGATGGAAATGTATTGAAAAATAAACTAAATTTTGAATTAGATTTATTTTGTTCTCATTGTTATTCAGGAATTTCTCAATCCACTCTTATAATGAATGCAGAGAGCTTTACAGTCGAAATTGCTTTGAAGGAAAATAAAACTATATTATAAATCCAATATTTATTAAAAAAAATAAATAAATAAAAAATAAAAATCAAGCTTATTGTCTTAAAATATTGTTTTGTTTTCTCTCCTCCATTTATTTGAAAAGAAATGTACACGGTATAAATTAGAAGTTCAAGTTTGCTCCTGCAAAATTTTCATATTCAGAAATATCTGAAATTCAGTAAGTGAATAGCTAAATGAAGGTTATGGAGAAATTCTCTTCTGTCTTGCTCATTTTTTCGTATTTTTTCACCTGGTACTTGATTGACAATCGGTTATTTTGCATATATTAGAAAATTCCAAAATAAGTTCATAGATGCTCTCATTATTTGGTAAAAGGAACCAAAAATTAATATATCTATTGTGAAATACTTCTGGTAAACGAATCTCATATCAATAAAAAATTTTGTATTTTTAGAAAAATAGACCGTCCATAGTTTGACTTCTTGTATATACATGCGCTCACCAAAAGTCATGGAACACCTGCCTAATAACGTGTTGGGCCCCCTCTGGCCCGGATAACGGCGGTGACCCGTTGTGGAAGAGAGTCTACCAGTCCCCAGAACACATCAACAGGCACTGCAAGCCATGCTGCTTCCACTGCACTCCATAACGATGCTGCATTTACCAGTTGTGTTGGTGACGACCTGATAGATCGTTCGATGACGTCCCAGAAATGTTCAATGGGATTGTAAGCTGGGGGATGGGGAGGCCAAATCATTGTCGTAAATTAGTAGCATGTTCCCCAGCCATTGCCGTGTCACAAGGGCCGTTTGGGGAGGTGCATTTTCTTGCTGGAAGATACCTTCGCTGTGGAGTCAAAACAGTTCATGAAGGGGTGCAGGTGGTCCCCAAGCAGATCGATATAGGAAGTAACATGCAGAGTGGATCTCAGATTCACCAATGGACCCATTGCATGCCACGAGAAAACACTCCAGACCTGTATGGAGCCTCCACCTGCCTGAGTGGTCCCCACCAGACACGACCATCGACCTGATACATCTGAAACCGTGACTTGCTGGACCAGGCAATCCTTCACCAGTCCTTAGCGGTCCAATGTTGGTGATCCAGGCTAGGCGTTGCCGACGATGTGCAGCTGTCAAGAGTGGCACCAGTCGTGGCCTCCTGCTCCCAAAGCCTGCAGCTGCCAAGGTTTACCGAATTGTCGTCACAGACACAGTTGTGGGACGTCCCTGGTTGTACTGCATGGTGATTTGGCCAGCTGTCGCTCTTCAGTCAGTTGCAAGCCGGGTGACCCAGTGAACACCTCTGGCATCAATGAGGCTTGGGCAGCTCATCCGCTGTCTGACATGGGTTGTAGCCCCTCGTTGGGTGTACTCTCGATAGACCCTTGCAATGGTTGTGCGGGAAAATTGCAGGGTGTTGGCTACATCTGATATTGAGGCACCCATCTGTTTGGCACAAACAATCATCCCTCGTTCAAATGCAGATAGCTCTCAGCCTGCTGCCATTTCTGCAGCTAGTTTTTCATTACAATGATTGTGTGATATCAAGGAGTCCCTGTGCACCTGCATTCCGAGAATGGAAGCAGCGGGATCTGTCTCATTACGGACAGAACTTGATTGGAGGGGTGTGCCATCACGTTTGGTGAGCGAGTGTATTGTCTTATTGCTAACTTTTTAATATAGAAAGAAAAAGTTTTAAAGTAGGTGAAGAAACTTGACTGACAAAAATTTTGAGTTTTGTATGATTAAATTTAGTATTAATTATAATGAAATATATTTTCAGTATTTGGAAATTAATATAATCATACATTATATTGTTTTAGTACCTCGGAACAAGATCTCCACAGTATTAATATGATAAGGAATCTTCCAAGTCTTTTGGAAGAAAATAAAGCCGTCTGCATTAAAGAAGTTTTACCAAAATTACAAGTAAAAATATATATTTATTAGTTTAATTTATTTTTGTTTAAATTAACACAGCATGGTAGTTTTTTCCCCTTGCTTTTGCTATTGATATGTTTGGTTTTTTTTTTACTTTTTTTATTTTTAAACCTTTAAGGCACTTCTTCCAAATTCTCATGTTGAAGTTCAACTGGAAGCAAGTAATTCTATTCTCACTATTTTGGAACGTGAATTAGTTCCCACCACAACTTTTACTCAAACATTTTTGCAAAGCATTTTGACAAGTGTGGATAGTAAAGATCCAAGTGAGTATTTTTAATAAGTGTTTAAAAATGTATTTACCAAAAAAAAAATATATTATTTTTAAGCCCTTGCCATTATTATTACGTCCATTTATTTGGTCAATATATTTTTAATTTGGTCAATATATTTTTAATTTGGTCTTCATGGTTGGCTGTTACATTTCTTGTAATTAGGGAGTGAAGGAATTTCTTTAACTTTATTAATTTTTATGTTATCTTAGTGTTGAGATTATTCAAAATTTAAATTAAATTTTTAAATTTGATTTATTGGAGAGAATTGTTTTTATTGTTTAAAAATAGTTTTCTCATACTGCTGTAAACAACCAAATAAATCCTGTACTTTTATATATTATAAACAAATAGCATAGGAGAATTCTTTTTTGTTAATGTTATTTTTATATCTTTATTTTTGAAGTTTATTTTTGGTTTAAAATTAATGTTTGGTTTAATGTTTACTCTTCCTTTCTCTCTCTCTCTCTCTCTCTCTCTCTCTCTCTCTCTCTCTTTCTATTTATTTTATTTTTTTTTTAAAGAAAAATGTATATAGTAATTTAGCCACTTTTAAAAATTCAAGGCAATTTAGCCACCTTTTCAATTAATATTTTATATGTTAAATTAACTTGTTATTCCTACTTTAAAATAATATGGAGATTGAAAATTGAAATACAGTAGTTTAATCTTCTTGGTGATGAAATCTGGGAATACAAATTTTACTGTTAAATATAGAAGATAATCTTGAAAATATTGAACCTAACAAGAAAAGGCAATTAAGAAATAACTGAAATATTCAGTATTGTAAAAAAAAAAAAATTACATTGATTTAAAGTAGTGAGAAGGGAAAAAAATCTCATTAATTCACTAGAAAGTGGTACACATTGACAGTATTCTATTTATGAATGAAGCAGATGTCATTAAATTTTCTATCAAAATTGTCTATTTTAGAACCATTTCATGAACATGAAATTGTCTATTTTATTCCTGCTCATGAACCTTTAAGCTATGTTTTGGAATATACATTAAAAAAATAAATAAATCAGTGATAAAAGAATCAGTACCAATAGCAGTGGGGGAGAACCTTTGAATTTCAATACATGCAATAGCATTTCAACAATAGAATTTCAACAATTGAACTTCATTATTAAAATAATTTTTGTTCTTAATAAGGATATCTATTTTAATTTATTTTAGTTTTGCTTTATGCTGTTTTTTTTTTTCTTTTTTTTTTTTTTTTACCCTTTCTCCTACAGCATAATAAAAAAAAAATGCTGTAATGTAAAACTGCACAATCAGTATATTAAGCAATATATATTCTTATATAATTAATGTGCTTTTAAAATGCTGAAAAATTGGTAAATTTAGTAATCCTTTTCCTTTAAAGACTAAAAGAAATGTCTAGGAAATAATTTTATTAAAGTAATTAATTATATAATGATATTATAAAGCAAATGCTCTAGAATATGCAGGAATGTGATAAGTAAGGCTCTACAGAAAGCAGGAGCTAATGAAATAAGAGAAGTTGCTGATAGATGAGATTTTTATGAATACTACTTAAATTTTTTCTCCATTAATATTTTGTTCTTATATCGAAGCTTACTTTACATCAATTTGATTTTAATTCTCTTTTTTGAAAACCTTTTATCATCATTATTTGGTTATATAGGCTTCTTTTGCTTATGAAATTTTTCTCTTGCCCCCCCCCCCCCCTTCCCCTTATTTATTAGAACAAACTGTTAGAATAAAGATTATTTAAAAAAAAAAAACAGCATAAAATGAGATCTACATAAACATCAGTGATAGGATTTTGTTCTTAATATGTGAATTATAGCTGAACCTTGTTAATATACAATAGCTTAATATATAATCCCACTTTATATATATTTTCCCTTTGTCCCAGCCCCTTGAAAGCTATTTCTATGAATTCAACCTTTTAATATACAGGGTGATTACAAAAGAACTTCACACTTTTAAAAATTTATTACATCAAAGCTATTCAGAATATAGACACACCACATACGGATTCTTAAAGAAAAACTCTTGAAGTTTATTGTGACACAGTTAAAGATGTTCAATACTGTGTCCAGCCCCGTGTCGTGACACTGCATACTGTGAGGTCGGGACTCCGCGATGGCCACTTTGCAAGTTCCAGGTTATTGTTTGCTCGACCAATCCACCGCTGTGATTTCTTTTTAGGGGGGTGTGTAAAGGACAAGGTCTTCACCCTACCCCTTCCCTGTGACCTAGACGAGCTGAAAGAACGCGTTACGGTAGCGATACGTGGGATTGATGGAGACATGTTAATGTGGGTTTGGGACGAATTCAACTACTGCGTTGATGTATGCTGTGTCACGACAGGTTGGCATATTGAACATCTTTAACTGTGTCACAATAAACTTCAAAAGTTTTTCTTTAAGAATCCGTATGTGGTGTGTCTATATTCTGAATAGCTTTGATGTAATAAATTTTTAAAAGTGTAAAGTTCTGTTGTAATCACCCTGTATATTGTTTTTCTCTCAAATCACAGATAATATATATTTTTTTGTCCCAAAAATTAGGAAGTTCATTCCAAAAAAGTGAATTATTTGAGATGTTTCTTGAAAAAACTGTCGAAAATAATTTTTCATTAGTCATTCGGGTATCTAAGCATGTTTCGTGCAATAATTCCATTAATTCTGATTGGTTCCATTAAACACAAACAATGAAGTACATGTTATTGGATGATCGCAAATTCTGGTTGGTTCTGTTCTCAATCAAACTATAAATAAAGGAGAATATGCAAGTTCGTCATGAAAACAGTTTTGCATTGTTGTTGCACGTTTAAGCATTGTTGGCACTGACTTGAAGCACACGCCGTAACTGAAAAGTCACCTGCCCACAAACGTGAGTTTATGAATGTGCGATAAATAAAGGAGAACACACGAAACAATTTGAATGTGCGAGCTGTGCAACAATATAAATTGAATTTTAAATGTGCAAGCTTTGCAACAATATTAATTGAATTTGAAACTAATTACCACGCACACTATGTGCGGATAAAATCTTGTGTTTTTATAAACTTGTGCATTTCACTTCATTGATCAGAATTTGCAATAGCTTCCACCTGAGCTTCCACAGTTTCATACCACTGTAAGGAATGTAAGTTCTTACAATTATATACGGTACCTTTTGCTTTGACAAAGGATAGTCTCTATTTGAAACATCAGCTTTTTTCAAACAATTTCTATTTTAAATTTTAATTAAAATTATATACATTCATATAGACAAACTTCGATAATGGAGTTTTCTCCCCGAAATAAATAAATAAATAAATAAATAAATAAATAAATAAATAAATAAATAAATAAACGAATGAATAAATAAATAAATGCGTGAAAATTAAATGTAACATACAATAGTCTCAAGCTAATTTCATAACACAACACTATTAGGATTTTCAGCAAATCATATTTCAATCCTGGATAATAAATATCTTCATTAATATATATTTTATGCTCGATTCCTTGAAATATACATTAACAAGGTTCGACTGTATTTTGATAAACAGGTTTGATGTAGTTCGATTCTTAACATCTACCTGTAACGACTGCTTTTTCTTGAAATTTACATGGGAAATCTGTTAGCGTAATGACCATCTGTATAACACAACCAGCACTTTCTACCGGGTGTTTCAAAAATGACCGGTATATTTGAAAAATCAATAAAAACTAAACGGGCAGCGATAGAAATACACCGTTTGTTGCAATATGCTTGGGACAACAGTAAATTTTCAGGCAGACAAACATTCGAAATTAGTTCACGGTGTATTTCTATCGCTGCCCGTTTAGATTTTTCAAATATACCGGTTATTTTTGAAACAACCAGTAGCTTAAATGCATAAAAACCTGTACTAAAAAAGCTGTCCATAATGGCCATTTCCACAACCAATCGGGTCCTAAGCTAAAATCCCAAGTACATTACTACCCTATTCTCTTTAATCAATCAATCTAAGTCAAGGAAGAGATACAGAAATGCAGCCATTGGTTCATTCAGTCTAAATACAGGCGTTTTTAATTGTTATTGATTTATAATTTTCCTGATTGTATCTGTAATAATAACTCCTGAGCCTACTCTAAGTTTTACCGTTTCAATATTACATTTAGAGTTAACATTATTAAGATTATTAAATTTAAATAATTATAATTAAAAAAGCTATTAAAACAACACATTAGCATGAAATGTAATATTATGTATTAAATTCGTGTGGATTATTTCCTGTTGATGACTGTACTGTATCTGTTTGATATACATGTATGTAGATTAAGAAATGTTATTAAGAATTAATGTTTATTTTGCTTGGTTTTTGAACAGTTGTTGCAAATGCATGGCTTGAAACGTTAATGGACGTAATTGATCTACTCCCTCAAGATATTATCAAAAAAGATGTAAGTTCAGTAGAAATTGTAACATAATTCTCCATTTTACCTTAGCATATCTTGAATAAGTTATGTTTTAAATTTAATGTAAATTATATCATTTTAGATTTTAACATTGGCTGTAGTGAAAGGTCAGCATTCACAGCCAGTTACTTCCAGGCTTGCGAGTTGTAAAATTTTAGGAAAAATTTGCCTGAAATTTGAAGCCTTCTTGTAAGGAAACTATAATTGAAATAGATTTTGACATCATGAAGCTAAATTTTGAAAAATGCAGATTTTTGTTTATTTGGATTTGGTTTATCTTTTAAAGCATCAAGAAAGAAATTTTGCCACTCGTTCAATCACTTTGTCAGGATGTGGATTATGAAGTGAGAAGCTGCATAGCTTATCAGCTGGATTCTGTTGCAAGAGGATTAGGGTTTGATTTAATTCTGTTATCTGTATTTTCTTTTAGAAAAGGAAAATTATGCAGACAAAATTAGCAACATTGTGTACATCTTTTTCTGTTATAGATTAGACTTAGCAAGGAGTGCTATCCTCCCTTGGTTGGTGGAATTAGCTAATGACGAAACTAGCTATGTACGATTAGCAAGCATTGAAACTGTTGTTAATATGTTGAGTTTGCTGGATGATGGTAATTGAAAGAAGCATTAATTTATTTTTTGTAAATTTTCAGGCAGTACTTTTTTAATGCTTTTAATTTAGGCTTATGTATGAAATATTTTAATTTAAGTAAGCTGCAAGTGTCATTCCGAAACTAATGCCAGCTATTTTGTTACCTTGTATACTATGGCAGATAGGAAAATGAAATTAAGATACGATATTTACTTATGAATAATTTTCCACAATTTAAATTTGCTTACTATGAATTTAAAATACTCTTTGAGCTTTGTATACCTTCTGTAACGTTCACAGTAAAGTATCTGGCATTCTTGTCATGTAAAAATCACCATTGGTCTGGCTGAGCAATTGTTGACAATGTTGTTGACATCATCACTATTGGAAAATCACTTCCTCAAAGTTCTTCCTTCACTGAACTGAAAAGATTGAAGTTCAACAAAGGCAAATCAAGGCTGTATGGTGTATAGGACAAGGATGCCAAATAATACATTAGGGGTGTATTTATAAAGTAACCATGTGGCAAACACTCGCAATTGAGAGAAGTGATGTCTTTCTCGATGATTATGCCTGGTATTTAAAGATAACTGTGCTATTTTGAGACAGACTATTGGTCCACAATACCAGACATGATTAATCTTGAAAAAAAAAGTCAAGTAATTTGGTTGTGAGTTCTCGCCACACGGCCAATTTACATGTATGACCTAAGTCATTGTCTCATAATCCAACATCTCACACCGCTAAACACATCAACTGCCTGCTCCCCGTAAAAGTTCCTCAAGCACTGTTGATTGCATGAAGCTCTCCACTTAAGAACTCAATCACAGAGAATTATTTCAAATGTGCATTAAGGTTACTTTCATTTTGACAGGACTTTGGTGACATCTAGTAAAACTTCCAGTGGATAGAATAAAAGGTTTGAATTGCTAGGATGCATTAGTTTCTGGAATGCTACTTATAAATTTATATATTTTGAAATTTATTACTATTTTATTGTGATCATACTCTTATTAAGCTTAAAGCAATTTATATGGTTATTAAATGCAGTAACGTAAACATTATTTTCTCCCTGCAGATACATGTATTCATACCATCATTCCTCTTGTAAAAAAATTTTGTGAGATTTCCTTGCATATGGAAGATGCAGCATTGCCTATTGTGTCAAAGCAGTTAGGGAGATTATGTCATGGACTATCTGGTACGTTTATTTGTATATTAAATTAATATAATAGTTAATTTACCTTTAAAATTAATAGAACTCTTATTTCTTTGTATGATGAGGAAAGTAATGCAATCTCAGTGTTTTTAAAAACAAAATTAAAATTGAAAATGTACATGCTTATTTAAAAAAAAGATACAATTATATATGATTATATATATATATATATATGTATACTGTATTGTATACAGTATGTTGTAGTAACAACCAACGATACAATCTGGATGCCTTTTATAGTGCTCTTCATTAAAATTGACAAAGTAATAAATAAGAACTGAAGTTAATGCTGCAATATAAGGTAAAGATATTAACATGAAAAATGCAAGGAAAAATTTTACGAGCTGTATTCGAACCAAGGGTCATGAGTATAAAGCTCATTGTTTCTACCAACTGAGCCTCTGTTGAAACATTAACACAAGCCCGTCACCAAATGTCCTAAAGATTACAACGTAGCCAATTTTGGAGGCCCGGTGATGGGGAAGACACATGGGTCGCAGATCGGGAATTCCTTCTTCCAAAGGAAGCTGAGAAAGCTGATAAAAACTCATAAGAAAGTAATAAAGGAGGAATTTACTTTGTAGTCTTTAGGTCTTTGCATACAGCGTTGCTGTACGGTCTGCAGTGACCCAGTTGGTAGAGGTGACAAGCTAGTTATTAGTGGTCCCTGGTTCGAATCAGATCGCAGAATTTTCCCTTTTGTTTTTTATGTTAATATCTATGGACTGACTAGTTAATTAATCATGAATTGACATGGACATGGAAATTTTATAAAATTATGCAGCCTCTAATATGAAATTCTCCCAGTTTATAGAATATCTTGCAAGCATGGGAAATATTGATTTCTCAGTCTACCTGAATTAGAGATATATAACACAAACAGTTCGGTAATTACCAAATTGTATCGGACAACAGTTGTCACAAGTTTCTAAAAACTCTCCACATCAGTCATTGTTTGGAAGGTGAACTTGTTAACCTTGCAATGAAGGAACAAGTACAGTGCATGTCCATTGTATCAATAGGCAGAATAATTAACAAAGAGTGGCATAGGTAATATAAAAAACTTATTCTAGACACAGGACAATTGCTTGCTATAGAATTATTTGGATATTGTTCATGCAATATTATGTAAACAATTAAATCTAATTGCTTCATTCAATTTGTTGAATGCGTGTGACTTGAATAGCGACTGCGTGTCAGCCTTGATAAGAAATAGTTCTTAAAAGGTGTTAACACATGCGTTATTAAATAAAAAGCATGAAAAGACCTGGCAAGTGACGTGTTAAGTTTTTAAAATATGAAGAGTAAATAAGAAGTAAAAATTTCATTCGGATATACTTCCTATATAATTTTATTTTTAAAAAAATGCTAGGGACTATGTTTCAGCTGCACATGAACATAGCCTTGAAATATAGCATTTCAGTATTGGTACCTGTACTTGACCCTTCATTGCAAGATTAACCTATTCCGAGCTATAGATAGGCACTCTATGAAAGTGTCAAGCATTGTTGAGTATATAAAGAGTAAAAATCAAATTTTTTATGTTGTTAAGCAGTTGAAATGTTTTTCTATTTTTTACTGACAAAATATTTTTTTTTTATTTTTTAAAAAAATTAATATTATTTAAATTGGTTTGCTTGTTAGTGAACTTAAAATTGGAAGAAAAGCAATGGTTTCTTCACTATTTTCGACAGTTGGCACAATTAGGACTTCCACAGTCAGCTGATGAAGACCGATCCACTTCTAACAGAGTAAATTTATTCATGTACAGTACTTAGGGTTTATTGAATTATGAATGCTAAATTAGAACTTTAAAGAGAATGTCTAACCAATATATTACAAATTATTTCAGATGCCTGATGTTGTGCCTAGTATTGATGGATTTGATAAATACGTTGAATGTAGACAAAATTGTGCTTTTAATTTTCCGGTGTGTATTTGTTTTTATTCGAGTTTCTTAATTGTTCTTTATCCAGATAAATAATTGTTTTTATTTTGTGTTTACTTTGTTTGTTTTTATTTTGTGTTTTAAGGCAATGGTGTTATTTGCCCAGCCAATAAATTTTAGAAAAGAACTCTATGAAACTTTCTGTGATCTTGCTTCAGACCCACATTCCAAAGTTCGTTACAGCATGGCATGTGGTTTTCATGAAGTAAGTAAAAAATTCACCCACTTTCCTTAGGACAGATTTTCATAAGATTTTAGTTTGATTACCTAGCAGGTATGATAACAATTTTTTTGAAAATAAATTTGGACATTTAATGTTTAATTAAAGGTATATCAAAAGTCTTAATCAGATTTTAAAATTCTATATTTTTAAAAAAATTAGCATACAGAAATGGTACAAGTTGCAAAATGCTTAGAATATATCAAATTTTGACATGATAGCTTATAAGTGTTTAATATAACTCTTCTTACTGCATGTCACATGTCCACTCGATGTTAAAATTCCTTCTATACTTGCTGAAGCAGTCTGGTGTTACTTCATTTATGGTGGTTTATATTCGAATTTTGAGATTTACAGATTTGTTGATAGGAGAGGCACATAAGCACGATTCTTAGCAAAACCCCCACAAGTTGGGGTAATGAGGTGGCCATGATTTAAGTTGGATTGTCATTTTGATATAAACTGACAGGAGCTCACTATGCCGTACAGATGCATCCAGGAGACCTCTGGCACCAGTTAAACAAAACTTAATGACCCCTTCTTTCCAATGGAATGCAAATCGTTTACCTGCAATCAGTGGTTGAGGAACTCTAGCATTTTAATTCCCTGCACATTTTTATTTAAATTATTCATGATCAATTAAACTGAATTATTACAAGCTGCTATTGAAGTTCATCATCTTGCTTCAACATTTTCAAGTCACTATTCAATTTTTTATGTTTGAGTTGATATTTAAATTTTTGTTTACAAGATAAAAATTATGTAAACATAGCAGTGTAATTTTATTTTAACATAGGTTTGTTAATCACATTTACCTAGGTTGCAAAGTTGTTAGGACCAGGTGTTCATGTCATTCAGCAACAATTAGTGTTTTTACTTCAAGATGATTGCTTAGAAGTAAGTAGGTTTTTAATAAAAATATTATTACAAAATCTATTATTTAAATCAAATATTATTATCAAATATTTATTTAAATCATTAATAAATTAATGTAAGGATTTAAATTTCCAAATATTTACAGATAACAGAAGGACTCATTTCTAATCTACCTGTGACTTTGGAAGCATTAGCTCGTGGAGGAAGCATGAATGTGGAAAGTAAGGTAAATGCTTTGAAAAATAAAGACTGGAATAATTGTTTAGCCAGGTTTAGCTATTCCACATTGAGACTGTTAAACCTTTATTTGTCTTTTTTTTCATTCATGCATTTTTTTTTTAAATTTTCAGTTGCAACTTTTTTTTTTTTTTTTTACAATTCCCCCCCCCCCCCCCCCTTTTTTTTTTTTTTTTTTTTTTTTTTTAATAATTATCAATTTCTGTTTAATTTTTGATGATCTATGTATAAATTATCTTCATACAGTTTAACTTAGCAAAGTTAAGGTCATGATTGTAAGAGGGCTTGGTTGTTTCAAAAGTTTAATGTATAGGGCACTATAAGTAAATAACATTGTCAAGTATATTATTAGCTCTGAACATACATACTTACTTTTCAAACCCGATTATCCATTAGGGTTGTGGGGGCAGTAGCCCTATGGAGGATTTCCAGCGATTGCGATCTTACCAGTTTCTGCTCCCGGGTAAAGGCATGCACTGCCCCCGACCGTTTCCCCAAGCGCATAGCGAGTGCACTGGTGGGGCTTCTCGGAGGCATTGGGGAGACAACAGCCGGGAGACTGTCAACTATTTTTCGAATGAGAGCCTCTGCCTAACTCCCAAACGTGGATGAATTTCATCTCTGCCAAACCTGAAGCAGTATGAATTTTCTCATTCGTCGACATCATGAGATAAATGTGTGTTTGGATGCTCTTTGTCTCACTTCTCAACCATGACCTTTCTGGTAAGGGCGACCCTAAAGTAGCAGTGCTACAACCAGTATAGCTCACAGAATCCCTGAAGTCAACACCATTACTTTAACAGGTGGCGTCCATTGAGCTAAAGCTGCAATTTCTTCTAGACTAGCAACAAATGCATCTAGATCAATCCCACTTTCTCCCCCTGAGTTGTTTGGAATCAAATTTACAAAATCCAAACCCCTGATCCACGGTAAGGGGGCATCCACATTTGAATTTTACTTGCGAAAGACTTCACCTATAATCATATCACAATTAAAGTCGCTTTATATATTATAATAAACTAGTCAACATGAATACCGTATGTTTTCTGTAATTGAGATGCCAACATAAGGTTCGATCCATAAGGGGGGGGAAAAAAAAAAAAAGTTTTAACATGTACGAGGTGCGATAAAAAATTCTGGTATCGTTTCATTAAAGAGAAAGTTCTTTATTTAAATACATTTACACGGTGTCCCCTTCAAAATAGTCCCCTTGCGAAGCCATACAATGAGCCGAGCTTTCCTGCCACTTCAAGAATATCTCCTGGAAGTCTTCTTGTCAAAATAATTATTAACGCTACTGCATCTCTTGTATAGGAATTAAATGGTGGGGCAGTTTACCTGAGTGAATCCGCACATCCCCTACGAGCTCAGCATTTAAAAAACTATTAAAATACTTACCATACTTCTAATTAACAAATTTCCCACTAACATCTTTTAAACCTTTTTTTTTACTACTTATAATAGCCCTTTATTTGCCCCTTTGTTTTCCTCTAATAATTCTTTTCTCTACATATATTATCTTGCTGGAATCCTCTTTCTACACCTTTCCTCCAGAAAAAAAAACTATAATAATAGTTATAAAATATTTTTTTTCTCTTTCCTTTTTTCCCTTATATCTCTGTAACCCATGCTATATTCTTTAATATAATGTTAACTGTAATTTAGCGCCCCCTCCAGAGACCACACATGTCGGCCGGCTGGCCATACAGACTCCGGAGAGGGTTCGTTGTAAGTGTTCAACCCTTTTCAAATAAATAAATAAATAAATAAATAAATAAATAGAGTCAAACACACTGGATCTGTCAGTCATATCAAAAGTACGATCTTTCAACTGGATCTTCATTTTTGCAAAGAAGGCAGGAGCCAAATCTGGTGAGTAGCATAGGTGTGGAAGAGAATCATGTTGTTTTTCGCAAGAAACACGTGTAAGGAGAGCTTGGTGAGAGAGTGCATTGTCATGGTGGAGCATGCAACTGTTTTCGCAGATCTGGTCGCTTTCACCAAACGTCCTCCCACAGATTGCTCGTTCCTCTAATTTGCTCATTCTCAAATTTAATATCTATGATAAATTGCAGATGACCTTACACACGTGATCAAATAGCAGTATTTTCTCAGTCCCCAATGCACATGAAAAGCTGATTTATGAATGTTAACCTATAATTTACTGTATTTGTGGATTTGTGCTGCCATTTGTTGGTGAGATGCGCAACCGGTCCTGGAATTTTTTGATCGCACCTCGTAGTAAAATTTGATTGTTTTTGGGTTCCCAGAACGAATGAATCAAATTTCCATAAAAATCTGTGGTAAATTGATGATCAGTTAACGAACAGTTCGGATAGTGAACATAATCTTGGAACGGATTAAGTTCATTAACCGATCACCCACTGTATATTTAATAAAAATTGCAATGTTTAAAATATTATTGTAAAATAATAAATATTACATTATTATTAATTTCTTAAATTATATAGCTTGAAAATCCTGATGGCATCATATCTGGGCTGATAGCTTGTGAACAAACTGTCTCCAATTCAAATAATTGGCGTTTGCATGCAGAAGTTCTTTCAAAACTGTCATGCCTCCCTCACTGTCTGAGCAATGATAATATTTACTGCACTTTTGTGCCTCTTTTTTTCCATAAACTTTATACGTTGGTAAGTAAAATTAAACATTATAAAATATGTTGATAATCATTGAAGTATATTTTTAATAAGAGTTATAGTAGTCCTACTCTTAAGCAGTATACAACATGTATAGTGTGGTTTCAATACACAGTGTCTGTCATTGTCTACCACCTGTAAGTGGTATAGCTCATTCATTAATTCTGTTAATTTTAGCATTAATTTTTATTTCTGTACTTTTGTATGAGATACAGGTCTTAAAAAATAAATGGTGATAGTGATATGGGGAGTGATGATAAGCCTACCATAAGGAAGCTAGAGAAGTCCTAACATTTGAATAAAAATTTGCAGCTATTGCTAATTGAAAACCATGTCAGTGCAGAAATGGGGGGGAGGGGGAAACGAATGCAGTATCCATGCTATAAATCAAAAGAGAAAATCTAGTTTGTGGAAGCATTCACGTTTGGCCTGATGAAGATGGTGTACTGTTTTTAAAATTGTCTTTGTACTTTATAAGTACATGTACTTAGCCTGCTTTAAGGTACAATGTATGGGAGATTAGGATTAAGTTAAATGCATAGAAGCTTTCAAAAAATAATGCTCCACAATTTATTTCTCTGAAAATATGGAACATGCAACTTTGCAGCTCAGGCATTGCATGTTATAACCATCAGTTCTACTGACTATTTTTCGAAGAAGTCTCCTTCCGTTTTGTTTGGCTTTATGCCAGCATTCTGGAAGAGTGTGTATTTTTTTTGCTTACCCAACCACTTTTTCACAGTGCACACACAACATAGCCATCGGATTCAAATTAGATCCCACAGAGTGTATTATTTATAGGGTCAAACATGTGGAATTCCGACGTGCCAAGTCGGGACTATAGGGTGGAAGGGGCAACATGGTGACCGTGCATCACTGACATTTGCCATTTCTAACACTTGCTATCGTACTGCCACTTGACAGCAGAGCTTGCAACTTTGCACAAGAGAGGTGGAATGTTCAAACTAGGACTCCTCAAAATTTCAGCTGCATAGCATTGTTCGTGTCATAGAAAAACATTGTGGTGTATTACTTTTTGAATGCTCCTTGTACTTGGGCACTTCTTTAGCTCTTGAAAATGTGCAGTTTTTAATTAACATGATTAGTTGGGAACTGACTGACTGACTACATAAGATGCAGGCAAATTGTAAAATTAATACCATACTATCTTTTTAAAAATTATTTTAACCTTGATAAAGTGCTATCAAACATCATTATTTGAATCCAGGCTTACTGTTTTATATATTTGAATAAAAAAATGAGATGTAGCAGTTGACCAAGTTAACTCTATATCTGCATACTGTGCTTTGTATGGGACTCTACAGTATTTAACTGATAATTTTTTATTTAGAGTATTTTTTAAATAGGAATGTAATTTATTATTCAGATTTTGAACACACACAGAAAAGAAAAATTGAAAGTTAATATTTTCATTATCTCTTATTTACTTAGAGGCCAATTCCATGTCGAATTGCAGCTGCTACAACACTTCTCATATTTTTGAGAAACAATCCAGTGTTGGAACAGCGGAAGGAGATATGCACGCGTATTATTGAGGGTATAAAAAAATTTATTTATTATAAATATTTTGGAAATGTGGGTTTTTAGTGTTTTAATTACTTGAATTCTCATTCAACATATTCATTGTTTTGTTTATTATTATTATTTTTTTTTTTTTTTTAGAATTATGCAATGGTTACAGTTGTCATAAACGAATGCTCTTCTTACATGTCTGTGATATTGCAATGGAAATCTTTTCTAAAGCCTTTTTTAAAGCAAATTTTTTTGTTCCTCTTTTAAAGCTATCAGGTAAATTGCTTTCTCTTTATATAAATAAACTCTATTTTTACATTAATCAAATAATGATTTATAATTCGCACAAGTTACATTCATTGTACATTCCATCCAACAGTTCTGGCCAAGTTATTTTAAATTGGCATGTTGGTTCTTGTTGCTGTTTTTTAGATAAAACAAATGAGAAAGTTGAATAGTCATGATAAATTGTTTGAGTTGATGTATATAAGATCCAAATATGACAGCAGCTGTAATAAATTAATTTTTTTTTAATTTTTAAATGTTAATAAATCTCATTTGTTAACATTAAATAATGTAACTAAGCTAATTGACTCCTTTATACAGGATGTAACAAAAGTAGTGGGATGGCTATACATAGTCAGTTTCTACAACTAAAATAAGATTAAAAGGATTATATAAAGATATGTCCTAAAGTGATCCGTTACTGGGGTATCTACGTATTTAATTTGTTCGCTAAATTGTGTCATTTATTTTCAGTCAGGTTAAATGAGTAACAATGAAAACACAAGCAATCAATTCATAAAATCATAGTTAATATTTAAAATAATCTCCACATGTGCGCTTGTTGGATCTAGGACATGCTCAAAACTTCCTAATTTGCTAGCATCCATCTTCTACTTTCTGTTGAAGATTCTTAGTATCCTGAATCAAAGTGGAATAAACCCCTCAGAACTTTCATAAAATGAACTGCTCCTTATTAAGTTAATAATATTGAATTTTTCTGTTAAGTTCTGCATTTATTCTGTGTATTGCTTGTGCATTTTTTTTCTTTTGTTTGGTTAATTTCGTTTGTGTGCCATGTACGAAATTGTGAAAAGTTACATTTATATATAAGTTTGCTTCATCATTGACACGGATGATGTCTCAATATTTCAGACGATCCAGTTCCAAATATTCGTCTTAGGTTGTGCACAATGTTGCCTTGCCTCAAAGATCTTGTTACATTGCCAAATGATCAACATTTGCTTCAGTTGTTAGAAACATGTGTGCGAAAGTTGATGGCCAGTGAACAAGATAAAGATGTGGCAGCTGCCCTTAGAAATGTAAGAGTTTCCATTTGTGACAATCTGTCTTTTAATGCAAGTCATCACATATAATGTTTAAAGAAATTCTGAATGTTGAAAAAGAGTTGAGCCCATAAAATGTTTATTAATTTCATTAATTTTTTTTTTTTTTTTTTTTATAACAGGCTATTCAAGAACTGGATAAAATAGAACTAGTTGATACTGTAAGTTAAAAAATCTTAAATTTTGTTTAAAACTTTATATAAGTAAATATATTGTTACATAATTAACTTTCATTATCCCATATTAAAATTTCTAATTTTTAGTCACATCGTCACAGTGAAATTCTTGATGATCCCATTGATACAGCCAAAGAAGAAGCAGAGAAACTGTTATTTCAAATGGTAAAATGTTTTGTATGCATTTCTTATCAAAGGAAAATCTTATACAGGGTGTCTCAAACCTTTACGGTCAAAATTCTACAGATGGCAGAGGACTGTAAACTGAATATTTTGAGATAGGAAACTGATGGTCGGAAATGCATACATAATTCAGGCACCACGAGATCTTGAACGAGTAATATTTTTTGTAACCAGTTTTCGTTTTCAGAGCAAACAACAGTTTCTTTTTATTCAATAAACAATATAGCAACAACTTACAACTCTGGTCAAGTGTTCTAATCGGTATCCTCCAGTCTCAAAACGAACATGCATTACAGTGGCACTTTTTCAAATATTCCTGGTCTGTTATACAAGGAGACAGGCAGCTTGGACCTTGGTAACCAGTTTTGCATCTGATACTAAAATTCTTACACCAATAACTTAACCTAACCACTGAATGGAAAAAAAAAAAAAATCCAGAAAGTGAAAGCGTGACAAGCTGAAAACTGTGGACACAACAGTAAAGCGTGGTTCCCACATGCGTAAAAACAACGGCAGAAACCACAAAGCAGAAAAATTTTATGTCGCTTCCTGTTTTTGTCTCTTCTGCCCGACTGAAAATTTCTGCTTTTTAGAGTTGGGTTGAGTTCAACTTTTGTGGCACAAGCAGGACAGAAACGATTGCTCAGCCAATAGAAAAGATCTTTGCAGTGATGTCACCGTGACGTCCTCTCTCTCTCTCTCACAAAATAAAAATGTCGGACACTCAGCTCACAAAGGTGAAGAGGCCGAGAAAGAAAATTGATGTAGAAGCGCTAATAGAAGAGGTGCGAAATATATATTTATTAATTAATTAATCAAATTAAATTGAATAAACAACAATTGAATGCAAAAACGACCTATGTACGTACTGTGTGCAGTTGAAGCCGACCGTTTAGATCGATCAACGGCTTCGGTGCAGTGCATTTGTGTTGGGCAAAACTTCTGCTATCTTATCCTTTTGAGTTTCTGCCATGTGGGACACCTGCAGGAGCAGAAAGTAAAAAGGCAGAAAAAAATACGCCCTGGTTTCTGCTCTCTTGTTTTCTGCCAGTGGGAACCATGCTTAAGAAGATTAAATAAGGAAGCCACCATGAACACAAAAAGACTTTAATGAAACTTGGGTCATTAAACTCTTTTTGTATGGATTGATGGTTTCCTTATTTAATCTCCTTCCAGAGGAGTGAAATGTAGTGAGCATGCTGGTCAGGACAGAGCCTGCACTTCCAACTCTGTGATTAGGGAATCTATTGTCCAGGTGCTTGCAGACATCGAAATGAGCAGGTACAATGCAGTAAGCAGTTGTCTGCTATGAAAACAAAAGTAGCTTACAAAAACTTTCCTCACATGTATTACTGGTTCAAGATCTCCTGATAATTGAAATAGGCATTTCCAACCATTGGTTCCCTATCTCAAAATACTCAGTTTACTATCATCTCAAGTACTGCTGTATAGAATTTATTTCTATATGATCATAACCTGCGTTGCACAGTAGGATTTTTAATAACAGCTAACACCATCATCACAGGCACAAAATGCAGTCGAACCTCGATATCTCAAATTTCATGGAAACAGAAAAAAAAAATTCGAGATAAAGAGGTTTTGAGATATGGAGAGTTTCTTCTAAATAAAAATTTTTAGCTTAATAAAGGTACTGGAGAGTATAGAGAACAATATGAAATAAAATGGTACTGGTTACGCCACTAAGGTTAGAAACGCACAAACTGCATGCTCAAACATCTCGTACGCAACAGAGACTTGCCAAGGAGATCGAAAAATATTTTCGTGAATTTTTTCGTAACGGATGAGAATCGTCTAACTTTAACGGAAGTCACATCAAATTTCTTTGTTTTCATACGAAAATTTCTCATAACGAAAAAATCTTAATTCTCTACTGTATTTAAATGTTTTTCATTCTGCTGACACACGAAGTCAAAATTTGACATAGTGAGTTTTACGAGAAAATGTTTTGAGATAACGAGGGAAAATTACATTGAATTAATAGTGGAAATAAAAATTTTTCGAGATATTGATGTTCGACTGGAACTGATTATGATGCACTATGTTAGTTATGATGACTATGTAGTTATTTGTGCCCACGATGATGGTGTTATTATCGAAATGCCCTGCTGTTATTAAAATTCCTACCGTATTGCGATATATGGATTTTGTGTTATTATTTTCTACCTTGCGACCATTATGCAGTTGTTAGACTTGGAGGGAGAAAATACAACCTGGATATTTGTGGTCCCTGGTTTGAATCTAGGTCGTGGAATTTTTTCCTTCCATCTTTTCATTTAATATCACTGCCATAGTTTAAATTTTCTGTTAATGCAAGTTAATTTTCTTTTTTTTTTTTTAAATTAGGAAAAACAACTCAGGATCCGGCCAATGTCGGAAAAAGAACGAAACGAGGAGCGATCATCTAAAGGCAAGGAACATTTATGTTTATTAAATTTATGTAAAAGAAAGAAATTAAAGTTAAAAAAAAAAAAAAATCTAGCCCTTAATATAACGTTTCCCAAATATCCAATTTAAAAGATGTTAACGTTTCCCAAAAAGAAGACTGTTTTTATCTTTTGTTTGTTTAAATAGTTACATTTTATTTAGGCAAAATTAATTACTGTATATGAGTTATGACATTTCACTGATGTTTTGTAAATAATCAATGATTTAATTGAAAAAAAAAATAATAAAAAAACAGAAAAAAAAAACTCAAACGTGTAAGAAAGACAAACTGACATACATAGCTTACTTAAAATTTACTTCATTTTTAAATAAAATTCTGGTTTTTGACTTTAGAAAATAATTTTACTTTACAATTTAATCCGTTAGCAAATCTTGTTGATTTAGATAAGTAGTAGTATTCAGAAATATCTTATTTTGAAATGTTGAAAAATAAGGAACTTTGTGTAGAATTGTCTGTATATAAAGGGAAAATCTCTTATTACAATAAAATACATGGTGGTTACAAATGATGAGGTTTTGTAAATTTTGTGAAGTTTTTTCAAGCATTTTAAAGGGTCGCCCAAATGAAACTGGGACTGTTGTCGGATTGACAAATGGTTTAATGCTATTAGTGTGTTAAGTATACAGAATGAAGAGTGATACATATGGAACAAATTGCCTATACGTAGTCACCTTGAAGATTGATACAGGCGTCCCAGCAGTCCACGAGATCCCAGGATTTCTCAAAGATTTGCCTTAGAGCAAAGATGTGATCCGTCGTGCTTCAGTCAGATCGGAAACCACACTGCTCTGACCAGTTTAACCACCACCCGACTATTTACAGACTTCTCTTCTCCAGACACTTAGCGTACAATTTCCCAGGAATGCTGATGAATACCTTGGATGAAGAACTCCGGGATTGGCCATAGAATCATTCTATAACAGCGACCCAGACCTCATCATTGTTTGTGAATTTCTATCCTTTCAGAGCTTTCTTGAGCGGATCAAAGACATGGCATTTGCAAGGTGAGAGGTTGGGGCCTATGAGGACTTCCCATTGAAATCGCTGCAACAAATTTTTGTACACAACAGCCAACATGAAGGCGAGCATTGTCATTGTCGTGCAACAGAATAACCCCTTTGGACAACATACCACAGCGACAATTCTTGGCTATAGAGTAGATGAAGAATGGTTCCACAGCCAATCCTGGAAATTCTTCATCCAGGGTATTCATCTCATGGACCACTGGCATGCCTATATCAACCTTCAAGGCAACAATGTATAGGCATTTTCTTCCATATGTATCACTCTTTATCCTGTATACTTACCAACTGATTTACCATTAAACCATTTGCCATGTCGTTTTGAACACATTCTGTCATACCCACTGAGATTTTGCCAAACTGTTGCAATCATTTGTGAACACTCTATAGAATATGTTACAGCTTTCTGTAAAGCAGATACATGTTTGCCATCACAGTAGCTTAAGACTCTATCTCATATTAATTATTTTACTATGTTAGATTATACAGTTTAAATTCTTTTATTTAATAGGTAATCTAAATTCGAAAATTCCTTTTCGTGGTAAGAAAACTGTATCCACATCATCTAACCTCGGTGGAATTAAAACCAGTGCAAGTGATCAGTTGGGGATTGGGACACTAAAACGTACTCCGCTGAGCAGCAGCTCTATGACTTCAATCAGTCGTCAGAGAAGCGGAGCAGAAATAAAATCTTCCATTCCTGTGTCTAAGTCAGATTTAGTTTTAAATTTTACTTCTGTTTTTAAATCCTTAATAGTGTAACAGTTGTAAATCTTTGAATATCTTACTCATAAAAAATAATTTTTCCCTCCACAGAAGAATGTCATTTCCATCATCGCATCTGTCATCATGTAAAATATCTCCTGATAGTCCCATGCCTTCTCCTGGTAAGACTTTGTTTTGCTCGTACATTTTACAGATTTTCTTAAATGTTACAATTCATATACGAGGTCTGTTCAAAAAATAACCAAACTTTTTTTAATTACGTGGCAATGGATCGTCATAGCGACGAGCACTGCAATTGTCATATTCTTCCGCCTAATGGACTATTTACAAGTTTTTACATGTTGTTTAGTTTCTGAGTTATTGCTATTTGAGTGCAATGTGTTTCAGTGTTCATGACGATTTTTGCATTATCCGATTTACGAGAACAACGATGCAACATGAAATTTTGCGTGAAACTGGGGAAAATATTCATGGAATCGCAAAAAGAGACCACTGTTGTGGCAAGACTCATGGTTCCTTCATCATTCCAATATGCCTGCTTTGTTAATTCACCAGTTTTGTGCCAAAAATCGGATGACTGTCCTCCCCAGGTCTCCCTGCTCTCCAGACCTAGATCCCTGCAACTTTTTCTTGTTTCCAAAATTAAAATGAGTGCTGAAAAGACACCGTTTCGACTCCATTGATGACATTAAGAAAAATTCGTCACTGGCATTAAAGGATTTTCCAAAAGAAGCTTTCCAGACTGCATGGTAAAGTGGAACAAGCCTGTGAATAGAGGAGGAGAGTACTTTGAAGGAGACAAAGACCAATAATAAGCTCTATATTAAATAAAAAAAATTTAAAAATAAAGTTAGGTTGTTTTTTGAACAGACCTCTTATATTAAAAACTTGATTTGAACGTATTAAAACTAAAACGTTTTTCTTGTACTCCCAATAGAAACAGTTCGCAAAGTTTCATTACTACCTTCTCCAAAGGTACGTAGTGCAAAAACACCTGGAGGCATGACTACGGAAACAAATCCACCCCTGGCGTATAGGAACAGGTACAATTCTCATTCCTCTTTCTTATCTCTTGATTCATCCAAAACTTCTGTGTCGTCATCCCGACCACAGAGGAGTTTCTCATCCATAGCTCAGGATACTTCTTTGTCTTCTACCAAATCCAAGCCTTCAAATAAATTTGTTTCAGCACCTAGGTGTAATACACCTCCTATATTCAGTGAAATTGATTGTGATGAGTTAGATCTAGAATTCTGCGATCAATTAATATTAGCTGCACAACTTTCAGATGATGATGAGGATGATGGCCCAACAGAACCTTGGCCGATGGATTCAGATTTAAATGTTCAGAATTCACGTTGTGCAACCCCTCCTGTGTTTACAATAAAAGATGAAAGTCTTGAACCATCACAGGTGCAATATACAAGAGGCAAAAGAGCGCCAACACCTATTCCCGATGTAAATGAAAAGCGAAACATCAGCCCCCAACCTGTAAGAAGAACTCAATCTGGCATTCCCCGTTACCAGTGTAACACGCCACCTTCTTATAATGTGGAGAGAATTAATCAAGGGAGAAAATCCAACACTTCTTCAAATAGTAATCTGAGATCAACGTCTGTTCCTAAAATTTCTTCTTATTTGTCAACAAAGGACACTAAGGGATACGGTCAAAAGACACATGTGGAATCTAAAATAGTCAAACCAGGAATTTCAAAGACAAAAAGCATGTCTCAAGTCAGTCCTGGATTTGCTAGAAAATTCAACCAGTCATTTATTCCAAGAGCATCACGCTCTCCAATGGGAAAATCGCCTAGTGCTCCAGGGACTCCTCGCTGTATGTCACCTGTCCAACTGCAGCTCTACAGCAACAATCGACAGTCGTCATCCCCGACAAGAACAAATTTACATCTTTCATTAAATCAAAATCTTCATTCACGTTTAGCAGGAAGAAAATTTTTCAGCCGCCCTGGTAGTCCTGCATCTGTTTGCAGTGATGTCGACGGCCAAACTACTCCCGATTCCCCTTATAGTTATGGATCAAGTGAGAGCCTGCCTTCTGATTTGGGAGACTCAGCATCACTAAGGTTGAGGCGTTTTTCTGGAGGAACGTCCAGCAAGATTCCATCCCTCATTCCTAGGTAGGTAAGGCTGTCTCATGAGAGTTCAAACCACATCATGCATGAAGTCACCCTTGCTCCCATATGGAAGACAACGTTTTATTTTGTGCTGTAATGAATATGCATGCTACACCCAACAGATTTTTTTTCATTGCCAGTATTCGCTATATCATGAAGTCATTGCTTGGATTTGTGATTTTTTTTTTTTCTATTTTTGGTTCTAAAAGTTTGAAAAGACAATCATATGATTAATTCTTATTTGCTTATGTTTTGATGTGAAGACAGTTTGCTTTTGAAAATTTATTTTTCTATAATTGCTTAACTGTTAATTTCACCTTATTTTAAAACAGAAGTGTTTGCCAACACCCATTTAAGTTGTGCTTGGGCCAAAAAAGCTCCCCCTTCCCCCAATATTGAAGCCTCACTCATTTGGGTTTGTGTTTAAAATTTTGGATGTTATCTTAATTTTTAATTTAAATAAATCATTCAAAGTCTTATAAGGTGCTTTAAAATTGTAAGGTTTCTTCACACATTAATGCAATCAAGCACCTTTGGGGTCGCCTGGACTGCTACATCAGTTGTTGGATGTGTTGTAGTCTGCATGCTTTTAGATACCAGTGGACACTTTCCAATGTCTTATTGAGTTTCTCCCATGCTGTGTAGTTGCTGGTTACTAGCTGGTGGTCACAATAATATTTTGATAAATACAGCATATTGCATAAATTCCTCCCAGATTTTGAAGCTCAGAAGGGAAGGCATGTCAGTAAGCAGAGTAAATATCAAAGTTTTTTACCTGCCTTCCAAATGTTTGATATGTTTTCTCTGATACTTGACAAATATCGATCCTGTAATCTGGCTCCACGCTATACAAGTTCCAACATATCAGCATTGATGCTAAGAAAGTACTGAAGCTTTGGCTAATTGACTGCACAAATCAGCATTTGTGATTCTTTGACTGAAGCTTTAGTAATGCTCTTGATAAGGAGGCATGTAAACCTTAGTTTTTACATAACCTTAATGGAAGAAGTCCCATGGAGTGAGGTCAGATTACTTGGGAGGCCAGGCAGGAAGATGCTGAATTCTCGTCAGACTTTCATCCATTCCAACACTGCATACTCCTAGCCAAGAAATTAGGCCATGGTATCTGTCCCAAATAAAACTTGTATGGAATGCTGTTATCTTTTATATGTGGCTTTGCTACTGTATGGCCAAACTTGAAATCTTGGAGGACATTTCAAAACTCAACATACAGACTTTTAGGAGAGATAGTATGGGTGATTCTAAGCAAAAAAGTTCATATGAACAACAAGGGTCCGAATTGCACGGTAACTAAGATATGAACAGAAATAAAAATGCTGCCACCAAAATCAACAGGTTAATAACTCAGGTTCTATAACATCCAAGATAATGAAATTTGGAGGAATAATAGGGCACTTAAACTGTATATACTGTTAAAATTTGATCGAAATCTAACAAGTAGTTTCTGAGTTACGCATTCAACATCATAACAGTGCTCACATGGGAGTACTAACCAGCACATGTTACGATGTTAACTGCGTAACTCGGAAACTACTTGTTGGAATTCGGTCAAATTTTAACGGTATACACCATTTTATGTACCCTATTGTTCCCCCAAACTTCATCATCCTAGATGTTATAGAACCCGAGTTGATCTTGGTGGCAGCATTTTTATTTCTGTTCAGATCTCTTATCATTCAAATTCAGACCCATGTTTATATGAACTTTTTTGCTTAGAATCACCCATACTACTCCCCTAGAAGTTTGAATCATCCTGTATAATTGATATAATTGACAGATGATATAAAAGTATGTTAATTTTCAGATCACTTTCTATTGTGAAAGAAATGACTGAAGATGGTCTAAACCTGAAACACATCGTTCTTTTAATGATTTTACTGTTGCAATCAAGACCCATGTTTACACCAGTTTTTAATAGATATCACCAACATCCATTCATTTTTTAACCATTATATGGTGATTTTCTTTTGATTACTATATTTCATACATGGGACTGATTTGTTTAACCACTGATTCCCAAGTAAGGGTGTCTACTCCTAAATTTGTGGGACTTCATTGTTTTTATTTTTCTCCTTGCTTAATATGTTTGTGATTAATATTTTTTTTTTTTTAATTTGCTGCTGCATTTTATTAAGAAAAATATTTTATGCTCCGTTTTATTATTGCAGTAAATATGGATGTGAAAGCTATTTTTTTCCCTCCTTTTTTTAATCCTTGGTTACAAGTATCCCTTGTTATGCATAATCTCAATTTTTGTTATTTCCATAAGATAATTTCATGGAAGTACGAGGAGAAGTCAGTAAGTTACAAATGGATACAGAAATGAAACAAATACGAGTACTTTTATTTCTCCACATAATCTCCTTGCACATTGAAGCACTTGTTCTATCATTTCATAAAGGGAAGTCACTGTCTGTTCAGGCAGCAGCCCAAAGAATTTTCTTACGCGTTTTGAGGGGTTTGTGAAACGACGGTATAAGTGCTCAATGCACAGAGAGATTATGTGGAGAAATAATAGTAATTTGTTTCATTTCTATATCCATTTGTAACTTACCATATATACTCGTGTATTTTTCCAAAAAATGACCCCTAAAACCAACATTCGACTTATGCACGAGTCAGAGTTGATGAAAGTTCTTAAAAATGGAGGGATCGTATTAGTGGAGCATTTTTATAAGTGGAGTTTACAAAAAACTAAATAATAATCCATTTAGAATTCATTAATTAACCCTTTTACTGTGTAAATAAATTCCTGATAAGATAAAATTATTCACTCTTCACAGCATAATGAGAAGGCCTTCGAAAGGTTGTGAGTTGAATCCGATTTCCGCACCACATCTAAGGCGGCCCACAGCTTTTGTCGATATGGCTACCCCCAACTTTTGATTAAAGTTTAGCATTCTGTTCTTTAACCCAAAATAAACGTTAAAAAAACCATAACTGTGTATTATGAAAAATTTCGTATAATAATAATAATTAACAGATGATAATCCGATAATAAACGCAGCAGTCAAAAACTAATGCTTAAGTCAATTCCCGTAAACAAGATGGCGATGACCTCTAAGTGTAAAAAAGTCACTGCAAGCGCGTTTCATTTACCCCATCTTGCCTCTATTTAGTTGTATATTGTTAATAATTCAACAATACAGCACCATGCTAAGTGAATTCATAACAATAAAGGTGAAACAATAAGATTTCTACTAGTGATGGCCGATGTTAGCAAAGACTTTTTTGCCTCGACTTATTCTCGAGTCATGCGGTTTTTCTGCTTTTTGTTGTCAAAACTTGGGGGTCAATTTTATGTGAGCATATACAGGGTGATTTACATCGAATGTAAAATACTTAAAGGGGGTATTATAGAGGTTAAGATAAACACAAAACGTCCTATGAACATGGGTTCAAATATGAAC
>JAHWFO010004153.1:1311884-1331838 GCA_023313115.1 Rhysida immarginata
TTACAAGTGTAGTTGGGAATCTTTTTTCCCTTTCTTGATGGTAAGAGTGGTGAGATGGTAACTTATGGTTCTGGTTAGATTTCGTGCTTATCAAGTTTATTATATCCACCATCAAATTATTGGAGTAATTCTTCCATAATTAAGAAGAATAATTTTACTGTAATTTTATTTGCATGTAATGTGAATAATTAAGGGTTAATCATTTATTCTGTTTTCATTGTTATGCCTGTTAGTTGATAAGAACATTCATTGAGAACAAAAACATGATTTTTTTACTATATAATCCGCATCAATTTCATTTGCTTTTTTTTTTTTTTTTTTTTTGAAAGCTCAATTGAGTGCTTGTATATTTGCATATTAAATATTGGCATGCCACTTTTCTTAATCGCTTAGCCTCATTGATTCATGTTGGTGTGATTATTTCCATTTTTCTTATGCAGTCAGTGTTGATTGTTTCTCTTATTCATTCTTGCACACAGTTAATTTTCAAGCAACTTAAATATGAAAATTTCACAATATCCATGATAGTAATTGTGAATTTCTTTTTTTTTTTAAGATTGCAGAATAAAAGTGCACATAATTAGGCATTAAATGTGGGATAATTTCCTTTGTAGTTTCATTACTTATAAAGATGTTTAGGTCCTAGGTTTAGTATAGCATTTTGCGCGAGATGAAAAAATTTTAATATACAGGGTTGAAAAATTCTTTCTCTATTTTTCAAACAATTAATACACATATACACACACATGCACAAAAAAAAAAAGCAAGCTAAATGTAAGAGATTTTTTTTTTTTTTTTAAATATATATACTTCATTCGTGCACATCAATGTTTCCTTTGTTGCCAGTGATTCTCAATTTATCACCAGGTTTTCGTAATGTTGCTACATTATCTCTTAACAGACTGATTTCACAGCCCTCGCTGCGCTACTACCAGCTATCACAGAGCCATCTATTGTTCTGCATACACGCTATACCTGCAGAACTTCCACACGACACATATACGTTCACATATCTACAAGAAAAAAAATAGTTACCATGACTTATGCCCCAACCCTCGTATAATACATGTACAGTAATCCCTCAATATCCATGATTTGTCCCGACTCGTTTTTGTTGAGGTTCTACTTTTCGGATTCTGTCTTTTAAGGAATTCTCCTCTGTTCATGTGGGAAAATGTATTCAATGCAAACAAACAGTACTAGTGGCATTTTACGAACCTTCCGTTTGCAAAGACGCATCATTTGCACAGCTTATCATGGCTTCGAAAAAGAAAAGCAATGACAAATACTTCATGCAAAAGGAGTAAGAAAGGTTTTGTTGCTTGAAAAGAAGTTGAAAGTTCTAGACATGTTAAGTGAGGGGAAAGAACAATTACTGATGTCTGCCAAATGTTTGGAGTTAATGAATCCACTGTTTGCAGGATAAAGAAAAGTGAAGAGGCTCTCATGATAAAAATAACAGTCTTTAATTGACAACTTGACATCCTTGACACCCTTGTTTTCTCATAAGGCTTGTCCTGTTATCTGCGAATTCAGTATACGTGGGAGTTTTCGAGAACCAAACCCTTTCGCGGATAATGAGGGATTACTGTATTCACAAACTTACAAAGATTTAAAAAACAATATTAATATTCTTTCGTGTTGAGATGATAATATACTGTAAAGACAATTCTGTTTTGAGGATGCTAACACGTAATCTGTAGCTTTAATTGGGTTCACTGAAAAATAATAGCATGTTCATTAAAAATTATTAATTACCATATTTATTAAAGCACAATTCTATTCATATTGACATGCACTTTTAATAATTTCTTAACATTATTATTTGATAATAATGGTTTGTTTTTTTAATTACATTTATTTTTAGATCTGCTATGAGCTATCGGAGGAAAGAAAATCAGTGAAGATTTTATTACTCCAAGCTTGGTATACTGAACGGATAAAAGACATTGAATCAAATGCAAAAGTACTTAAAAATGATAACCTTCTCACACGTTTTCATTTCTTTTTTAAGTGCATTAAGCAGCTATTTTTTATTTATTTATTTTTATTTAAAACCAAAGAATTGTTGATTTCTTGTTTATAGTTTTTAGTATTTTTTTTTTTAATTTTAAGAATATAATGTAATTAGCATTTATATATGTTTACATAGGTTTGTAAATTTTCCCCTTTTTGTATTCATTAAGATAACTTTTTTTTTTTTTTTCTTAAATGAGAAGTTGAAAGTATACAAACACAGAGGTATATAAGCATAAGACTGTGCATATGTAAATAAATAATAGTAAATTATTTTTCTAGTTGCTATAAGTAAAATCGTTTTTTTTAAATAAGATTTGTATTCTCTTTTAATCTCTTGAAAACTCTTAGTAAAGTAAAGATATACAAAGGGAAAAATGTACAGTCTAGAACTAGATGTCAGATAATTTTATTTGATCTTGTAAATAAAACCAAACATAATTTTTCATAAAAATAGTTGTCTATACAATGTTATTTTTTCATACATGTTGTGAAAAGAACAGTGAATCTGGACAATTTTTTAGATATTTTCTTTTGTTTTATGATCTTTCAAAGTCTTAATAATTCCTGTGATGTTAAGTTAGCCGTTTCAAGCTGGTTTTTTTTGTTTTATACTTAAATCTGTAAGTTATTATAGATTTGATGTAGAGAGAAAATGATCATTGCAGTCAACAGGCGAGTAAATTGTGGATATGTTTTCGGTTAAGTATTTGGCAAGTGCTTTATAAAGCAATTTATTGATGTTAGTTTAAAAATAAATTTGAACTATGAATGACTTGGATTCAAAAGTTTTGAATTCTATAAGCGTTTATTTTATATCTTTTTGAAATGAATCTGTTAAAGGAGATAAGGATCTCAGCAGTTAATGATCTTTATTTAAATATTCTATTATGCTATTATATAATATATACAAGAAAATTCAGTAGATTCACTGTTCTTACAAATTTTAATAATTTTATAATATACTGTAGTATATTTTTATAAGTGCACTTGTTATTCAACTTTAAGCATTATCATCCCAAGTGAAAAATATATTTGTTATATAGGAACAAAAAAGACTTCTTTGTTGATCTAATGTAAAATTCATAATTATAGAAATAAAAAAAAAAGTATTAATTTTTTTTTGCATATTAATTTCTAAATCTTCTTAAAATGGAGCTAAATAGCATGTAAATTACACTTAGAACAAATTTGAACTTTTTTTCTGTCCTTTAGATGAAACTGTGATTCTGTATAAACAAAAGGTGCTTGACTCATATATCAAAACCAAAATGGTCCATCACCTACCGTTTTTGTAGAAGACCCACTTCTCAGAGAAATGTAACAGAGGCTTGATTATAGAATACCCAAACACTAGAATGATTTTTTTGGCAGTTTCCTCTTGTAGGCATCTGTTGGTGTGTCCCTGATAACAGACCAGCAATATTCAGCTAGCATACTTCCATTCCAACGTTAAGCTCTGCCTGTGATATTTCATAATGTGAACATGTCATAGAAGTAGATGGTTGAAAGTCAAGATATTGGTTTGGATCATCTGAGGTGTCTTCCTCTGAATCAACAGTATATTTATCTGGAGCTATAGGTATAGGAAGATCTTCAGAATGAGGAACTGGTCGCATAGCGCTTCTATATGTGCTACAATATAGATACGTAAAAAGCTCTAAAATGTGGATTTTTTGGAAAATGGTGCATGGTAAACAAAAAATAATTACAGATTCATTATTTTTTTTTAGCCAAAAATATACAAGAAACACATGTTTTCATCTAAAGAACATTTTTCATGTTTTACAGTGTTTTGCCTGTTGAATTCCTTCCTGTCAGATTTCTAGATTTTCAATATCAAACATTTTGAATTAACAATGGACAGAAGATATTGTTTCAAGAGAACCCAGCTAAGTTATTATGCAAAATTGGCATTACTCCCCCCTCCCCCCCTTAATATGGCAATGCAATGTCTATATTTTGAGGAGGGGGGTAATGCACTGCTAATAGTTATCAGTTTGTGATACATAACTCTCTCAAAATTTTATTTATTATTTATTAAAGAATAAATGGTAAACTTGGATTTTATTTATACGCCTTACCTCGGATGTCAGATAAAAAAAAAATAGGTAAGGAATTTCCACAGCTAATGGCACCAACAAAGCCACTCGAAAATGGAAGCTTCACACTATCTACAAGTATAGTCAACTGAGCTACCGTGTACATGTTGATTAGATGTGTCTTATGTGTTTCCATAAATTCACTTGGCAGCCAGCTAACAGAGCTGGCCACCAGCGATGTGTTGAGTTGTGCTCCCTGGTTTGATTCCAGGTCGTGGAATTTTTGCTTTATTTATTACTTTATTCCATCTTATTTATCTAATTATTAGGGTAATATCTCCAAATTCTTTATATTACATAATTTCAATGCACATCCTTAATATGAAATAAATATAATATTCTATTGTGAATTTTCATGTCTTATTGAACAGTAATCCCTCAGTAGTCTCACCATCCGTGATTTTGCATATCTACATCATATTCGATGGGAAATTTGCATATCAGTGTTTGTCCTGATGTATTTTTATCAGAGCTCCCCTTCTCGCTTCCTGACTTTTAAGGAACTCCCTTTTGTTTACGTGGGAAAGTGTATTCAATACAAGTAAAACAGTATCAATGGTATATACGAACTTGCTTTTTGCAAACGCATCATTGGTACTGCTTATCATGACTTTGAAAAACTGTGACAATCCACTTCATGAAAAAAAAAGAAGAAGAAATTTTTGTCACTTGAAAATAAGTTGAAACTTCTAGGAATGCTGAGTGAAGGAAATAGCAATACTGGTGTCGCCTTTAACTTTGAGTTGCCCAACCACTATACCACGTAATTTAGTCCCTTTTTTAACCATCAAGAATCCTACTATACCCAAGCTTTATGCTCTACCTAAAGTGCATAAACCAGGGAATAATATGAGACCCATCGTGTCTAATATCAACTCCCCCTTATATCCCATATCGAAACTCCTAGCAAAGTTCTTAAAAACCCTCAGAGTTTCCGATTTCGACAGTACCGTTAGTAGTAGTGTAGAATTAACGAAGAAACTGGCCAATGTGGTAATTAACCCGAATGATATTTTAATCTCCTTCAACGTTGTCTCTCTCTTCCCTAGCGTTCCCATCCCTGAGACACTTAAGTTTTTAAAAGAGGTCCTAGTTAGAAATAATATTTCAGAGAATCAAATTGACGAGATCCTCCGTTTAACTAGGATTTGCGTCAACAACAATCTTTTTAGTTATAAAGGTGACGTTTATGTCATGAAAAAGGGTACCCCAATTTTGGCAGAAATTTTTCTTAAATCGTTTGAGGATATCTTGAAGAAATCGGGCCACTACTTTCCCCGTATTTGGTTTCATTATGTTGACGATATTTTTGCGGTTTTTGATCCTGTTGCTTGCAACGTCACTGATTTCTTGGATCATTTAAATTCTTTCTACCCCAGTGTTCAGTTTACTTTCGAACAAGAAGTTGATGGAAAATTACCATTTCTAGATGTTATGATTATAAAGACCTCTAACTCCCTTTCTTTTGATGTTTATCGTAAACCATCAAACCAGCTTAATTTTATCCTGTCGGATTCCAGCCACCCGTGGAACCACAAGCTTGCCACGTTTATCTCTATGATAGACAGAGCGATCAACCTTCCATTGGACAAGAAGACCCTGAACAAAGAAATCTCCACAATTAGAAAGATCGCCACAAGGAATGGATATAACCAAAGGACCATCACAAGGTTTTTAAAAAAGAGGACGTTCCATAAATTTATCAAAGACAACACGACTTTAAAGAGAATCAAAGGGAAGTACACCACGATATCAATACCCTTTAATAATCAATTAGTTAAGGGCCTTAGCTCCATTTTTAGTAATCACGACCTAGCTTTATCTTTCAGCAACCCAAACCAAGCAAAACTATTACTGGGTAACCCAAAGGATAAGGTCCCCCCACTCCTGCAGACTGGAATCTACAAGGTTAAGTGTCCTCAGTGCCCCAAAGTTTATTTTGGACAGACGGCCCGCAATCCTACCATTCGATTTAAGGAATATTTGGCCCACTTGAAGTATGGAAGAAGAAACTGTCCGCTGTGGCGAAACACTCGTTGGATACGGGACATAGAATATCATTCAACGATCTTGTACTTGTTAAAGCAATAAAAAATAATCGCCTTCTGGATGGATGCTTTTGAAAGTTTAGAAATCTCATCAGCCAACAGCAAAAATTTACTAAACTCCGACAAGGGACCCATTGGAGATTCTCAACTGATTAACTATTGGTCCAAACGGACCAATCACTGATCTAGCCCCCTTAGTGGGGTTTATCACTCTTTCTGTCATTGGTGCTGTCAGACTATAAATATCAGTCTTGTTCTTTTTCACACTCAGTATCATCTGGTGTGTTACTCCCTTCTTTTCCACCTGCTGAATGATGAGAGCTTTGCCCTTGAAAAGCGCTTCTAGGATTAGGTTGTATTTTTCTTTTTACTTAATTTTTGATGTGGTTAAAGAGTTGTCATTTACTTTGTCTTTATTTAACTTTGAGTTGACTGGCAACATGACATCTTCTAACCCCCGTTTTCTCATAAGGCTTTGGTCCCATTATCCACGAATTCAGATGTGGGGGTTTTCGGAAGCCAAACCCTCGCAGGTAATAAGGGATTACTGTATTATTTTGATGATTTTGTAGGTCTCTGGAACAAGTCTTTATTTTTTACACAACTTCTTCGGGAACGTATCTATAGTGTAAAAACAGAATTGGATCTGTTAAGCTATTTAAAATTTATTTTAAACAGCAGCTTTTAAAAATAAATTTCCTTGTTTGTTTGCCAAAATTATCAATGTCTGTCAAAGGGGGGGGGGGGGGGGTGAAGAACCGTTATTGGTCTTGGCAAGAGGAGAGCTGACAATACTCTCCTCTGGAGCATGTAAGATCTTGACGAATGTAATTAGAGTAAATGTTGCATTAGCTCTGCATCTACTCCTACAGCTTTTGACTGAATTATTGGTGTTTAACCTGTGAGCTTGCAATTTCTTATCTGGTATAGTGTTGTGAATCAACTCGGAGACCAAGTTGTTAAAAATTATCATCATTCATTTATTTCAGAAAAATGCATGGTTATCGACGTTTGTTTACACAAATGAATATAATTTTTGCGATATCACAAATCACTTTATAGACATTGAAAACTAATTGGAATTCGCAGTTTTTGAATACTATGCTTCATTGTTTATTTACTCAATAAAAAAAATAAACTCAATAAAAACATTCTTCATTTTTTTCATATTATGTAAACTTTGGTTTAAAAAAAAAAAATTCATATTAAACACAAATTTTTATAGTATGATATTTCTATAAAAATTCTATTGAAATTTGTGTTTAACAAAAGTTTGGAAAATATGAAAAAAATGAATGATGATTTTTTTTTAATCTCCTCTCCTAGTTCGTAATAACGGGGTTCGACCATATTTGTCTCCAGTCCTGTATTGCATATTGTATATCCATTTCTAGCAAATACTAAAAATATTGTTTATTGTACAGAAAATTATTAAAGAATAGCTCAATAAGGGTCCGTGAGGTTTCTAATCATACACCTTATCTCAGATGTTAAATTATTGATGAAAAAATAGGAAAGTAAAAAAAAATGATGTTGTTTTTATTTACTAAGAATAGAAGGTGGCAGAGGACTCTTATAGGTTAAACAGACTGTGGAAGAAGAAAGGTGAAGAGTTATTGCTAAACAAAGTTAATCAGGGAAAACTCTTGAAGACAAAAAAGCTGACAGCCGAAAGGAAACGATCGAACTTATGTACAGGAAATTGAGTAGAAAATTGAAAAAGCAAGGCAAGCCAATATACAGGGGAAAAAGCTAATCAAAACTTGTCAACAAATAACATGAAAGCAAAAATTCTCCATTAAAACAGTATATATTGCCTTTGCAATGAGAAAGATAAAACAGTCAACAACTTAATCAGCAGATGCACCAAAATTTCCAGCTCAGCAATGCCTTGACAGAGCTGAAAAAATTCTCCATTGGAAACTGCCAGAAGTTTGGATACAATGCAGCAAAATCACTGGGAATGTCAAGTCAAGAAAGTTCTGAAAAATGAGAAGATTAAGATTTTGTTGAATTAGTCATCCTAATTGTTATAGAAGCCCTTGGGCCAATATCAAAGGGCTACCTAGAAATTTTTAATTTACCTTCCAAAAACCTACCCAAGTATGGAATTGCTTTTGAGTGCTACTTTAATAGTGCTTCGTCCTTGGTTGGGACCTGGATCTTATTAAGCCTTTTACCAGCTTTATGACTGTGAATCTAATGTTGGCTTCAATATCAAAAGCACCATCAGTAATATAAAATATAAAGAAAAATTTAAAATGAAGACTCTAGTATCTTTACAATAAACAGACTGCTAGTCTACACATTTCAGTATGCATGTTAGATTATAAAACTGTTACTCAAATATAGTAAAAATATCATTTTATTTTCAAAAAATATATTTATACAATGCCACAGGGTTTATTTACACACATTTCAATCGGCTTTAGAAAATTTTTTCTCTATACTCTTTCGATAAAATGAGAATATTTCTTTACTTGCTGTTTGACAGATATCTAGACAGGATTTGTAATGTTTTGAAGTGAACAGTCCATTGCAATAATTAGCAATTATTGAATGATTGTTGCTATCCAATGAGAAGGTCAGCAATGCCTCAGCATTCTGAAGAAAAAGTAAATCAATAAAACTTTAATTAATTTTTTTATTTATTTATTTTTGTCAAATATATGGTTACTAATTTCATTATAACTCTTTACCTGTTCTTCCTTTTTGCAAGGATCTAAGATTATGTTGTCTGATGCATCAACAGCACATGACACAGTAGCTATCATGTGCTTCATTTCAATGCTAGCATCCAAAAGAGCCATCACCACTGCATTGAGACAGCAAGCTAGAAGCTGGTCTTTCAGTTAATGAAATGAATTTTTAAAAATTATGAAAAAATTGTTTTAATGGATTTTTTTTTTTCCTTTTAATAAATGTTAGTTTTTTTATAAATTAGTTTTGCAATCCGAAAGAAAACTAGTTATTCTAACAGAAAGTAGGTATGCAGATTCCAATTCGGGCTAGATGGACAACTACCATTCAAGATACAAAGTTATTCTAAATGGTTCAACCAATTTCAAAGGACTGTATTATTGAATTTAACAGAGTGACACATCAACCAATGAGCAGAGTCAAGATGGTTATTTAGGTTTCTCGTAAACTGTCACTGACTCTACAGCACGAGCAATGTGATTTTCAGCTTAGTTAGGGTTGCGGGCCGCTGTGACACAACATCTTTGACATAGCCCAAAACAATTCCACAAAAATGCATAAAATTTGAAGACCGTGAAGGTCGTTGACAATTTACCTTGCCACTTAAAAATGAATAGTAACAAGGCTGCAATTCATCTTTAAGCTTTATCACTAAACACTATTTAGGGAACAAATCATGATGATCTCCTAAAATAGACTTCTAGTTTCATGCCTTATGAATACATTATCGATGGGCAAGTACTCATAATTCTCTAATGTGAAGCAGGTTTATAACGCATGACTGTATATTTTATGTTCAGAACCATAACTATGCAGTCTGCATACCAGTTTCATCTATGAAAGGAAGTTCAAAAAATTCCCAGTACCTCCCAGCAGATGGATGAGATAAGACAGCACATGGTACATTGTGATCGGAAGCTCATCATGTTTGCTCACAGTTGCAAGAGATCTGGACAACTTGAACAGGATCTGCTGTAGAGTGTCGTCCTGTTCCATTCTAGTTAATGACGAATATTAGTCATTCAGTGCAGGGTAGCAGCTTGAATAGAGCGTGAACATCAACTTCCTGTCCCTTGTAGGAAAATTTGCGCAATTCAAAGGAAGCAGCACAACGAGTGGCAGAGAGATGTTTTCTGCATTGTAACATACAAGCCACATGTCAATTGTACAGTAAATCCTCACTGAGAAGAAATTCTACCATCACTCGATAACGGTACTCTCCAGATTTCGCTCAAGAGTATTCTTTGACTGTTCCCTACTCTGAAAATGGGCCTTAAAAGGGATGCTTTATACAAACATGAAGGGCATCAAATCAAATGGAAGACTGAACTCCAGAAAATTCCAAGACAAGTCCCCTGCTGTTGCTTTCAACAATGGCAGAATAAATGGAAGGAGTGTATGTGCACAAAGTTCCTGCTTTGAAAGTGATTAAGTAAGTGTTGCCATATATTCTATCTTTACTGTATTATATCACAATTTCGGGAACTTTCTTACTGACCTCTGCATAGCAATGCCACTTTTTTGCAACAATTAAAACTTCTCAATACAGATTTTGCGAAAATCTCAAAATGTTAAAGTAATATATCTGAAGGTTTCAACTGTAACCGTTACTAATGAAAAACTATCCAATGAAATATGGGTCACTTTCTTATAAAATCATACAACAGTCTCCACTGTGGCAGTCTGATATGTTATATACAGATAGTAATAATTTTTGTCAATTATTAATACTACCGAATTGGAACAATTAAATGTTAGATTGGAAGAGAGTTAATACATGTATTTAGCAAATACAGTCGAATCTCGATATCTTGAATTTCACGTGAACAGAAAAAAATTCGAGATAAAGAGGTTTTGAGATACGAAAGGTTACTTTTAAATCAAGATTTTTAGGTTAGTAAAGGTACTCTGAGAGACACAGAAAACAATAGGAGATAAAATGGTTTGTATACATACAGAGAATTACGCTACCTACAAGTGGCACCACTAGCAACAGAAACGCACAAACTGCACAACCTCAAATATCTGGTACGCAACAGACACTTGCCAACGAGATCGAAAAATTTTTTCGAGAATTTTTTTTGTAATGCACGAGAATCGTCTGTCTAACCAAAGGGATGTCAAATTTTTTTTCTTTTTCGTACGACAAAGTTCTCATAATGAAAAAAGGTTTAACTCTCTAATGTATTTAAATGCTTTGCATTTAGCTGGCACACAAAGTCAAAATTTGGCATAGCGAGGTTTTCTGAAAATTACATTGAATTAGAAGTGAAAATCTAGGGAAATAATTTTTTTTTGAGATATCGAGGTTTTCGAGATAACGAGGTTCGACTGTATATAGAAATAGAGAAAAAGAAATGCCATTTGTAAATATTAAAAAAAAAGAAAAAAAAAGATACACTTCCATCATTTTGAACTTCCTGAATCACTATTGTGATCGATGTGCGGGGATAAAGAGCAGTCAAAATAATGGATGAAACTGAATTCACAATCATGTGCTCATGTAATCGTTCACTACAACCTGGAAAAGAATGGAAGAGGGGAGCATTAATATATGCAATCTAAAAATTTGATTAAATAAAATATTAAATTCAAGATGAACATTACATTAAACAAAGAGAAAGAGATCCAGGTTTAAGTCATGAGAATTTTAATTAAATAGCTGAAGCATTTTTTTTTAAAGTAATTTTAATGCAGAGGGGAGGCAAAAAGGCAAAGCCTGTCTGGTAGCCTCCCCTCCCATAAACCAAACCAAAAAGAAAAAAACAAAAAATCGCCAGGAGTAAGGTTTAGTAACCAGCTCATTAGTCTTTTCTTAAATAAAGATAAAGAAATTAGGTTGCGTAAATCAATAGGAATTTTTGGCCAAATTTTAGGGCCGGTATAGCAAAGTTGTGTTCGTGCGTAATTTCTTGTAAATAATGGGATCATTGGTTGATATTTGTTCTGAGTATCATAGTTCACAGGAAAAACTATAAATTTCTGAAAGCAGGAAGATATCGTTAAATTATTTTTTGACTTGAAAAAATAAAGCTCAATTTGTTTTACTAAAATAAATTGAATTGGGAGAATTTTATTGTCTTTCATTATAGATTCTAAATTGTTTACTCCGGGGGCTATACGAAACATTAATTTAATTACCAGTCTTTGTAGACGAGACAAAATATTAATATCAGTTATATTACCCCTTCCCCAAAAAATCACCCCAAAACAAAGTAAAGAGTGAAGAAGAGCAAAATAAAGTAAAATTAATATATGGCGAGGGAAGGACCGAATCGAATAAAATAAACCAACCTGCTGAGAAAATTTTAAAAAAAGTTCAGATATATGCTTTGTCCAATTCAAATCAGGAGAGAGCCATAAACCAAGATATTTAAAATATTGCACCTTCTCCAAAACAAGTCCCTGATATTCCACCGCTCGTGAATCCAGGATCCCTTGTTTATTTGGTGAACGAATTTTATCCACTTGGATTTTTCCGCGCTTACTTCAGTCCCATTATCCTGAGACCAAACCGAGACTTGATGCAATGCAGAATTAGCCATGTATCCAATATCTATTAAGGACTCAGCCGATAGGAAAACAGTGACATCGTCTGCATATAGCAATGTTTTAAAAGAAATTCGCTCACTGAGATCATTTATAAAAACGTTAAACAGAATAGGGGATAATGAAGAACCCTGCGGAAGCCCCTGATTTAAAACCAGATTAGGAGATTTTACATTATTAAATGTCAACGAATAAGTCCTATTCATTAAAAATGATTCGATCCAATTAAGTGCCACACCTTTGATCCCAAATTGCTTAGCGAGCTTCGTTATAAGAACATTTACGTTAACAGAGTCAAAGGCTTTTTTAAAATCTAAAAATATTGACAAAGAAAAGTTATTGGCTAGTTGGGAATCTACGATTTCAGTTATTAAGCATTCAATTGCAGTATCTACATTATGTCTCTTCCGAAAACCATGTTGACTTGAATTTATTAAATCAAATTTTTCTAAATAAATTGAGAGACAAGAAGAAAAAAAGACTGTCAAACACCTTTGATAAAGTAGAAAGGCTAGCAATGGGTCTATAATTAGTAATCCTTATACTTCCCTTTCCCTTTATATATCGGATTAATACTTGCATTTTTTAAAATTTCTGGATAATACCTAGCCACGATTGATGAATTAAATAGATAGGAAATAGGAACGCTTAACACTGAATTACATGATAGCCAAACTATCGGTGGAATATTAAGCGAGTCCGCAAAATTAGACCTAGAGCTCATTTTTCTTAACAAAAAAATAAGCTACCTCCCTTGGGGTGCTTGATGTTACAAAAAAACTGCTTGGAGTGTTTCTAAATTTTATCGAATTCAGATTAGTTGATCTAGTAATTTCCGGGAGTAATTCTTTTAAAAAAGAAAAAAAGAGTATCTTCAGAGCAACTTTCATTCATGGGGAAAGGGGAAATTTTGTTCGATTTAGTTAAATTAAGCGAGTTTTTTATAAATTTCCAAGATTCTCTCTTATTATCTGTTAAAGACCAAAACATATCGTTAAAATATTGGGTTTTTGCAATTAAAATTTGAGTCTTCAAAAAATTTCGAGAGGTTCTGTATTTGTTATAATCATATTGTTTTTTCGTTAATAAAAATTGTTTAAATAATTTATTCTACTTTTTAATTTTTTTTTTTAACTGAGAGGTCATCCAAGGGTTTGGATTACACTTATATCCAGATTAAATTAGAGATTCAATGTGAAATTAGAGATTATTTCCGATTGAAAGTTATTCTTTACAAAACATAAGATTCCACCGCCTTTCCGCAAAGGACGATTTAATAAATGATTATTGTAACCTGGGAGAACTGGAATCGGTGATGTATCAGATAACCATGTTTCCACCAGGAAAATTACATCAGGGACAGTCTCATGTTGAGTCAAGAACAAATCCAAATTTGAATTTACTCCATGAATATTAACATATGCTATACTTATTGCTGTTTGATTATTTAAATTCATAGACTTTGGACGAGACCCCTGAACAGGCAATATATTAATAAGAGCTATGTAAAATGAAATGAGAAAAACATAATAGGAAAATAATAAAGGAGACAGGAGCCAGTACATCCTTTGATGGCGTCTATGCTGTCCAGAATCATGTGACATAAGCAGGGGAAGGAAAAAGACCTAATATAGTGATAGGGAAAATATTTATTAAGAGTAATACATTTTAGTATTGCACCATCACAAAATTTGCTCAAAATCTGCTTGAGACTGACAAATATATCGGCCTATTATGGACAAGATAGTATGAAAGCACAATTGTGTAACATGAGGAAATGTTAAGAAAGCACCATCGAATGAACCATGAGAAATTACTGAATAATCAGATCATTATAGTACATGCTTTCACCATCTATTTTTCATTTCACTTTATTAATCCACAAATCTGAACGGTTTCTGTCTAATTGATGAATCCCTTGCTCCCTCTACTATATAAGCTCGATCATGTTCTACTTCTCCTTTGCCACCGTTTGCCTCTAATGATGGTGCAATACCAAAACACACATTAGACAAAAAGACGTTTATTTCATTTATTTTTACAAGATAAATAAACACCTGTCCATGGCCCAAATGGTCAGTACAGGCTGACAAGTAGGGTCCTCTTTGGGTGATACAATGCTGCAGGGTACAATTTATGTACAAAGGGAAAAAAAAATTATAATATTTAAACATTATAAATGAATAGAAAAAAAAGTTAGTTTGTTAGTATAATATAAAAAGCAAATGGTAAAAAGCAAACATAATTTGATGGCAGAGACACCATTTGATACCGAAAAATTCCATTTATTTACCTTATTTTAATATAATAGTCATTAGCGAATGAAAAGTTCATAAAAAGTAAATATTTCATCTTCTTAAACATGGTAGTAGTAGGAAAGGTACGAACATTATCAGGTAACCTAGATCACCATTTAATACCGGCATGAGAAACGCAGCGGCTTTGGTAATTATTTATTATAAAAGAAAAACAAATTAAATTCGCTAATCTAGTATTATAAGTATTCCAATCTTTATGGTAACTGATTATAAGGGGGAAAAGAAGTATTTAAATAACATTAATCAATTTATAAGTAAATAAGCAAAGCTGAATTGTATACAATTGATGAATAGTCAGGATACCATTAAGATGCAAAATCATGTGAACTAAACAAGACCTGCGAACCTTTAATAGGGTTCTGAAGTTGATAAATTCGAGTAAGATTATAACCAATAGTGGAACACCAAAATTGTATTCCATAACAAAGCGAGGAATTAAACAAAGTGGCTTAAATGAAAAATAAGTGATGAAGATATTATTTTCTTTTTTTAACTGCACATATACCGAGAAGCCAAAAAATTAGAGACGCCCTCTAATAATGAGTTGGTCCACCTTTAGCTCTGATCATAGCCGATATCCTTCTTGGCATGGACTCAACAAGATGCTGATATACCATTGCTGAGGAATGTTGACCCATGCTGACATAATGGCAGCTCTAAGTTGGGTCTGATTAAATGGTGGCGTTTCCAAGCTTTGAAGTGATCTTTCGACTTCGTCCCACAAATGTTCAATAGGATGAAGTCAGGGACTGAACTGGCCATGGAAGCAGACTAAACTCCTATTGATGTTCCTCAAACGAATTTGTGACCATGTGAGCATCCAGAAGGAAACATCATAGCCATGGGCGAGTGCATCGTGATCAACAACGATGTTCAGGTAAACAGTGCTGTTCAGAGTTGTGTCCACAGATATCAAGGGACCCAGTATACTCCAGGAAAACATTCCCCACACAATGATTCTACCACCATCAGCCTGAAGAGTTGTCATTTGGCAAGAGGGGTCCTGTTATTTGCATGATGGAGCAGGAAATGAGATTCATCGGACCAGGCTATCTTTTTCCACTGCTCAGGTGACCGATTATGTTGTTCCTGGGCCCTTTCCTATTGTTCTCTTGATACCAAAGGCACTCTTGATGGTCTCCTGCTGCTAAAGCCCATCCTTTGCAAAGTCCGTCTTGTCGTGGCGCTGGGATATGTTTTGTGATGACCTGTTCTGAATTCAGCTGTAATTTAACGTGTTGTTGCAGACTATGCTTGCTACTCGCCTTTCACCTCTCGTTCATCAGCCTTAAAAATTTCGACCAGAATAATCCTTATCGCTTGAAGTTTTGTCTTTTCAACTGCCACTCTTTAAACACCCAAGATACTGTTGGGCGAGAAAATCCTAAAGAGTCATCGTTTCAGAGATGCTGGCACCAGCTCTTCTTGCACCGACAATCATCCCTCTTTCAAACTCACTTAAATCTTTCCTCTTGCCCATTTTTACATTAACTTCCATGATAACTACGTCGTCCGAAGTTGAGTGTTCCTTATATAAGCAGCTCTGCATTGTTACGTCACTCTATGTCACTTTCGGACTGGTTTACTTTCAAATAAGGGGTGTTTCTAATTTTTTGGCCACTCAGTGTATATGACCATTTATTGTTAAAATTTTTCTAAATTATTTATAATTACTGATTTCCAGTTTGTTTGTTTTTTTAAATATTAGCGGGGGGAAAAAATGTCCTTATTGGGGAAAAAAAAATTATCTCTATATAAATCATTAAAAAACTCGGTTAATGTTAACTATCTGCACATCACGCGGTGACTGATCATGCGATCAAGGTAAATGAAATTTTTACTAATTTAACCATCACTGCTTAGCTATCTACTATGACTAAATAGAAAAGGGGGGTATATATCAGTTCGTTAGAGGGGGTCTGGGGGGCGCAGCCCACCAGTCTTTAAAAAATAAATTCACAGTTAACATTAACCCAAAACTTTGACATTATTAATTTTGTAAACAATGTTTTATTCTGTAGTGTTGACATGCCTGTCACCTAAATTGTTAACCCACATTGTTAATATGACTTTATTATTCGCTATATTATTTTAAGTGTTGCAAACATGGTAATCTTGATTATAGACGATTTTATCATCATCGAGGGCTTGGTAATGATTATGGTGAAGGAGCATAGGATTAACATGAAGATCAATTACCAGGTAAACCGATTTTTGGCTTCCAAATCACTTCTATATGGGCTTTATCGAGGATTTCTTTCTGCATCTTAACTTCGGCTGGTCCGTAAACTGCAGCAAACACGATGGAATTACCTAAGATATTAATAAAAATATTACATTTATTAATCAGATGGTGACGTAATATAAAATAAATGCTCTATATTAACAAACATGCCCTTAACATGTTACTATTTTAACGAGTAGATGAGCGGATGATGATGTCCCGTGAAGCATGGTCAACCTTCGTTCTGTCTTATTTAGCATCTACAGAGTAATGATGTCGAATTCTTTGTCTCTGTAGATGAACCAATGAAATCATGACCTACCTTGACTGAATTTAGCCGACCCATCGGCTCTAGATAGAATGCTTTGATCGCAGGAAAACGTTCTCAAAGCATTGTTTGTTGTTTCGTTAGCCATTTTTATTTCATTACAGTTTAGTTAAATTCGAGACGAGTTACGAATCACGAATAAGGTGAAAACGGGGTGATGTTTTATTTAATGATTTAAATGTCTGATTTTAATTTCATTGCTTTAATTTATAAACAAACATCTTATGATTTACGATTTTATAAAATAATTACTTTGAATAAAAATTTAGAGTCCAGGTTTTAAATGCTGCTCAGCTTGCTTCCATTCGTTTGATAACGTCGGTCACGCTAATATCGCCTCTATTATTTTTTTTATAGTAATCAAGGTAATCTTTATATACCTTGACTAATAATATCGCCTGCCTAAAATGAAATGAGACGATCGTGAAATGAGCTCTTAGCAATAATTAATGTTTAAAATCAACTACTTTGGGTACAGCCAAAATCTCAAATTTTCAAATCAAAGCACTTCCATAGCGCATTAGCAAATAAGTGCTGGGCAGAGCACTTTGTAAACCAAGGCAACCAATTGAACATTTCTCTAATATCAAAGGCCAACCAATTGAAGTCTTTCTTTTGATACCTCCCGAACAAAGGAAATATTGGAGAACATTATTATCTACTGCTAAAGACTTCCTGGCTAAACGTGGGCTGCTCAGAAGAACTCCGACGAGGTCACCAAGGTTGCTATGACTAAAAACATGTTTCCTCTTTCCCCAGTAACTTTCGACCAATCCTGCGATTAATAAGATTCGTTTGAATTTTCATGTCATCAAACACTAACATCTGCGGAAAGCAACCAGCTCCAAAGAATATCAAATAACATAATCAGCAACCCTAGAATTTTCATATCAGATTACGGAATAATGTTCGATATTTCGCGGATCCCCAAAAATGTTCTGACAGTCAAGACTATCTGTACGTCCAGGGACTAAATAATATTAAGATGGGCGCAGGTCATTAAAAATGGTTCAATAAAAAAAAAACAAAAAAAAAACAACAACAACGTCTTGCTGATATTCACATGCCTTCCAGGACTTTCTAACAAAATCCGCGGGGATCTGCATTTTTTGGAGAGAATAGACTGTACTATTACAATTTCGAGTAAATATTTGACTCCTATAGAACAGAGCTCTGGGTCAATCTCAAAATCCTAGATATGATCCCGTTAGAGTGTGCCAAATTCACGTCACCCCTCAAATTAATTTTCTTTATAACTCTTTAAGTAATTGAGCGCCAACGATGGGATTTATGGCATAAATGAAATTATCGAATTCAAAGGGGGGGGGGGGGCCGGCCGGCGACCAGGTTGAACCCAGGATTTTATTTCGGAGGGGGCTGAATTATTTCTGCTTGCGGGGTTGCGGGGGGAGAGGTTCCTCAAGGTGGTCAACTTCAGTGGGAGAGGGGGTGTGAAGCCTTGCCCCACTGTCTTCTATCTAAAATGGTAATATATTAATAATATCCAATTCCAAATCTATTATAATGGCTTTCCAAAAAGCCATGTCGATCGAGGGTAGAAATTCAGTTGACAAGTAGCCCTCTTAGTTTCTAGCATTCTCCAACATATCAACAGGAATAATTTCTGTGATGTCGGTGTACATCAAAATATTAAAGACAATAAAAAGAACTGGTGAAAGTCCGAGGGCGCCAGATCTGGAATGTAGGCTGCAGTTTTTTGCGACACTGATGCAGCAACGTGGGGACGCGCATTGTCATGCAGAATGATGATCTCATCCATAACTTTCTGCGGACGCTTTTGGTGCAGAGCAGCTCGTAGTCAATCTGTGTGGCAGAATAAGTAGCAGCGTTCACCGTTTCTCTTTTGGTCAGAAAATTGGCAAGAAGAACACCCTGGCTGTCCCAGAAAACAATAGCCATGACCCTTAGTGCGAAAAGTTTTGTCTTGAATTTTTTTTGGAGGGGGATACTCGGTGTGTTTCCACAGCATGTTCTGTCGAAATGAAACGCCCACTATTCTTGCTGACACTTTCTGAAACTTAAGGTCTTCGTGGATGATGTGGTGTGCAGTTCTGTATGAAATGTCTATTTCCAGTGCCACTGCTTGGATCGTTACCCGCCAGTCTCGCTGAATCACTGCATTCACGGCATCATTTTTCTCCAGTACATGTATACGGGATGTGATGCCGTCCAGAACGTAGTTCATCGAGGACATTTTCGCGCCCCTCTATGAACTTGGTACATCAATCGCACGCATTTATCAATGTCATTCACGTGTCACCGTACGTTGCACACAATTCGCGATGGATTTCAGAAGGCGCTTTTTCTTTTGACCACAGAAATCTGACCACACTCCGGATCTTCACAGTCTCGAACATCTCCAGCTTGCCATTTTGGAACAGCTTTAGCTCTGCATGCAGAAAGCGTACATGCTTGCCATCTCCCAGGATGGTGGAGAATTACATGCTCTTCAATATTTATTTATATAATGATTTCTGCAAATACCTGACGATTTTGCTGTGAAAAATTTATTCAATTACTTTTTCATTTCCCCTCATAAGTAGGTGAGTATGGAGCCGCTCATTCCTTTTTCCATCTCCATCCGCCAGTCAATCTGTCTTTCTATATTACAGGCACGTACGCAAGGGGGGGTCGGGGGGGGGGGGGGG
>JAHWFO010004153.1:1331938-1383026 GCA_023313115.1 Rhysida immarginata
GGGGGGGGTCGAGCGACCACCCCAAAAATGCGAAAGGTCCATGATTTTGAGTTCTGTGAATTTAAATCTATTGTTTAAATTCTATTAAAAACTCTGAGTGAACAAGGAGTAGTGAAGTGGTTGGCGAGGGGTTGTTTTTAATTTCAGTTTTTTAATTTTCCCTTTTTTTTTCCTCCTTTGGCCTGTTCCAGTGCCATTTCCTCTCCCCCACCAATCATCCCACTCCTTGCTCACTCCAGTTAAACAAAAGGATTTTTTCCCCTTTGACCTACACTGAACCGGACCGACAATTCCTCATTTACATCTTCCATTGCCAGAAGATGACTTAGGTCGAAAGGGCTTGCGATTTTAATTTTATTTCTTTTCTCGGTTTTTTTAATTTTTATTATAAGATTTTTTTTCACAAAAATGAAATCCGAATTTTGTAAACAGATTGATTTTTTTTTTTATATCAACAATGTATAATAGCATAAACTTCACAAGCAACTTTTCAAAAATATCACTGAAATATGTTCATTTTTTTAAATTAGTATAACTGTAATTAAAACATAATATAAAGAATGGATTATTCAAACAAACGGTCCAATAAATCGAGAGTTCGACCTCCCCAAGAAAATTTCTTGGGTACGTGCCTGCAGGTTTGTCCGATTTCTGAGATGGACTTGCGGACACGACCAAAAAAAGAAACAAAGTTAATTAAATGAAAACTTTACCTAATGCTATATCAGCAGCAGTTTTTATTTATTAATATACCAAGAACAGATGAACATGCCTACTTATACATCTTTACAAAGCAATTGCACAATTACGAGTTCACTTAAAAAAAATACCAATTATTTTTCAATACTTTTGCTCGGACAGTGTTTTGGGGGAGTAGCCTTTTATTTTTCTGTTTCCGATGGTGTAACTTATACCGGGTGATCCAGAAGTGTATTACATTTTTTTTACATTGTTAACGACATTTTCAGTTTTTGCGCGTGCCTCGTGATTCTTAAGAAAGCTAACACTGAAAATGTCGTTAACAATGTAAAAAAATGTAATACACTTTTGGATCACCCGGTATATCCGTACGAATAAAATTCCGATTTATACATGGTGCCTTAATATTTTCGTGCACTTTATAGCTTAGCAATATGGTCATTCATGATCATCAAGAGGGATTTATTTCTCCTTAACGAATTAAGCGCCAAAAACTTAAGCAGCCGCTCATTATAGACATTTTAAAGAAATTCATTATCATTTGACAGGTTCAAAATCGAATGAACTTGAATTTTCAGTAAAGTTGTGACAAACTTTAAGTTATATTTTGAGAAGCAAAGGACGCGTATTAAATTATAAGGAATGTTTTAGAAAACCCAAGCAATTTGAATTAAAATTAATTTTTATTCATTATTGAGGGATATTGAGCAATTTGTCCAAGATCGCTAAATAATAAAAGCGAAAATGGTAGTGGAGGGTTCTGGTGAACATTTCATGAACTAATCGAAACATTGCCATTTTATCTGGATTTGAGAAGGGAATAATTTACTTAACTAGGAAAAAAAACATTTGAAATTTACTTTTTATCAGACAATCGATAATCGAATCTTATAATGTATTGTAGACGGATACATTGTGGAAGATGGCGCTCTGTTGCTCTTCGCCGCACACGTAGACTTCTATTTTAAGTGTACAGGCTTCCATTCGGCTCTCCAGTTTGCTCTTTCGCGGCACCACTGCAACCGTGTTCTTGTAAAGGTGGGAGAGAGTCTGGCTAGAGGGATCCATGCCCGCAGTCCTACAGCTAGCAAACCAATGGCCCGTCTTCACAAAGCTGGTGTTACTCTGGCTGTAAATGCCGTACGGTTGCCAAAGCTTCTCTACGATTCGACGGTCTTGACGTGGGTGTCCAGAACCACGTCTACGTGAGCGCGTTCCTTCCGTAAACCACTGCTGACAACATCGAGCTACTACAGAAACATTACAACCGATCTGCGCCGCGATACGCCGATGAGACCATCCAGCCTCTCGAAGTCCTACAATCCGACCTCTGTCAAGCTCCGTGAGTTGTTGCACAGGAGCACGGCGACGTGTGCAAAACATTGCAGTTGTTGTCTCCACACCTACAGTCAACTGTTTCAGTACAATGCAGATGCCAAACTGATGATTTCATGCAAATCTGGTCGGAACCATTCTTCTCCAGGAGGGGCATGGGAGCCACCCAGTATAACGTTCTTCTGGACGTATTGTCTTGCAATTTGAATCTTTTCTTGTAAGCCTCCAATGTGTGCAAAATTTGAAATGAATCGACCCATTCCTTCTATATATTTCATTTTGTTTTGCCAGCAGTGTAGAAATATTATTAGCATGACTCACAAGTCTATGGAATTGCTTTATAACTATTACAGGTATAAAATCCTTTATCCGAAATTCTAAAAACCCCATAATATTATTGAGATTGTTGAGGGTTGAGTATCAGTTATAAAGTTTGAATGGTATCAGATACCTTTTATTCAATGTTTCATATTATAAACTACTAATCTAAACTGAGATCTTCTCCGATTGTTAGTTTAACGTTATCTTACCCAATCAATTGTTAGCTTAATTTAAATATTTTCTTTAATTGATTGCTTCTCATAATCTTGTTTTGTTAATTTTCTTCATTTTTGGCTTCTCATTTGAAACGCGTCAGCTGTTTGAATTAGAGTTCAATATACTGCTTAATAGTGTACTTATGGCATTTATATGACTATTTTTCTCATGCATTCTGTGTAAAATTGATATTTTTATGAGCAATAAAAAAGTGGTTTTTTAGATAACTGCAAATGAGATTGCCTTAATTTAATTTAAAGAAACGATTTAAAAATATTATTTGCCATCTATGTCATGAAATTAACGTTTTTGGCATTAAATGTTTTATTTTCTATATGCGAAAGAATTATCAGGAAAAAAAAATAATTTAGTCATCATAGTTTCCTCTTTTTCAAACCACCGCCCAAGAAAATCGCTCATTTGATTCAGCAAAATGAAAGCAAGAAAAGTAAATTAGTTAAGAAATAAACGCCCAGGAAATGTCAGGGAACGTAACATTCTTCTATTAATCTACTTAATATAATCTTCAAAACTTTCTTTGGTTCTTCAGTATTGTTAGATAACAAGATATTTTTAAGGGAAAAAAAATCATTACGTTTTTCCAATAATTTGGAGAACTTTCATTGCCAATTTACATTAGAAGAACACGTGTACGTAGAGACTTGTCCGAATTGTTTCATTCATTATTCAAGGCTCCTGGAAACGAGACATGTTTTTAAGGTTGGAATGGTTTCAGGGTTTTGTTTCCAAAAACTTCTCGCTAATCAATAATTAACAGCCGGAAGCTGAGTTTCTTAATTAATTCTCGCATATTTTCACAATCCGATTATTATTGTTCATTAAACTTCGCCAAATGGATTTTTTTTAGCAATTCGTCACGATTTACTCAAGATTTAAAGGTCCTTATTTAATATTTATTATTATAACCACTGACGTCATTTATTTACTTACTAAAATTAAATTGGCATAAGAAAATCGATGAAAAATACGGAATAAATAAACAATGCTATCTTACTCATGAAAGCATGGACGTGGAAAAATGAGCATTGGGAGATAGGATGGTGACCATCTTTAAGTAAAATGAAAGTCAAGCAAAGAGCAATCACTCATGCTGTTTACAAGAGCGTTAAGCAAATCCCATTCTTCCATCAAGATTTTCCCAGTCCTTGCAGTGTTCTCGGAAAGACTTAACGACTTGCTCTGGCAGTGATGCTTATCTTTTTAGAAGTCGCGGGATGTTTTATGTTCTAAAAAAATTGGTGGAACAGTTTTTAACAAATTTATATTTTGAGTGAATTTATATTTATATTTGAAATTTTAACAAATTCGCGGAACATTAATTTGAATGTAGATGTAGCTTGTGATAAACTCACAAAATCTTGTTCACGGAGCTGATTAAGAATTATTGCTGTACGGGATTTAGATCCGGAATCTGGTTGGCCACTTTATCCATCCTTACTTGGAGATGTGAAGAAGCGCTATCATCCATAAAATGGAACTTTGAGAACGAAAGCTCCTCTGAAGAGTCTGACTGTTCATAAAGATCTTTCTTTTATGCTAGCACATTCATGATCTTCCTGGAAATACCTATCACTGTGCCATCCCATACAACCATTGTGTTTTTCGGTTTCTGATGCTAGAGGGGTGAATTCGGCTTCCTGCAATATTTCTATATTCTGTCCAATGAAAGAAAAACTGGGGGTTTCTAATTAAATTTCCGATTTCAATTGTTAGACATTGTTGCTAAATAAAATTAACAATGTTTAACAATTGAAATTGAAAATTCAACTGGACACGGCCAGTTTTTCTTTCATTGGAGAGAGTAATAGAGTCCATGCCTAATTGCATACCAGGTACCATACGACGGTGGATTGAAGAATTTCAAGAATCTCCGTTAAATGGCAGCTCTTTTCCAAACATTCTTATTTGTTGTCATGGCAAATCGATCCGTCAAAGAGTATGACCATCATTATTTTTCCATTTGGAAGGAAAATCTGCAGCTGAAATTAAATCCAGGATGGATGGTGTTCTTGGGGATTCATCAACTTCATTTTCTTAAGTTTTTGGGGATTGGAACTTAAGCGTGGGCCCACGTACAGACCTAATGAACAACTTCCACGCAAGAAATTGTGGGTAAAACCTATGACATGGTTTTGGTAGATCGATAAACGTGCGTGAACACCTCTTATGAACGAATAATTCATATTTTGCACAATGATTTCGGTTAAAAAATAACTTTTTGCAAGATAGGTGCCCACGAGTTTGCTCAATTCGGAACAAAAAAGCATTCGAGCCCGAATCTCAGCCAAAGGTTGGGACGCGTTTAAGAGAAATACAACGAATTTCAAGAGACCATGATTAAAACCTGATTTACCATTACATACCAGAAACAAAAGAGTAATCAAAACTGTTGACTGGACACGCGAATCTATTCCGAAGAAAACACTTCTGGGAGGGAATCTAAAAGCTGCAGAAATCTCAGATTAAGTGTGTTGCGCTTAAAGGGGAATATGTTGAATAATAAAATCGAACTCGAGTCAAATTTATTTTGTTTTCTTGTCATTTCGGAATCTATTCAATCCACCTTTATAGCGTTTAGATGGATTGAACAGAGTACTCCAAGGCCGTCTTTACAGGGCGTTCTTGGGCTAACAATGTTAGATGCCCTTAAATTCCATCGGTTCTTAAGCACCCTTGGACCAATGACATCCTAGGCTAAAAACTAGAACGTATGGCTTACCATAATAAGCAAGGCGTCCCATCAAGGCCCCTTCTTAAAAGAGAGGTGCCAAATCTGCGAAAGATGCGCCAAATTCGAAATAGATGACAGGTTATATCAGGGCGCTAGAACAATTTGGATTGAATACGATGGCGAATCGGAAGTAACCGGAATTTGCGTTTCATAAATTAATTTCAAACATTCAGAGTGAAGCAAATTGTATTTTCAACATAATCGTCGCATCAGTCCCGATGTGTAACCAGCTTCTGGATACCCATGTCAGAAATTCGTTCGGCTGATTGCGAACCCACACCAAATTCCGGTTCTCCCTTGTATTGGGGCTATTCATTTCTCTTTAGGGCTATATTATGTTAAGATGTGTTATATTTTATTTCATAGGTCCATGCTTGATGATATTTAGGGAATCAATTTAGGGGATCCATATTATTTATTACATAAAAATCCCAAATGTATCGTATTTGTGATTTCAGTACTCATTACAGCTTTCAATTACACCGAATACATATATAATAAAGCTTTTAAAATTATGGGGTCCATGGCTTGTCTTAAAAAAAGAGGGATCCATAGCTCTTAGCTAATTGGGAACACCCCCTCCGCTTTATTTAATTATTGAATGGGACATTTTTAATTAAACGCATTGACTGGTTCGTTTTCTCTGCATAGCAAAACGACTTTGAGGAGAAGACGCCTCGCCGCCTTCCTTTCCAACTGATATGATTGAAACTTGTAGGTACATATTATTTTGTGTTTGATATCGCTGAACAGGAAGTAAAAAGCTTGCAAGCGATCTATTTCAATAGTAAACATGTATAAAAAAGAAAAAAACAAATGGGACATACTAAGTTAGGTCTGATTGTCGTGAGTTATTGCTTCCTTCCCGTTATCAATTTTATTCGATAACAATATGAGAGACGCGTTATGAAATTAATTTTTCTAAGCGAAAATAAAGATTATAAAACCAATTAAAAGAGGAATTTAATTTTATTTTCTGTTTAATACAGAAGAGATATATGAGCGTTATAATGAACAGAAGAACTAGCTTGAGTTGAATATTTAAGACGAGCAATGGATGTTTGATGAAACATTAGAAAATTTTGACAAACAAAAATCACGGAAAAAGGAAATATATGCAGAGGTGAAGTGTTTAAAGTTTTCGCCTCCTTTGGATGAAATGTTATTTCTGTATGCAATTAAGTTAGATTATTAAGAAAATGTATCTCAAGCAATTATTGGTAGTCATATAAAGTTTTTTGGTTATAATTAACCTTAAAGTTTTTTTTTTTTTTTGTAAGTTTAATATCGTTTAGTTAATATGAGCTTTTCTGTATATTGAGTGTAGAGATGTTAAGCATGAAACATTTTTTGTTATAAATTTTGTTGTTTATAATAAAAATGTTTTCTTTGTGTCGCAATAAAGAAAACATAAAGGAAAATTGATTTCAGTTCAAATTAAATTTCAAGAAAATTTTTCTTTCATATTTTTTTAAAGTTTTAAATTAAAAAATTGCAAAGCGCTGGGTAAATAGCATTTCTAAGGATTTCTCCTTGTGAGCAAGGCAGCTTCTGAGAATGGTTTCGAAAGCATGAGCGCCCACATCGCCTACTAGAAATAAGCGTTGTAATTGAAATTACTTCTTTTTAATGAACGGATTGTGAAATTTGATAGAAGACCGCCCTAAACGAGTTGCCATGTTTTGATTACCCGCTTTGATTGAATTTGGTCGAGCAGGTCCTAGGGAAAAAATAAGGTTGAAGGCTCGTTTTCGTTTCGCTCCCCATATCACGTTTGCGCTCACCAATGTCTCGTCGGAGTTCTCGCGTCAAACGAGAATTTCGAGATTCAACTATTTTCAGCGATAGAATATTGAGTGAAAGAGAAAATTATTTATTTTATTACTCTTAAACTTTCTACTAAATAGGAATCTTGAAAAACGTCGCTGAGCAGGTAGGCGGTTGTTTATGGAATAGAAGATCGAGCCAAGGAGGCGCACATTGATCAAAGTTGCTACCGTAAAGTGCTGTGATTATAAATGGCGAAATATGTGGACATAAACGAACGTTAGGCCTAATCGTTTGGATGAGATGAATTCATTTATTTTTATCCACGAAGGTGGCAGGGCCAGTGTCTAGTGGGTGAGAAATTGGCCATTCCTCAGGCTGGTTTTCATAAAAAAAATTAACGGATTTTTCTTCACTGTTTACTTCCAAACTCGACGTTTTTTTAGAAACCTCATATGCAGCAAGAGGGGCATTTGGTGTGTAGGAAAGGGTACCGCCCTCTAAAAATTCAATCCCATCGCCGAGCATTTGCAATTTCCAAAGGGAACGGGGGCAACCGATCATGTCTTCGAATACATTCGTAGATAAAATAGACCCCTTCGCCAAGCGCTCTCTCAAAAAGAAGCAGAAGAAATCACAGGGATCATCGCGATATAGATCATCTAATGACGTAGAACTCCAAGCATTACCTCTCCTCAAAGGTGAGTTAATATCAATCATATCATCAACTACTTACTACTACTACTACTACAACTAGTATACTACTAGACATCATGATCATGATCATCATCATCCCTTACAACCATGCACACTTTTAGCTTTTATAACAACAACACCACCACCACCACCACCACCATCATTATCATCACCATCATCATAGTTTTACTTGAAGAGAATTCACACATGTGTATACCTGTAATTGTAATAACAAACAAAATTCACTTTGCCCTATGATCATTCGTAATAAAGCTAAAGATCGTCTGCTTACTCTTTTTATAATTAATAATAATACATGGTAGGTTATATATCAGTGTATGTAGTTTGTCTGTATAATAATTAACTATAGTAATTGCTTAGGTGATATAGGGAAACAAAATAATTAATAAGTCCATATTGTGATCCCTGCTTTAAAAATCAAGCTTAACACTGACCAGCAATCTGTATAGAGATCAACGTTGATTTTGATCACTAACCTAATTTATATGTTTATATTGTACAACAAAATCCCATAAAGTCCCAATGAAGGTTTAACATTATCTTATCTGTATATAAAAAAAAAAATTGTGTTCTAGCAGATAATTAAAGTCAAAAATTAAATTACTGATAATGAGATGATACAGTGTCATGTAAAGGAAGTTAATCAAAATTATAATTTGGCTTTTACCTTTGATTTTTTAATGATAAGGGACTGTTCATTATCTACATAATTTGTTTACCTGACAAGCAAGCGTAGGAGATTGTTTGTTTTTCTTACTATAAAGAAATTTTTTTGTGAGGATTATTAAAAAAAAAAAAAAATAACCACATATATGCAACATGTATTCATCTTTAAGTATATTTTCTTAGATTCGTTTGTTAGCCTGTTGTTTGTTTCACAATAAGTTTATTCATGTGTAACATTCATTGTAATTGATATGTTTATGCTAAGATAATAAGGTATATTCTTTTTGTAAATAAGTTTGCTCAGAAGATCATAAAAACTTAAATAAGAAAAAAAAAAATAATCTTTTTTTTTTCATGTCCAGATTCTCAAATTTTTTAGAATTTAATTTTAAGGTACTGATATTAGTTTGTTTGTTATTGGTGCTGCTTGTTTATTCAAATGTTTTTTTCTATATGCAACAAGATTTCAGAACGTCGTCGTCGTGGAATTAATCCCTGGCTATTATATTTTTCACCTTGGTATGATAATTTTTTTCAGGAAATGGTACAATAAGCTTTATCCAGTTCATAAAGCTGTCCCCTGGAATGAATGCTGAATGAATGGTGTTAGTTGTAGTCTGCTTTTGCAATCTCTCTTACGTATTTATTTATTTAAATGGAAAAAATATAACAACATTTAGGCTTTAGTTGTAAAACAAAATATGATGCTAATTTGTATAAATTAGACATTAGGAAAAATAAGGCCTAATGTTATTGGAGAAAAGAGTGATATCACCTTGACCCTTTTCTTGAATGCCCTAAAGAACATTGAAAAAATAATGATGATTTTTGGAGTATAAAACTTTCAAAAATTAATTGATTTTTAAATAATAACAATAATAATAAACAATATGGTAGCTGAATTTTTAATATTACGGTTTCTTAATTTGTAATATTTGTCAGATGTGCCACCGGTTTAATGGCTTGACATGAATTGCTAGCGAGATGTCAAGGGAAAAACATTGTAACAGTTATTCATTCTAATCAATGACATTTTCTTTGTATTTTCCTATCTATTTATGATTTAATTTTTTTTTTTTTTTTTTTTAGAGATTATTTTTGAAACTGGATTAATGTGTGTATTTTACTAATAATGATATAATTTATTAGAGTTAATTCTTTATATTTTATTGTATGTATTTAATTTAGCCCTTTCTATGATTTTTAAAGCTGTCAATGTAAATTCGTTTGTTTTAAACGTTGTGAAATTATTTTGTTATCCTAACATTAAGTTCGAGTTATCACCGCAATTTTTTTGGTATGTCTTATAGTTTGACTCGAAACGAATTAAAAAGGAGGAAAAAATAATTAAACTTATCTGATATAGTGTTTGCCCAGTTTAGTCTATCCTGAGTTAGAGCTTGAAAGAGCAGTACATTCCTTCCTAATTGGGCCTAGATACAATCTATTAAGGTCCCAGTTTCAACTCTGCTTACCTGAAGACGTGCTTATGAATTAAGTAAAACCTAGGCTTATTTAATAAGCATGATAAATGTTGTATAAACTTCTAATGTAACTAGAGAGTAAAAGAGCTTACTTAACATTATTTAATGAAAGCTGCATACCAAAAACCAAATGCTTGGGAATCTTGTGCTATTGAACTTAGAGTTGCGTGTGAGTGCATTTGTGAATACATACACCTGTGCAATGGGATTATTATTATTATTATGATTCAGACCTTGATTATCCAGGAGTGTTTATTAATTTTCTGTCACAATTTGAAAATGTAGAACAACTTGAAGAAAGATAATAAACTGTTCTTTCTGAAAGGTTGTTTCTATTTACATAAGTTTTTATTACAAATATTTTGTAATTGATAAAAGACTAATGCTTCACTGCAGTAATGTTTAATTTTGAAACTTAAATAAGATGGCAACAACATTTTCTTTAATGTGTTTTAGTTCTTTGAAAGACGCTATTTTTAAGTTTATAAACATTATACAGTAAATTTGAAGTTTCTATGGTGATAACTGAGCATTTATCTTGGATTTTGATATGATGGATGATTTTCCATTTATTTCTTAAATAAGCAATCTAAATACAATTAATAGATTTATCCATTTTTCACTATAGCTAATATTTGAGCATCAAAAACATGCATATTGCATATTGTGAAATTACACTGGAGGTAATTTTGATAGCATCATGGGCTGAAAGGACTGAAGAGCTTCGAATATTGAAATCTTTGGTATAACCACTATTCACACACATTAAAAAAAAAAAAAAAGAAAAGAAAACAATATTATTTGTTTCTATTCAGTTATCTGTGTCAGAAAAGGAGATTGACATATAATGCAAAAATACATTTTTGAAATTGTGATTGCTTCATAATTGGAGGATTGATCTTCTGTAGCTGTCTTGATTTTTCAACAGTGAAAACTATAAGAAAATTAAAATTTTGCTTCAGCATGTAGAAGAATCATCAGAAGTGACCTTGATCTTGCATAGCATCAAATTTAAACGGAAGTTTGAACACTTATGTCTCTAAACGATCAAGATTCTTTTGTAATTTTTCGTCTGTGGATAGCTTGATTTCCTTAGATTTGTTAGGAGGATGCTTAAGAATAAAAAAAAAAACCACTGAATGTCCTTACTCAAAGTCACACTGTAAATATTATCAGCATCTCCCACACATCCAAATTGTATTTTTCTGTATTTTTAAATGGATATTCTTTTAATTACTTTTGAATAAATAGTGTGCATTTCACTGTTCCTTGCTGTATTTGTCTAATATATGTTCCATTTTTGGGTGTGTGCGATAGGTTTCTATGCAGTCTCCTTGAATTCTGTCCATTTCCATTTGCCACTAAGACCCAACTTGTTTACTTTTAATTTTTGATTTGCATTATTTATTGTAAGGTATTTTACGTTGAAAGATTCCAATTTGAAATTAGGTAATGCAAGTTTTAAAGGAACCAAAGTAAAACATCACCTTTAGATAGGAAAGTGAAAAATTATTTTTTTGAAGAGATTATTGGAAGTTATTTACATAAGTTAATTCACAAGAAGGAAATGAATGGAATTTGTCAGGTGAATATGAGAGAGGAAGATTCTTTTAAACCTTGACCAGTAAAACGATCCTGCTTGATTATTGTTGTTATTTGTTTTGCATATTTAGCCATAATAATGTTATGGCCTTTGTATGAATGCTAACAAGTCATGAATAGAAAAAAAAGCTTTGCTTGCAGATAATGCTCATTTGTTAGGGAATTACAGTACACCTTTTTTTCACTGTTTTGGGCCTCTCTCCTCTTAAAAATGCACCCTCACTTTAAAATGTGATACAATTTATACTATTAGTGAGCTTTAAAAATCAAGTTTTGACACTTTGATGATCTTTTAAATATTTTATGGTACTATTAAATTTTTTTTGAAAGATTTGTTTGGCATAAGGAAAGAAATATGCTGATAAGAGCATCTGTTTTCACTATTGTTTTATATTCTTAGCCTTAAATCTGTGATAAATTTAATTGGTGTTGACTAGACATAATTTCATTTAAACAATAGGATTTATCATAATTTTCTTAATGAATGATCTTATTATGACACAGTATTTTGTTGATTGGCTAGTCCGATTAAATGTGATTTAAATAACACATTGTGACAAAGAAATTAGGTTTCAGCTTAATTTTTTTTTCCTTTTTATTTTTTTTCTTTAATTATCATACTTAAGAAAATAAGGCGTTTCTTTACTATGTCTTATCATTTTTGTCTGTTTACCAAAAGAAAAAGCTCAGAAATAGCTTAAGTGAATTTTGATTTTATTTCCTATCCGTGAACATCATTAAACCTGTACATCAAGTGCTATTTTTGGTTTTTCTTCAAAGATCTAATTTCATAGAAAATGGAGACCAGAGATAAGATTAAGTAGAGACATGGTGACAACAAAGAGAGCCTTTTATGTGAACAGTAAAGCTGGATAGAAAACCTTCAATGTTTAATGCAAACAGTGCATTTTATCATTGCAAGAAAAAATAGCTGAAAGACCAAATGAACAATTTATAATAATAGGATAGGATACCGGGTAATAGCTTGTCAAAGAGAGTTTGGATTAGCTGATGAAAAGGAGCATACTATACCAAGAAGGATATCCACCAGCTAACCAATGAAAAGCTATGTCCAGGATGCAACCAGAGGAATTTTGGATATTGTAAAAAAGAGATAGTAATGATGCATATTAATGGGAGAGAAATTTAATTAGTTTAAAAAGGCTCATTGAAAAGAGAAAACGAATAATTAGAAATGAATTAAGAAAATGATAAGGCTAAAGCTGTATTACAAAGATAATTGTGGTTAGATTAAAAAACTGTATGGCCCATAATAATTTATAATGAGTAAACCAATATGCCACTATTAGAATGTTTGGCATCATTTCTGGTAGAAAGGAGATCAGACCAATATTAAGGCTTTAACAGTCTATCCAATGGTTTTAGTTACAATTTGAAAGCGAATTTCAGTCCAGAATATTGATGCAGCAGTTTAAGTGTCAAGAAATAGTGTCCAGTGAAAGGCCCATTAGAATATTTACTATTCAATAATTTTTTTAGATTTTTTTTTCCATCACGTTTTCTAGCCTTTATAGAATGCTGTACTTTCTAGAGTGTCCAGTTTCCATTACTGTGAGTCTTGGAGATTAAGGACCAGATCATTATCTAATTTCTCAAGTGAGTCTTTTTGGCTGAGTCTTTAGCAACAATGGACTTATATTTTTGAGATGAGGAACACTTGGTTATAACAATATCACTGCATTGTTGCTAACACTCAATTGATAAGCCTCAACTGAGAAAGTAGATAATGACTGGCCCTTAAATTAAACATTCAATTTTGTTGAACTCGTGATTCTTCATTTTGGAAACTTCTGGAGACAAATGACCCTTTATATTCATTGATAATAAAAAATGTTAGAAATAGGAAACCTGAAATCCTACTTTCAGTATTTTGTATGGTGTGATAAAATCCAACTATTACCTGATTTCTTATCACTGATAAAAGTTTAATATTTTTAATTCAAAACATATCTATTAAGGAAACTTTTCTCAAGAAGATCAAAAATGAACAGAGATGTTCTATTTTAACATTTTTGTCCCATCTTTTGGTAGCTTGGATTGTGTCTGTTTACAAGAGGCAAAATTAAATAATCATATAAATAAGCTTCTAAGCAGTTTTGACTTATAGAATCTCAATTTGATTTGACTGCATAATGGCAGATATAGGATTGCATGCAGCATATTTAAGTTAGTGGAAACTGCTAGAATTTTTATTCTGCTTTGATAGGAAAAAAGAATTCTGAGGTTATGTTACAATCTGCAAAGAAAATTAGGCATACTGCATGATAACATATTTCTTTGAAAGAAATAAAATGAAGTAATTTCCTGATAGTCATGCATTTGCTATAATGAACCGATTTTTTAGTTATAGTCAGTTAAAAGAAATATTTAAGCAAAATGTTATTTTTTAATCTACATTAAAATTTGATCTTTAAGTTGGCAGCTTAGTACATGTATTTGCCAGTCAGTGTTAACATGATATGGATTCTGTGAATCCAGTACTTTTAAGACTGCTCTTTGGCAACTCAAGTTAATGAATTAAAAATATTTACAGTAGAATTTTCATTTACTGTTCTGTTTCCATATATTTGCCAACTGTGACAATAAAAACGCAGCCATAGTGGTTATGTGAGGAGGAATAATCTTTGGAGGAAAATATGTTGATTGATCTGTTGACTTTGTAGAATATTTATTCCTTCCGGATTGCATTTGGTCAATGTTTTTGCTTTATAAAGTCTTGCATTATAATTTTAAGAAACTCTATTAATATGGTGATAATTTGTTAGGTAGCATCTAGCAAGAAATCCATTTTATCTTAATTACGATGATGTTCCAGATGAATTTTGTGGTAATCCATGAATTTTATAGGAAATTAAACGACTTAAAAATCACCAATAACAGCATCAAGCCATAATCAACCTGAGAGGGTAGATAGCATTTAATAAGAAGTTAGACTTTGGCTAAGTATCACTTCCAATCAAACTTACAGTACCTTTCTCTTCACACATTCCCTGCTTTGTCCACTTATATCGTTTTCTTCTTGCAGCTCTTCATTTACTGAAACTTCCTAAACGATATAATTTAAAAATTAGATTTGTTTAATTACATGTATTATTTTTGGTGGTGTATTGCAAGCTATGACATGTTATTCTGATTTGTTCAATAGATTGAAATGTTTTTATCTAAATGTAATTCTTTATTGGTAAAATAAGTTATGGACTTGTTACAGTGAAATTGTTTTACACATCAGAAATTTCTGTTTAGTTTCATGAGCTTATGCCATTTTCTGAATACATGATGCCATTCCTGGCAATCTCGGGAAATTATAATGCTCAGTGGAAAACATCTGGAATAATTGAGAACTGACAACATGATAAAACAGATTAAATCCCAAAATGATTTAGGGATTGGAGAGGAAAGCATGGAATTTTTTCAGGTATAGCATTATCATAGAATGCATCATTTCAGTACATGTAGTTTGAATTTATAATAGGAGACGTTCTTGCCATTTAAGGACACAAACTTGGAAAGAAACCAAGAAGATATTATAAAAAAATAAGAAACCAAAAGAAGTATTTATTAAAGAAAAGATCAAGATAGCATTTTAATCATCCAAGAACAAAAAAATCACATATATATTAAAACTGGGTAAAAAGGAAATTAAAACTCGCATTAGATTCTCCTTGATTCATCCTAGATGAATGATAAGATTTTGAAGTCTGTTTATCAGCAAAGGTATCTAATGATATCTGATATGTGTAGTACTGTTAATCTTACTAAATTTGAATATTGCTTTGTTCATTGGATCGTCTTTAATAATGTATGATGATAAATCTCCAAAATGATGAATTTTAAAATTGAAAGTAGAGTACCTTTAAATCTCACATGACAAAAATTTGAAAATTTCATATTTTCATAAGATATTCTAACTTAAATATTTTCATAATTTATTATGGATATTGATATTATTAAAGGAAATAGTATAGCTACAGGGATGCAAGTTATCTTTTTTATAAAATATTTGAATTAATCTATATAATTGAAAATGTTTATGTTGTGTCACGAATTTTTTACTTCTCATTGTTCTTTGTAATTAACGTTTAGATATGTTTTTATTTTTTTGTTTTTAACTGGCTTTAAGATGTATTTAATATTTACGTTTAAGAAAATAGGATTTTTTTTTAACATTATAAATGGTCTTGTAAAATAGTTTGAGATTTGTCTTTTAAGAGGCATTGGCTATGTTGATGAAGTTATCTTCGAAATACGTCAGCCATTTATTAAAAACCATTTGCATTGCTTTATATTAGATATTTATTTGTTTATGCTTTTAATAGTAAATGTAAACTTTTGATACTTGATGGGAATTGCTACCAATTTGGATAGCCTGTTACCTATCTGTTTTTTAAATAAGGGGCTTTACTGAAGTATCTATGCCTTAAAATGTTATGGAGTAAGTAAACAATATATAATCTTGTCTGTTTTGTTTATTTATTTATTTATTTATTTTTTTTTTGCCTTGTCTTCAAACCAAAAATTTTTTTTTTCCTGAAAGGTGCTTATTTTTTTGAAAGCCTTCAATGGCAAGGTCCATTCACTTTTTAAGTGCAGATAAAGAGGCAATTTGTAACAGTAAGCATCTTAGAGTAGCAAAGAATAATGTAATATCATAAGAAAGGCTCTTGCTGATAGAGAAATTTAATAAAACAAAAATTATAGATATATACAGCAGGGTTCTCATCAGGCCTTTTTGAAGGGGCGTACCACCCGGCTGATTTTGTAGACTGTCCAGCTGAATACACGAAAAACTGCATGACACTTCATAATGTTTTACTTGTTTTTAATTGTTATCTGCCTGGCTATTTTATCTTTCCACCCACCTAATAAAATTTTCTGGAGAGAACACTGTACAAAGTTTTGTATTCACCATATAGAAAATTCTTTATGGATGGTGCATTAGGAACCGAAAGTGGTGCTAACATGGCCATATCAAAATGGCTTCTGTGAAAGAGAAAGTACAATGCAATTCTGTGGTTTCATGAGACAAAAATCACTGATTACAGTGTAGACATTTAGTAACGAGTATGGTCAATTTTTCCAACTGGATGGTGCATTGCCACAGCATTTTCTATTTGTACATTTCTGAATTTGGAAGGATGGTCCTAAATCATGGCCTCCATGTTCTCTGGACATTACCTCTTACACTTTTATTACAGGATATGTTAAAGATAAAATGTTTTCTACATTGTACACTTTGTGGGTGAGAATAACAAGAGACATGCTGGCGAATACATGGTGAGAAATTAAGTATTGTGTGGAGTTCTCCGGAAATTAAAGGAGCACACATTGAGGTTTATTAAGAGAAAATAAAAAAAACTTTCAAGATAAAAAATATTATATAAAAACTGTACATATCTACTCTTGCATCGACATGCTTCTCATGAAGCAAGGTATAAATCTTTGGTCTAAGCTTTCAGGAAATCAAAATAGAGTTTTCAATCAGTCTTATGAGCTGAATTGGTCTTTATCACATAAAATTCACCTTTTTATTAATGAAGACATTACTATTAAAAATATGCACAACTGGCACTAAAATTGCATTTTTCTGTTATTATGCACCTTCAGATATTATGAATTAACTTTGTCTGTCTTCATTATATATGGTGTGCCCAAATGAAAAGGAGACTTTCACTGTAATGCCGTTGTATCTAGTCGGAAGTTGGTAAATATGCTTGTCGATGGATGTAGCGTCATCCCGTCTCTCCGCGTCCCAAAACAGTTCACTCTGCCATGAAGGCTGGAAAAATGATGCTCAGTTTCTTTTTTGACGAAGGAGGACCCATACTCCTCGACTGGCTAGAACAGGGTGAAACGGTTAACGCTGAACAGTACTGCAACACATTGCTGAAGCCGAAACGGGCCATCGAAAACAAGTGCAGAGAGAAGCCTCTCGAAATGGATAGTGCTGCTCCAGGACAACATTAAGCCACTTGTGGGCAAGAAGACCTCATCCACCTGCTGGAAATATTTCGATGGGAAGTGTTCAAACATCCTCCATACAGCCCTGACATCTCCCCATGTCACTCCCCTATTTTTGGCCCCTTAAAAGATCACTGACAGGTCATTGGTTCACCTGTGACGAGGAAGTGCAGAACACCATGGAAAAAAGATCCGTTTGCAATCCAGGAGTTTCAGCACTGAAGCTATTGTTTGCTTCTTACGCTCTTACATCAGTGCATCATTATCAAAGGCAATTATGTGTAGGGGTCATGTTACACATTAATTGTACGTCAAATATTCTGTACTTAAAATGTTCTGTAATTAAAATATTCGTTAGATATAATCGTACTCTCCTTTTCGTTTGGGCACACCTTATGCATTCAAAGAACGTGGAGTGCTGCTGACCAAGTTTATGTTTAATGTTATTATAACTATTGAAAGCTAGTGCAAAATATATTCCATTGAATACTGCCATATATCTTTAAACTTTTGTCACTTTTGGGATGAACTGGAGCATACAAGGTCACCTATTGGTGATATTATAGGTAAGGCCATAGTGTAACTGAAGCCACTACTAAAGTAAGTTAATAACAACAGCAAGCAGACATTCATCAGCTCTTTAACAGATTAAGTAAGGAATAGCATTCTCTCTATTATGTATTTTTGAGAACCGAATTTAACTTTAACAAAAAAAACAGTAGCTGTTTAAATTGTTATCATATTATGAAATGCTTATGAGTTATGAGAGGCTATAGTATGCTTTTCTGTAATAGATGGAAATTACTTGAAAAGATTTAACATATGTTTTTGAAATTTGAGGAAACCCCTAATTAAACCATAGTGTATATTTCATTGATAATTTGCACGAGGGCTTCTGGTAAATAATCATTTGATCAGATGTTTTTTCAACCATGATTGGCTTGTCAGCTTTTAAATCATTGAAGGTTTACCTTTCACACTTTAAACTCTCATATTTTATCTCTAATTGGAGAGTTTTTTTAATCTCTAATTTTATCTTCTTATACTTGTACGTCTGTTCTCAATCAACACCGGGTTTAATTTTTTTTTAAATGTCTTTGGGAAGTACTTTTCATTATTAAAATGTTGAAATACACTGTCTGATTTACACATAAATTATTAAAAATTTTGACCCAGCGAATATTGTAATGGTATTCCAGCCTGGTTAATGAATTTTAAATTATAATTTTATTGAAACTTTGCCATGTACAGTCTCTTTATTTTTGCTTTGTTTTCTCTCACTCTCAGCATGATTGTGTGTGAAATTAAGATGCAATTGTTTAATTGCATTTTTATGAAGATTGTTTTTAAAATTTTTAGGATTTGTAAAATGATTATTACTTCTAATTCTGGAAGTCTGATCGTTGCATTATTCGCTCTTCAGAAAAACTTTTGACAAAGGGGCTTGAACATGAATAATTCATTCATCTTCAATAATATCCATATGTAATATATCAATATGACTGAATATAAAAGGTGTAACACATAGCAAATCTTTGTCAAATTTATTTGAAAAAGAGGGGAATTAACATTATACATTAGTTAAAGAGCTAGATGTTGAAGTTTCTTGTCTGTCAAAGATACCATCTGGGTTATTTTGCTAAGAAGTGTTATCATTTGTTTAGAATAAGATGCCCTGTCTGCGATGGAGCAAAATTTAAGAACATTCCTGCTGTGAAGTAGCACATTAATTTCAGGGTTTTACTTGAATTGATGTACAGTAATTTTTTCTCATCTTTAAGATTTGGTATTTCAAAAATTAAGACAATGAACTGAAAATACCGCCCTTTTCAGTTACCGTCTTATATGATAGTTTGCTATTTTCTTTTATGTTATTACTGTATCTCCTAACAGATTTTTCCTTTTATGTTCTTAGATGTTCCAACATCAGAACAAGAAGAGCTTTTTATCCGGAAGCTTCGTCAGTGTTGTATGGTGTTTGATTTTATGGATCCGGTTGCAGATTTGAAAGGAAAAGAAATTAAAAGAGCCACACTAAATGAACTTGTGGATTATATCACAGCAGGTAGAGGGGTTCTAACAGAACCTGTCTATCCTGAAATTATACGCATGGTGAGTATAAATGTTCTTTGTATGAAATTTAAACTTGTGTAAAGTTCCTGGTCTTTGGTATCAGGTATCAAATATTACTTTGAAAGAATTTTTGAAAGTAGCTTTTTAAGGCACATATTTTATAGGAACTCCATCATTTAATTCAAGATTATTAGGTATTGTAAAATATAGACTAAAAACACACTTGGATCACTTGGGATTAAATACAAGTTAACATTTGCAATTTCAATACATTCAATATAAATGACATCTCTATGTTAAGTAGTATTAATTAAAACTGTGATTTTTTTTGCTTTAATGTGAAAGTATTGCATGTTTAGCAAGTTGATGTTGCTTTTATTATTAAAAATAGTGAATCCTTCTAGCAAATTGTCTGTGCTGTCAGCTTTATTCTCGAAACCCCTCTTTAAAACACTAACTCTAATCCTAAAGTTTTTTTTGACTTGTATTGAGCCAGAAAATAATACTGTACTTTATACTCAAGCTATTAAAAAAAAGACAGAATCTTTTTTTTTTTTTTTTTTTTTAATACATAATAGACAAAAATAACGAAAATTATGAAAATACTAGTGGAAACCCTAATACCCTGTCTGCACTACAAACATTGAACTAGCTAAACAATAGTGGTTAAGCTTGCCTAAAGAATAGTGCAAACAAACCTAGCCTTCATAAGCTAGCCTTGCTAGGCTAGTTTTTTAAACACGATTAGCGTGTTGAGCTAGCTCGACATTGCATCTTGGATACCAACCATTCCATTTGTAGTAAGTTTAATGAAATTGCAGCATCACTCATATCAACATCTGTTATGGATAGTTCAATAAAAAGAAAAGAAGAATGAAGCACGAATGAAGTTGATGCCTGATTACAATTTGGGAGGAAAATATTGACAACATTACATATGTAAACAAATAAAAAGTACTGCATTAAGTACGAATGTACAGTCTGCTGAGGCAGTTCATTCAAGGAAATGGGGGTGATAGCTTTTCTTGTCTAGCTTTCCTTGAGATAGTTGAAGCAATTTTTGTTAATGATTAAAAATTCAGGCTTGAGAGGGGGATAGTGCGAGCACCCTAGCCTAGAATTTTAAGCTGATCTAGCTAACATTTTAGCTAAGCTAGCTTAATAATAAGCCAGCTTTATATTGCGGACAGGGTATAAAAAATACTCTTGGGTTTTGTGGCCATTGTATAAGTCAGAGAGTTTTACAATGTATGGCAACGAGATTATACCTCAAATTGTAACAGAACCTTTAGAACGTTTCCCTTCACAATAGGAAAGAACATTCATGAACAATTCTCCGAGGCACACTTATAATTTTCTTTCAGGTGTTACCAGATGCACTCTATTCAACGAAAAGCATATGAAGACTGTTTGACCTGATATAGTTCATTGAAAGCTACTTGATATCATTTGTTGAATCATGTTTTTGGTACATCACATTAGTGCTACATTGTCTCCTAATCTTTATCATGTGTCTTCACACTTTCTTGTATTTCATTAATGATGTTTTTTGGGCCAAATTCCATACTTATTGAACTTTAAGATTGCCCCTTGAACTATTTCTAACATCTTAGAAATAAGAGGCTTCCACTTTATAGTTTTATTCTATTTTATGAGAGTCAGGTGAACCGATAACTCTTGGCATCCAATAGGTTATATCCATCTTTGATGAGTTCTTTTCTGAATTATAAACTTTTAAAGTATTACTAGAACAGGGCCGTATCCAAGGGCAATCTTAAAGTTCAATTGGTCAACTAAATCTGTTACATGGGGACCCCCCCCCCCCACAAGCAGGATTGGGCCAGCCCCCCTCAGCCCCCTCCATCCCCTGAAAAAAAATTCTGGGTACGGCCCTGTACTAGAATGCTTATTTATGATTCCATCTTTTCGTATTACAGTATAGGGGCCTTTATATGGGCCTTTAAGCTAAATTTGTGGTTTTGGGGCCACCTTTAAGCTAAATATAGCATAGGGCCCTAAATATATAGCTTCTTTAGCTTATACGTAAATCCGGCCCTGACCATGGTGTATGAAGCACATGCCAAAAATATCATTTGTTTTGAAGATTTTTCATGATGCCTTTCTGACATTGGATGTGTTTCAATAGACAAATGGATCGGACGATAACTAACTCGTGTAACTGTGGCCAGTGAGCTCCAGTGAGGATCACGACGATCATGTTATCAAAACCAGGGTTCGCGCTTACTCGCAATTTACGCGTCAAATGGGCATTTTTGCTAAAAATTGACTCGTGATTTTTTGACCAGCGAGTCAAAATTACTTGTTAAATTTTGAATAGCATCGGCCCATATCTTTCTCACCACATTTTAACCTCACTTCATTTTGTCACATGTGGTCTTGTTTAAATATCTAATTAAGTATAACAGTAACTATAGAGATTGTGGAAGCATGTAAAAATATGGAAGTTAAAAAGAATCTAAATTTTGACTCGCATCTTCTGAAATTTGACTCGCAGTTTTCAGACTTGGGAGTCAAATTGACTCGTATATATTTTTTCTTAGCACGAACCTTGAAAACGCTACTTGCGGTAGTCTTTATTCAGGTGCTATTTCACTTCGGCATTCACACTTTTTTCAGTTTCAACAATAAATATAATTTTCTGTTGACATTGTTGAAAGCAGGCATCGACATGTTAGAGTATCGCTCATAAGTTCTGTGAATACCCCATACAAAGGGGCTGCCACCATCTTTAAACACAAAAGGACATTTCTCATGATGCTGGACGATCTCAAAAGAAAAGGCCATTTCGTATGTTCTGACGTTGCTTTCTCATGAGGTTCATGGCTCTGTCGAAACGAGCGAGATCACCAGAATAACAGAATGAATGTTTGCATTAGTCATCGATGTGCTTATACAGGCACAATTTTTTGTTTTTGTTTGATTCATATGAAAGCTTATTTGAACTAAAGATTTTTTAAGATGGATATTATATCTGTGTATTATATCTACATAAATTTTATTTATGCTAATTTATATTTAATAGTACAAGTACGTTTAAAAAAATGAATGTTGTTAAGATTAATGGTATCCATATATACGAGGTGTTTTCAAAAAGTATTGAACACTTATTTTCCCCCACAGAAACAAATAAGACGCGAGAGTCCTCTTTTAACGGGGATGCGAAGGAAATATTCATGAGAACGCGTGAATATTTTCTTGCCTGCAGATGGCATTAGTCTCTGGTAATGGGTGTATTAGCGAGGATGTGCAGCCCGTGACTGTTGGACTCGCCAAGGGTGCGTACTGTCGCCCCTCTTGTTCATTATCTTTATGGACTAGATAGACAGGGGCAGCCGAGGTGATGAGTGTGTTTGTGTGGGCAACTGCTTGGTGGAGAGGTTGCTCTTTGTTGGTGACCTTGTCCCTCTTGGGTCTTCTCGCACTAACCTTCAGCATGCACTAGACCAGTTTGCAGCCAAATGTGAAGAAGCTGAGATGAAGATGTGTGTGGCTAAGACTGAGGTTCTCGTCCTTTCAAGACAGCCTGCTCAGTGCACTCTCTATGTTGGGGGAGCCCCATTGAGACAGGTGGAGAAGTTCCAAGTATCTCAGGATTGCATTCACGAGTGATGGGCGGCAGGAAAAAGAATTGGATGCTCGGATCAGTGCAGCAAGCTGTGTCTGACGTGAACTGTGGCGATCCGTGGTAACGAAACACGAGCCGGGAAAAACAAAGCCAATTTCTCCTTTTTCAAATCTATCTTTGTCCCCATTCTCACCTATGGTCAAGAATCTTGGATAATGACCAAAAGAGTGCGATCACAGGTACAAGCGGCCGAAATGAGATTTCTGAGAGGTGTGGCAGGTGTTATCCTACTAGATAGAGTGCACAACAGCACAATAAGGGAGTCTTTAAGTGTCGAGCCACTACTTCTCCCCATTGAGAGATCTCAGTTGCGCTGGTATGGCCATGTGATACGGATGCTGCAAACTTGTCTTCCTAGGCAGTTGTTATTTTCCAAGCTGGTGATTAAGAGACCAAGGGGTTGGCCTAGAACCAGGTGGCTAGACTACATGGAGAATCTGGGTTCCAGTCACTTGGGTATCACCAGGGAGGACATACACCTGATGGTGGAAGATCGTGATCGCTGGAGATCGTCCATAGGGCTCCTGCCCCCATGACCTAACAGATAAGTGGGTTTGAAAAGTAAGCAAGTAAGTGTAGCGAGTGCCTGTCGGATTATGAATTGTTACGAAAATGACGGAACATGTTGAGCAATGATATTGCATCAAATTTTGTCAAAAGCTTGGCAGTATTCAGTCAGAAACCATTTGCAAGATCCAACCAGCTTTTGGAGACGATGCCAAGAGTCCATTCTTTGCATCTGATTCAGACAAAGCATTCCTGTTCTTTCTCGGGTTCCCTACTCATCCAACATGGCTGTGTGTGGTTTTTGGCCATTTCCCAAGCTGAAAATTCTGTTGTAAGGGGCCCAATTTGAATGAACAGAGGATATTATGCTGATTGCGATGGCCCTGCTGAACACCATTCTGACAGATGGGTTCCAGAAGTGCTTTCAACAACGGCAGGATCATTAGGAGAATTGTGTGTATAATACATATTTAATATGTATTATCGAAGGAAATTATAGTAAATGTCTTGTATATGAATAAATGTGTTTTTACCGACCAAAGATTTGGTATTTTTTGAACACACTTTGATATTTTTTGTGTACTGTCTTTTGAATAATATTTAATTAGATGTCATCTTCTAAATACAAATTTTATAATAGTAGTCATAATGGATATTTGGGAATTCAACTCCCCCATCCCTTTTCTTTGTATAGCGACGTGTCTTATCATTTTGAACCCTCCCCATCGAAAAGTGATATCTACACCTATGGTAGTTACTTGTTTTAAAATTGCTTTTAGAAAAGTATTATCTTTTTATATGAACCCAAAAGTTTTCTTTAAAATTTCCTTGTCATTGATTAAGTTGCTTTATGCATGTGTGATGAAAATTATCAAAGCATATATCCCATTGAGCTTACTAAAATATGTTCAGCAGAATATTTTGTGTGTAGCCAGTTAAACTATCTACCTTATTGTTTATCCAGGACCCTGTGTTTTTGTTTAGCAATAGTGAACAGCAAGGATATTATAGAAAATTTTATTTACTAATTCAAAAGGAAATCAAAATTATTCTCTTAATAAAATTGTGAACAATAAGAGGTAATTGGTATTTATTTTTACAATAACCGAATTCTTATTAAACTACAGATAACAAGCCAATATGAAAATAATAATTGTAATAATCAAAACTCATTCATATTAGGAATAGTTGAGACCAAGGTGAGGCAAGCACATAAGAAACTTTGGAAAATTCCGTAATGGTTTTGAAATCCAAGCTCATTGAAACCATTAATATACCAGCAAAATTTGTCTTTAGATTTTCTACAGGAATATAAATGAATTCCAGCTTAATTGGAAGTTTTGGATTACAAAACTCAACGGTCATTAATCACAAAAAGCTAAAATGAAATGGACAGCCTTATTGCCGTATATTAATGTGTAGGACAAAGGGAAATTGAATTACGTTATCTTCCGATTATAAGTCACACTTATTTCAAAAAAATTTGACTCAGAGGGGTCCTGCGACTAATTCAGCAAATGTGCAACGTATATATAAATTTACAATAAAATTCAAGAGTTTTGTCTTGATATTCTAAAAAAAATGTAGCCAACATTTGTAAAAGTGCAGAACAGCATCCCCTAACTACCTAGGACTGGTCACGTTTATGTCCTGTATTTATTATCAATTTATGTGTAGTTTTTCTTATTTTTTTGAACTTATTAATTACGGATTTCACGTAGAAAAACAGTCGCCAAATTACTGTGCTAGGAGACATCGCAACTGGACAGACATTTTGAATCATTATTTAGAAAACGGAAAGCGTTGCCTTAAAAGAAAGCGGAAAGTCTCTCACTGCCAGAGACTGAAGTTTATTTTACTCTTTTTAGAGAGGGAAAAATAAGATATACTCAAAACTTAAATTGCGTCGTTACGTCATTTATGAACTTTCTGCACCAGCAGTTTATTAAATTCAAAGGGGCGATTACAATTAAATCGGCAGCAATTGTTGAGATTAAATGATGTTTTTGAGAGGTTTTCAGCAAACTTCGCGTGATGTTTAGACCTTTAACATTTGAGTTTTGAACATTTTGCATAAGGAACTTTAAGTTTGTAATCATGCAAAGGATCATGCTAGGTACTTTATGACCATCGAACCTGATACGCCCTGTATATATCTTAACTTATCTACAATTTCTGCTTCATCCAGCCTTTGATTTTTTCATGAATGCTTACTTTTGCCATTAGACAGCTCTGAAGGTTCACAACATCAGTATTCTACCACCCTTGTTACTAACCAATAGTGGAAAATGAACAGAACGTTGGTATCCATACAAGTTCCGATATCACAGCACCATATCAACATCATCTCCTGGCAGTTCTAACTAGCCATCTGACTGATATATTAGATTTTATATGGTTTCGGAGCTATGGGGAACGTCCACCGCGAAAATATGTTCATGGGATGATTTTGTCCTGCCAGGAAGCACCTCCCTAAGTTTGTACAGACAGTTTAAGGACACCTTATCTAAATTGCATTGAGAAATAATTCTAGAAATTTCATTAAAAAAAAGCCCAATTATGGCTATTTATGTGAAGGTGCAGGGTTACTGTACCTGCTTAAACCATGTTTGCAATGCCTCTTCCATAGCTTCATGCGAACCTGTCCGCATCCGCTTTCTTTTCAAAGTTGCAGCCCCTTCTGCTTGTTGTCTAATCTTATGGGAGTTTTTTTATAAGCATTGCCAGGTTAGAAACTGGAATACCAAGATCCTTTGCCAGTGTTGATTTCTCTGCAGATATCTCTGTTGATATCCAGAATCCTTAATTTCTTGTTGAGTCTAAGATCATTGCGTATTCTCTGAAATTCTGAATTTTTGAATCGTATTAATGAGAATTGGATTGAAAACAAGATTGTATTAACGGGTCAAATTTACATTGAAATAGCACTAACGGGTTCAGGAACAAGGGAAAAAACCGTAAAACCGAGGAAAACGTATTAAAGGGGATTGTAATAATAGGGTTATAATATGCCATATTTATAATGAGGTTGCAAGTTAAATATTTTCTTGGCGCCAGTTTCCAATAGCTTGCCCATACAACTGCATTTGGGATTTTTTGTTTTAATATGTTAGGTTTTCTCTGTGCCTATATAATATCTTGCTGTTATTGTTGCTAGTTCATGTATTATGGTTTGAAAACATTAAGGTTTATGTAGTTAAATTAAGTTTTTCTGCCATTTGTTCAACTTTAATTTAATTTGTCCATTGTCATGCCCTTTTTTTTTTTTTTAGATTGCATGCAATTTGTTTCGAACCCTTCCTCCTAGTGAAAATCCGGATTTTGATCCTGAAGAAGATGATCCGACGTTAGAAGCATCTTGGCCTCATTTACAAGTAAATTGTTTTTCTTTCTTTTCATCAAAGAGCAAAGATACAAGGTTCAATCCAAACGTTTTGAGACAAAAGAATTCACATGTCCTCAAAATGAATATAGAATTCTTGTTAGTCTACAAAACACACTCCTTGACTTAATACACAGTTTGTGCAAATTATGTGCAATTTTTTAATGCTATTCAAAAATGCCATTGTGGGAATGCTGATAAATTTTCCTTCTAATGACACTTCAAGTCTGTAAATTTTCATTGCTTGAAGATGTTGGTCCTTTTTTTTGCAAATTTTATTTCAGTGATCCGAAAATAATAAGCAGAAGCAAGCTCTGGTTATTAAGGAGTGTGGTAAAGCACAGTGATGTTCCTTTTCATTACAATTTGCTAAACAGTTGCAGTGCTGTAAGATGCTGTGTTGCCTAGCAAAAGAAACCATTTTGGCAGCCAAAAGATGGTTGCTCCTGTCATTTCATGAACCATGCTGAAACCTTTGTGAACAGAATGTTTTCAAATTTTGTGGTGTATATAAGCTCGAATGCCCCGATTGTGGGGCATATTATATTGGATCCAAGAAATGTTCTTTGTCATCAGATACCAAGAACACAGAAGATTGTGGCTTAATAAAAACAAGAAATTAGCCTATGCTGAGCACCTCATTTCTGAAATATATAGGATGCTACCAATAGATGAATGCATGACTGATGATTTGGATTGGAAAAGGCACAGAAGGAATTGCCATACAACAAGAGATGGAAAACATCGTCGCTTCAATAGTGACAAAATGCTAAATAACCATATTTCTTTTGATAGAGACACCATTATCGATTTCTTAATTGATATTCCCAATATTGTCAACCGGAAGTGCGCTCTCAAGTAGTTCCACCTCTCAGTTGAAACTCTGGCTTTGTAATCCACCAATCAGTGGCCTACCTAAATATTTTGTGTTATTGTTACTTTTGAAAATGCCTGTGATGATGGTGTAAACCGAAATGCGTCAGCAATAAACATATTAGTATCCATATCGCTCATGGACCTTTATTTATATTATTGTGTAGTCAGCAATACTAGACCAAGTCTTATAAAATCACTTAAAAAACAAATCACTGCTTGGGAGATCACTAAACAAAAATTGGTGAAGCTTGATCACGTGTTAAGCAAAGTTGCTATCAGACAGTTACGGTGTTGCCCAAGAGATGACATGTGAAATATTTCTGCAAAATAATGTTTCATAACACTTGGATGTACATTACATGTACAGTAATTTTCAGTATGTAATATGCAGCGAGGGGGAGGAGTTAAAAAAAAATCACTACTACATATTATAAAATGTAAATATTATTTAATATTCTGATTATAAATGCAATGAAGATACGATTTAAAAAAAAATAATAAAAAAATCTTTTTGGGGGGGAGGGGAGGGGTGCATATTATATACCGAAAATTACGGTATTTGTTTTTAATGTTCTGATTTTGATTTACTTTATTTAGTCATCTACAGTGCTATCATGTATAAACACATCATTGCAGCTCTACAAAAATTTAACCCTTGAATAATGTGACTTCCGCTTTTTCACCCTGAATTAATTGAAGCTGTCCATACTGTAGCTACTTCGTTATTGTTGTTCAGAGACCGTGTTGATTGTTTTGTTAGATAATTGTATCCAATTTGAAGTCTATAGGGAAATAATTTTTAGAAAATTTCATGGAGAAATTCATCCTAGCATATTGAAAGAACAAATTGAACAGATGACATTGCCTTTATTTATACCATAATGACAAAAATTAACATACAGAATCTGTCAAAAACTTGTACGAGGTCTGTTCAAAAAATACGTAGACTGACGTCATAAAACAAAATATACTGTATTCAGAAGTTACACATCTGGGTCCCCTTCAAAGTACTCTCCTCCCCGACGCACACACTTATCCCAACGGTGTTTCCACTTTTGGAAACAGTCCTGGAACGCTTCTTTTGTGATGTCCTTCAGCGCCTTCGTCGCATTTGCCTTTATGTCGGGAATCGTCTCAAATCTCCTTCCTTTCAAAGGTCTTTTGAGTTTGGGAAACAAGAAGAAGTCACAAGGAGCGAGGTCAGGTGAGTAGGGTGGGTGAGGAAGAACAGTGATCGAGTGTTTGGCCAAAAACTCTCGAGTTCTGAGGGCTGAAGCGTTGTCGTGATGAAACAACCAGTCACCACTCGTCCACATTTCTGGCCTTTTCCGCCGGATAGCATCCCGCAGACGTTTGAGAACTTCGATGTAGTAAATCTGGTTCTCTGTGGAGCCTTCTAAAATTCCGCCAAATTCTAAAAATCCGCCAAACGAAAAAAACACACTTCACAAACAACCGCGTAGCTAATCAACCAATACTGATATTTGCAATCAAAAAACTGCCTTGTAATCAGCGGATCTGTCAGAAGATGGCGACACCAAGCGATTTTGATTGGGACCAACAGGGCCCGCGCAATTCAAACAGTCTACGTATTTTTTGAACAGACCTCGTATACACACTTTATTAGATGTCATCTATAATTTTTTTCCATAACAGCAAAATCTAACGCTTACATTCCAATATTACATGCATTGAATTGTGACTGCGAGTCAGTGTGAGGTTCGTTTGGTGGGGGAGGTATGTTCATGTATGAGTGTGGATTGTGTGTGTATAGTTATGCACTTCGTTAATTTGGGGTAAAGTGTTTAATCGTTCAGTAAGGGGTCCATAGTGCTGTTTCTATCGATAAAATTGGTAGAGACTTCACAACACAACAAAGGGAGAACAGAGTTTCCGACTGGTTTCGCCATTTATTCCCGGCTTTATCAAGGATACACACAAGAGGACATAAGCCTTTATATACAGAAAATATGGTACAGAATGAGAACATGATTGGATGAAGAAATAACAAATAGTAAATAATATAAAGTGTACAGTGGCGACATTGAAAGGAGAATGGTTGGATAAGGAACCAATAACAGTGAAATTATAAGGAAACCTTGAGAGGAAAATTAATTGAAATATAAAGGAAAAAGTGATGTCATAACACAAACAAAATTGAAAACGCGGACCTAGAAGAAGACTCATCCGGAGTTAACGTAAACTAAGGTATCAATAAAAAATGGAAAGGAAAGTAAATATACAAATTGAAAAATTACAAGATATCGGATAAAGAATTTAAAATTGAATAAATATCAAAAACGGTTTGACAATTGAGGAGGTGCTCTGGAGAGGAGATCTTAGCTTTAAAGATCTCAATAGCTTCGAGAGTGGCAGTCTTGAATGGGTCGTTGCCTAGATGGACAATGGTCATGATTTCACTTTGCTCTTTGGGGGCATGTCCCGTGCGGGCAAGATGGATCGCGTAGTGTGAATTGGTTCCTTATCCAACCATTCTCCTTTCAATGTCGCCACTGTACACTTTATATTATTTACTATTTGTTATTTCTTCATCCAATCATGTTCTCATTCTGTACCATATTTTCTGTATATAAAGGCTTATGTCCTCTTGTGTGTCCTTGATAAAGCCGGGAATAAATGGCGAAACTAGTCGGAAACTCTGTTCTCCCTTTGTTGTGTTGTAAAGTCTCTACCAATTTTAACAAGTGTTTAGCTTGCGTGATTTATTTTCATGATTGTGTGGTAGTTGTTTTAAAAATAGGTGTGTGATTGAATATTTGGTTGTTTTAATGTAAATTGTCGTTTTAGTCAGAGTAATTGTTGTTTAGAGATCGAGATTTCCCTCCTCTACAACAATGTCCCAGCCAGAGAGGCTGTGCTTTGTTGTAGCGGGGAGAAATTCTCGGTAAAACTGCAAGTTTTCTATAACTGTTTTAGCATTGTTAAGTTGTTTTTTTTTGATAAAGAGATTAACGTAAGCGATGGACGTTTTAGGAGTGGGAGCTTAGCGATCGTTTTAGCATCTGATTCGAAAATGGTGGTTAGAAAAAAATCCCATTTTCTGAATGTTGAGGTTCGACAGCGATGATGGATCGTTTTTATTCAAGGAAAAACATCTGAACACGCTGTGGAAGTTGATTTAGTACCAATAAAGAGGGGACAAAGTAGCGTGATTCGTATTTTGCAATCCGAATCGACATGGATGCTCTTTTGTCTCCAAAGTCGCCAAAGATAAGAAAACATCTTGGCAACGAGTTCGGTGAGGTCGTTTTATTTATTATTAGTGCCACGGGAATTTAACTTTAATCAAGGAAATAGTTTATTACAAATCAAGAACAGCTCCTAGCACGGAATTTATTTCCCCTATTTGTGGAACTACTTTTTTTCCCAAAGTGTCTCTTGAGCGTTTGAGCGCAAAAAGGAATAAAACTTTTATGCGGACGCTCTATTTAAGCTGTTATATGAAAACCTACTACTTTATAGTGAATGATGGTTAAAACCGACAGGGTAGAACATTAATTGGTGGTTAGCTAAAGACTGTAGCTTAAAATATCTAATAATCTAAAGATTGTTTAAAATGATAGATAAGCGCTAAAATGGTAAAATTGAGTCGCTCATATAAGTAGTCCACACAGCGCTGTTTACCCTAAAATAAACGGATTATTGCAGGTGTAAGTAACAATCATCCACCCCAGTATCCACAAATAAAAGAGTATAGCTTACTAGGAGAGTTATAAAATATGGAATACTTCAGGGTTACTGTATCCCTCCCTCATAAAAAGGGATATACGACGCTTGTTTGAGTTGACTGCATCTATGATTAGCATAACTCTGTCAGACTAAGGGGGATAACTGATATACCTGGGCTATTTTGGTCAAACAACAGCGGGTCACTTTTGTGTGCCATGCTTTGAAGTAATGATTGCGATGAGATTATGTAAACGGTTTTGTTTACTTTATTGTTCGTTATGACGAGTTTTCACGTTATAGAGATTTAGTTAAATGTTATGGATTATTTTCTTTTTAGGGGCCCCAATTTTATTGTAAATCATTAAGTGTCTCATAATTAGAATTTGGTTTCCAGTATGTTTTATAAGCAACTGACTAGTTATTAAAATTATTGTTGATCTGAAGCACACTGTGTGTACATTTTTTTGACCTCTAACGAGTCCACCCTCCCTTGCTGCCACGCAGGAAGGTTTGGGTTTGTCCCAAGGCCCAATTAAGGTCATGCCCCCGCATGTGGGTGGCACAGAATGAAGACGATCCCGGTAAAAAAAAGGCCACAACTGCCATCTAGACATAGGAGATTACTTGATAAGAGTAATCTAGGAAAAGGCATAGGAGCAACTGTTTGCCATATTCAGAAGTATCTCAACGCTTATGATAATCATGATGTGCCTAGGAAATATGAGTGTCGATTGGCGGACTCTACCCCTCCCCCCACCCCCATATAATTCCAGTTAGACTTTTAGTGCATTTCTTGACAATAAAATGAGAAACAAGTATAAAACAAAGCTCCGAGAGATAAAGTTACCGTCTATAAAAAGGTCCTCGTACTGAAATAAGCAATGATACCAGAACTGTATCTTAAAGTTTCTTTGGTAACTTAATTCTTAGGCCCTTCTTTGTTACAGGCGAATTCAAAACTATGTTACAGGCATAAAACTGCGTATTTTGCGTGTGGGTTAGACCATCTACACCTAAAGATAAGGCCTGAGTGTGAAAAAGACATACATTGTTACATCACCATATGAGGTCATGTTTAATCGCATTTCTACCTAAATTATGACTCCACTTGATGATGTAACATGTATGACGTTTTTGTGCTCAGGCCTTATCTTTAGGTGATGTTGGCTAGACAGCGGGTCACTAGCGGTGTTTTTTTTTGTAGGTCGGATATAACCCGCTCCGACCCTCTTGGGCACATCCCTGGATAATTACTTTGTCGAAGTAATTGTAGAAGTTAAAAAGGACTTATTATATTCATTGCTTGGTGCCTGTATGAATTTAGTGTTACAACTTTTATATAGTTTTTTTCTTTTGCTGAAGTGTGTATACAGTTTTTGACGGATTCTGTATTCTGTATTTCATTCACATTTGCCAAGAGTCCACTGCAGCAACTTCATTTTTCTTTGCATGGATTGTAGAAATTCTGTGAGAAATCAAGTCAGTGTAAGATACAGTGATAAGGTTTTGCAAGTGGCATTCCTGGGTTTCATAAATAATAAAAAAGTAAAGTTTATGGTTGGATGATAATTTATATTTTTTTTAACTTTATTTTTTTTTAAATAAGGAATATTATCACATAAAAAGTTAAAATAAAATTGTTTTGTTGAATGTAAACATTGAGACATGTAAGTCAAGCAAAGAAATAATAGTCCAGTTTTCTACAAAGAGAATATTTAATGGTTTTTAAATTTTTATTTTTATTTTTTTTATTTCTGCAGATCGTATATGAATTTTTCTTACGTTTTCTGGAATCACCTGATTTCCAACCGAGTATTGGAAAGAAAGTGATTGATCAGAAATTTGTTTTGCAGGTAAGCTTTATTTTTTTATTTTTGTGCATTTTCTTCTGTAAGAGTTGTTAAATTTTGCCTCCTTTGAAATATAATGTTAATTGAATCGCTTCCTGATATTTATAGTTTAAATTTCATTATAAATATTTTGTAAATTTACTTATTATTATCATTTTGCTTAATTACTTTGAAAATTTTCATTTTTAGCTGAACTAGTTTATGACAAATTAGTTTATGAACGTGAAACTGTGTTTTTATTTTATACCCTATATGCAATAATAAGAAACATAATATTTGGAATATTACGAGTAGATATCAGAAAGTAATGCCATTTATATTTTTCAAAGAAAATTACAAATCATATAGGTAAAGAAGTAAATGTAGCTGAAACTACATGTCTTTGTCTACTTTTCCACATAGGAAGCTTGACGATTTAGGTATTTATCCCAATGCTGCACCAGTTTCAGAATACCCCGCTCATAAAACTCTGTCGGTTGTGAATACAGCCAATGGCGCATGGCAGATTTGAGTTCCTCTTAAGTCTCAAACCTCTGACCACCCAGAAATCTCTTCCAAAGAGGTGGTAGTTCGAGGGCACTAAAGAATTCTTAGTGACAAGAAACGCTCGTTAAATCGCCTAAATGCCAATGCAGAAGAAAAGAAAAAGGATTTCATGACTTTTACATTTAATGGGCCATCAATAAACAGAATTATGGACTCGGGATCATGTTTCATACAAGGAATAATAGCAAACATGTGCTGAACGCCAAAAGGCATGGAAACGATGAAGACATTTATAAGAGCTGCGGTGTTTATAAACTCATGTGCCCCACGAGGTGCTCTTTCATCGAACATTTTAAGGAACATAGACGTTCCTGGATTAGCAATGACGGAAAATCTGCTTATGCTGACCACCTTGTTAAAAATGGACACTGGATGATGTCAATCGAAATGACTATGATTATACTGAAGAAAGCTAGAGACCCAGAGAAAATTCTGTTATACAAGGCATTGGAGATACGAAAGCATCACTTAATAAACCCAAAGATGTTATTTAATAATCAGGTTACTTTTGAAAAAGATTTGATCCCCCCCCCCTGGTCGGAAAAAAATTCAAGATGGAAAGAAAGTGATTGATTGTCGGAAAATTTAAGTTATTGATTTATTGATTGTATTTATTGCATTAAAGTTAAAATATAACTTTTTTGGCATAGCCTATAAAGGTAAATCTAGTTGGGGAGAACTTTTAATATAAAAAAGAATAGCCAAGATATCATCAGGTCCCCCCCATCGCCACCTAAAAAACAAAGCCTGCTAACTGCATCATCAAACCTGGGCTGACAATTCAACTGTCATTCAATTGTAATCAGTGTTTTTTTGTTTGTTTTAAACAATGAAAGTTGGATTGTAAGTCCTCATTTGATGACGCAGTTAGCAGATAGTGAGCAGGCTTTGTTTTTTAGGGGGCGTTTCCCCCCCCCTGCCCACGTTGAAAAAATTCTGGCTACGCCCCTGTCCTGGACATTATTAATGGATGCCAAGACAGAGGTACCAGCAGGATATGACATAATCATAAGCTCTCTATTCGGTCCAGCTTGTAAGTCCACCAGTCAGAGATATCTCTGATTGGTGGACACAAATCTCTGTGTACTATAAATTCCGTTGCTTATGTTCAATAATTTTGTAGCTATATAGCTATAGATGGTGTAAACCGAAACATGTCGGCTAATAAATACTCTACCTTATTGCTTATCCAGGACCTTTTTGTGTGTTATTTGATGTTTATAGCAATATTGGACAGCATGGATTTTATGAAATGAATTTAATTTAATGGTATATTATGATTTCTCCTTTCCATCTTGCTTAAAGAACTGTGTCAGCCAAGCAAGATTTCCAATGCAGTTCCTTAACAGCTCTACATATTGGTTAGCATATTCATCAAGTATTAATGGGTAGAAAAGAATAGATCTGACTTATAAGTCATATGCCTGCTTTATCATGAAGACTAAGAAGTGGCTTTAATATCCTTTAGGATGCGTTGGAGACATTATTTCCATATTCATGCCCATTACTCACAGTAGCCCAGTATGGGCAGTAATGAACATTTAACATTGATATTTGGTAGATATGCTAATGAAAAAGTCCAGTAACTGTTGACAATAGGCTCATCAGTTTACATTTAAACACTGTAGTAAATTTTATGAAGCCAATGTCTGTGTGATATTTTATTAAGGGTGGTCAATACTTGATAGAAAAATTTATTGATAAACATATTTTGAAAATCATCGTAGACAGAAAAATTTCTCCAATTTAAGCCCACTGCTGCCAAAAATAAGCCCATGGTGATGTTTTTGGTAGGGTCGATATACAGAAAACTTCGGTATGTTATTTTGAAAATGTGTGGAATAATAATAAGTTAAAATATTAAATTGTATGTATTTACTGCATAATTACATTAAAGATTACTACAAAGTAAATTTCAAGTGCACATGAACAAGGCCTTATCATTGCCTGTAGTTTTTCCTTCGCTACAAAGTTAACCCGAGTCGGACTGTAGATGTGTTGACATTCAAAGAAAGGAAAATATACAGGTGTTTTTGTGGCGATACTGAAGTTTTTAATATTAAACGTTGGCAGCATAATTCTCCATATTATCATGGTTAAGAAGCTCTACATGTAAATATACTTCATTTTCTGATTTGCTGGCCTACTTGATTAAGGCCTTAAAAGTTTATAATAATCAGCTAATCCTTTTTAATTAATTATCTGATGAAGCATTCTGTATTTCCAAATGAAAATGGAATGTAACAGAGGTATTTAAGACTACTTTAAAGTTTTTATTTTCTTTTATTATATTTAGTTACTAGAACTGTTTGACAGTGAAGATCCACGTGAACGTGACTTCCTGAAAACTGTGCTACACAGGATTTACGGAAAGTTTCTTGGACTCAGGGCTTTCATCAGAAAACAAATAAATAACATATTTTTAAGGTAACCATTTTTTTTTTATTTTTTTTTAAGTCATTATTTTTAATTTCATGAGAGCCATAAGATTTTAAAATATTTATATATATTATCTTCTTAATTTTCATCTACAAGTTAAAATTTGCTAAAAAAAAATACAAACAAACAAAAAACTATTTTGCTAGGTTTATATATGAGACGGAGCATTTCAATGGAGTTGGAGAATTATTGGAAATTTTGGGAAGGTAAAACCTATATCATAAATTTTTTTATATTATTTATTATTATATGTAGAATTGAAATTCATAATGAAATATAATTTTTGACTCATTTTTTAAAATATTGATTGGTTGGTTCCTTGTAAATATAGTACTAGGATTTTGTATCTTGGCCTGAATGGTGTGTCAATAAAATTAAATCCTCAGAAGCTTGATATAAGCTTGAAGGAGGTTTATTAACCTCTGAAGCAATTACGAGTTTTTGCTACATAGAGGGCGATTTCCAAGTCCTCCAGGGCTTCGGAAGATGATAGAACAGTAACCATGACAGGCACTGTAGAAATGCTTATATATCAATTGATAGAGAATACTCCTAGAGCATTACCCTGTTCAAAGTCCTCCAGGGTGTTGGAATCATGTTGTCTTGGAGGAAGATAGTGAGCATGAATAGGTGAACCTGGACAGAAAGAAGGTTCAGAAAAGCTGTGGCATTCAATATTTATTCTGCAAGAATCATTAGACCTAAATTTTGCCATGAAAATATTCCCAACAACATGGTTGATCTTCCACCTGCTTGTAAGGATGCCATTGCACATGAGAGGTTCATAGTTTCATTTTGTTCATAATGCAATGTTCGTCCAATTGTCGACAGTGAAATAGTGATGTGCACAGGCATACTGGGAAGTGATGTTTCCTGGGTTTGATCGAAAGAAACGATTTTTATAGGGGCCATTGGTTGTGAACACTCATTCTTCTCAGTTCCCAGAGAGTTCTGCATAGAGAAGTTTTTTGGCATTCCTTGAATAAGATAGCATGCAACTGAACGTTCCTCTTTAAATTTTGAGATGCTTAAGTGTTTTTCAGTTTCTCTGAAAGGATTTAATATTGAGTTACAATTGAAGTGGTGTTTATGTTTCTCTTTTTCGTTGTTTTGATAGGTTTATATATTTAATAGTTCACACACTTATTATTTTTTTACAGCATAATCAATGGATTTGCATTACCACTGAAATTAGAACACAAGCAGTTTCTAATAAAAGTGTTAATTCCTCTCCATAAAGTGAAATGTCTTAGTCTTTATCATGCCCAAGTAAATCGTTTTTAATTATTTCTTATATTATGTGGATATTTTTTAATAAATGATAGTAATAATTACCCAGAATATTTTTTTTTTTAGTTGGCATATTGTGTAGTACAGTTCATTGAAAAGGATACTACATTAACAGAACCGGTAATACTTATTGTTTATGAAATTCCTTAGTATAATAAATTATTACTTATTGGAATAATTGTACACTATCAGGCTGTGTCTAAAATCTCCAACCAATATCGACTGCAATTGATGAAATCACTTGATACAATATTGATTGATCATACATTGTTGATTTTGTATTCTATAAGAAAGAATTGTTTTATGTAGTAAACTTGACAATTAAAAAAGGCCATGCACATATAATTGCTACAATAAAGTCTCTCTATAGCAAAACGCAAGGGATCAGGAAAATCATTTCACTATATAGATGTTACGTTGCATGGAAGTGGTGATAAAATTTGAATAATTTTAATGTATAAATTGTTGAAAAGTTCATTTATATATATATATATATATATTTAGTATTTTATATTAATTTGAATGCTTCCTAACATAAGAACAAACCTTTTCAATACTTGACATCGCTTCCATCTAAAGTTATGCAGATTGCCTCATGGAGGCTGAAAAAGCATTAAATCAATAAGATATTTGCCAGGACCACAGAAAAAAATTACGTTATAGAGAAAATTTCGCCATATCGACGTTTGTTGTATGGAGGTTCTGCTGTATTATATCAAGTGATTTGGTCACTTGCAGTCTCCATCAGTTGAAAATTTCAACACAGCCTAGATAACTATAAAATATTACCTATCATAATTATTGTACGGGGTGCGACTGCATTGATAGCATATTAATATAAAATCACCCTATAAGCAAATGTCTGCTTTGTATTTTATTTCTCTCTAAGACAATTCAGAGTTACAGAAATGCCATTTATCTGTTTGATGTTTAAAGTTGAAGTTGATAGAGGCTTTACAGTACATAACTAGGAATACACAAAATGATTCCGACTAGTTTCGCTTTTTATTCCTGGCTTTGTCAAGGATACATATGAAAAGGAATACAGAAATATGAGTGCAGAAGCAAGTAAAGAATGGAAAACCAAGTGGTGATTGGATGATAAGGGACAACAAAAAAGATTGGAGAGCAGGTGATAGTTGAATCAGGTTGGGCGAAAACTGATTGGCTGGGATAAGGTAACCGATAGGAAAATTCATTGGTATAAAGGTAAAGTGAACAGTCAGTGGCTAAGAAATGAAATCAAACCAAAAATTTTATATTGATATAAAATGTTTATACAGAAATAAAGTACAATAAATAAAAATAAAGCTTTAAAAAAGCATATAAGAAATGACAAAATCTATATGTATCGAAATAAAAACAACAGAAGATAAGTATGAACTTTTACAGAGATAACATGTTTAGTTTTTCTTTTTTTTTAATGACAGAGCAAATAAAAAAATAACTAATAATAGATATGCAGAAGTGGAAAACATACATAGTACAAGGAAATAATTGTGCAGTAGTGCAAGGAACTGCTTAAAAGAATTACAAATGAATGATAAGAAATTACAATAAGTTAGCAAAGGGGAAAAAGGTAGTGAATACATTGAATGTTATTTGGGACTGTATAAGCTGGTCTGGAAGATTTCCTTTTCAACTTCATATTTCAATGGACTACAGGACTTGAAAGGATTGTTTGAAACTGGATAACAGACATGACATCGTTGCAAGTCATTTTATGTTGATAATATGAAGTAAAAAAGAAAAAAAAAATTCACAAATATTGCAGGAAATATCACTTATGGTCTCTGGTTCGAATCTGGATCTTACAATTTTTCCTTCCTTTTTTATGTAACCTTATGTCTGGAATTATGCTCCAGTTCCAGGTTGTTACTTTCTTTGTTGCAGGAGATCTTATATGCACCTGGTTTGGCATAGATATTTCAATTAACAACTGTGGGTGGTTAGGGTAAGACGACAAGGTACCGAGTTACGGAAAGAGACATGTACATTAAACAAGGAAGGTATTTAACAATGTGGTAGAACAGTGAGTTGGAATAGAATGTCCATTTTACAGGGTTAGTTGTATGTGGGGTTTAAGTGAGAGTATGAAACAGGAAATGGCAATGGTTAGGAATCGGTCATTAAGAAATTCAGCGGAATAGTCAGTAGGGTTAAGAGGTAACTGAAGGGCACAGTCAAACTATAGAGTTTAGACACCATTAAATTCAAGAAATTGCCAAAATTCACAAGCCAAATGCTGACTCACATAAAAGTATAAATTGATTTCATCCTCTAAAATCATACTTATTTTAGATATAGACTTCCTATTTGCTACTTATTTTAAAAAATGCATCTCATTGAGTGGTTTTTATTTTGTTTTTTTTTTCTCTCCAGGTAATCAATGGATTACTAAAATTCTGGCCCAAAACTTGCAGTCAGAAAGAGGTAGGTAAAATAATTGAATCTAAGAAGGGAACCATATTCCTTTTGGGTTTCTGATTTTGTTGAAGTTTTTAGAAATATAGTATTCATACAGAAGTAATAAATGCTATCTGGTGACAATGCACCTATTGATGAGAAATCGCAGTGTGAATTTTAGAATGCTCACACTGGAGTAAAATGTCTGCTCAACACAGTGCAGCAGAAGCTAATTGTCAGGCAGTTGCTGATATACTCCCCATCCTTTTTTTTTATAATTTTTCCTCAATCCCCCACTCCTGTCTTCTTCCTTGTGAACCTGCAACATCCATGCTTAGTCCTTTGCACCTACTCTAAGGTACTGTGGTGGTAATTTATAATGGATTGTGCTATTTCCAATTTACGAGGGCATATTGAAAAGTAATGCCTCCATGGCTGTAACTTTTTTATTTTTTTAACCGATTTTCAAAATTCTTTTTGTATCTGATACTTACATTTGTCCTCTATGTAGTGCACTATTCACTTTTCGACATAGTCCCCATCCCTTTCCACGCATTGCGCCAATGCGTGACTAGTCGGGTGAACCCCTCGGAAATGAATTCCGGGGTTGTTGTCGACACCAGGATCAAACGGCAGATTTCACCTCGTCGTCAGAACACAACTCATGCCCCTTAAGGTGCTCTTTCCTCTTTGGGAAATGGTGAAAGTCGCAAGGTCATTTTTGAACTGCAGTTTTTCATCTTTGAACTGTAGGCGCTGCAACCCCTTCTGATGTGCGGCGATCATGTGCGGACGGCGTTATCGTGCTGCAGAAGAGGATCCAAAACTGCCATTCAATCCTCCATAATCCTAAACATGTCACATAGTAAGGAAATTCCTATATCCAGACATTAATACTCCCACAAGCATGCAAGTTTTCCCTTCCTTGCATTTGAGCCCCTTGAGCTTGGCCCTCTCTTGGGTTTGCCTCTGGGACTGGCTTCTGAACTAGATCAGAATTTGGATAACAATAAAAATAAAAATTTGGATAACAATCTCTCGTCAATGGTTAAGATGCTTGGCAAAATTAGAGACCCAAAGGGCATGTTTGTTTTCTAAGTAATTTTGGACTAGATAACTACAGCTTTATGTTAAGAAATATAAATTTTTGCATTTAAATATAAAATGGTTTTATTCATATTGTTGATATAATTTTTCCCCCAATAAACCTTTTTTGAAGGTAATGTTTTTAGGGGAAATAGAAGAAATTTTGGATGTAATTGAACCATCCCAGTTTGTGAAAATACAAGATCCCCTCTTTCGACAAATTGCAAAATGTGTTTCAAGCCCACATTTTCAGGTTGCATTATCTTAATTTTCTATTATCTTATCAATAATTTTCTTCTTTTTTTTTTTTCAATTAATTTTTTTTTTTAACTCTTTCATTCTATGTATTGCAGGTGGCTGAGCGGGCATTATATTTTTGGAATAACGAATACATCATGAGTCTGATAGAGGAAAACTCAAATACGATTCTTCCAATTATGTTTCCTGCTTTATATCGTATTTCAAAGGAACATTGGAATCAAACCATTGTAGCTTTGGTTTATAATGTTTTAAAAACATTTATGGAGATGAATAGTAAATTGTTTGATGAATTAACTGCCTCATATAAAGCGGAAAGGCAAAAGTAAGTTTAAGTCACTTTTCATTTTGATTTACAAATAAACTCTGTAGTCACACATAAATTTAATTCAAAATTAAAATATAACTGGTTCAGATGAAAGATGAAATTTCTTAACTCTGGGAGATTGGGGGATAAAGATGAAAGAAACGAGAATTTTTAATGAAAACCCACAAAAAAAATAGGTGTATTGTATGTCACAAAATTATTTTATGTAACCTTTCTTCTTTTAACTATGCAAATGACTGGATATTTTTTAATGTAAACAATCTACATTAGAAAAAAATAAAAGATTTAAATACTCTTGACTTTGTTGCTTAAGTGATTGAGACAAACTATGAATTGAAGAAATCAGTACTTCATCCCTACAGTATGATGTTGATCTCATTATAAAACATTTTATACATTATCAAACAGGTATGCATCATTTAATGTCACTGATTAATTTCTGTGAAATAGGATGTTATATGATTTGAATATCATACAAACATATACTATTTTAATTACAATTTTACAATTTAGATAAGGATAAGAAAAAAAAAGTTTTGTGACCTTGGTTTGAACCAAGGACCACAAGTATCGATATTGTGGACAGCAATGCTATTACTGTGTCCCTTATGAATTTATATGCAGTTGAAATGATGACTCAAATCTCAGAGCAGGCCCTCAGCTTTCAAGTTGAGAATCTTCTTTACTCTTGAAGCATCAAATTGAGGTCATGGAATTTTTCCCTTCCTTTTTCTACTTGTATGATCGGAGACTGTGCTGATATCTCCAATCAGGCTTGGAGGAGAGGGGAACTATTTGACCGTGGCATATAGAGCCATAACCACCGAGAAAGAAGGCCTCTGCAATGAAACGTAACACATTGTTACATCATCATAGATAGTTCATTGTTATTCGTATTTCTACCAATAAATAAGCAATAAATTTGTCCTATCTATGATGATGTGACAATATATTATGTTTCATTGCAGAGGCCTTCTCTCTCAGTGATTACGATAGAACATGTGCAAGCTGTGCTGCTGCCACCTGGTGAGATGAGAACAAAAGTGAAGACCATAGTGACCATAGAAAAAAATTATAAAATTTGGCTTCAAATGCATAACTATCTTGAAAAATGTTCATCAACAATTAAAAATAGATTCAAACTGACAGAGAGCAAGCATATTATTGAGTTATGCAAAAAAGTTTGATGCCATGTGCGAATGTAGTAAAATCACTGCACGTGTTATTCCACAAGCCAAAGTCAACAAACTCCATACGCTATAAATCTGCAGGCAATTTTAAATGTACACCAGACATTAAATTAAATTGCCAATTTTTATTACCTTGGCCGATTTATTTCAGGTGAACTCTGAAAGGGATGTCAGGTTGTTGCAGCTGTTGTCACTGTGATTAACAACTTGAGCGAGCAGTTGAAAACCGATGTGCAACGGCAATGGGAAAGCCACCCAAAAACAGTAGTTTGAAATATAAGAAAGGCGACCTGCCCTATCTTATATAGTTAAAAGGACTCCTTTGAACAAACAAGCTGAAGCAAGCTGCTATCATTATTGAACATTTACCTAAAAACTGCATTTTAAAACTCATTTTGCTTCTTGAAACCACTTAGGATGAACTAGTTGAGAGAATGCCTACATGAGCTTTTAAATAATGTTGAAGAAACTTTGAAAATTCAGATTGAATGTGAATAGACAAATTATGAACCAAATGTTTCGAAAGAGGGACTAGAGTCTACAAATACTTGGTTACTGTGTATCACTATGCTGCAAAATTTTCAAATTTACATTAAGCAATATATTAATATTAAAAAGACGCAATTTCTGAATTGCTCTCTCAACATGCACTCATACTGATACAATTTTAAAAGTGTTGTCCATAAAAAATGGGGGGATTACAAGTACACCATTTTCCCCCCCTTTTACACAAAATCTTGGGGAAACCTGTTCCAGCAATCAATAAATTTTGAGTCAATAAATCCATCATTAAATAAATGAGGACTGCTTATTCCAGTCAATAAATCAATCAATAAAGCCATCAAACTATCTTCCACCATATCTTTTAAACAAGAAAGATATAAATCCATTAGGAGATATTACAATAAGATACTTCAAAATTGCATTTTAATTTTGTAAAATGCATCCCACAACACTACAATTAACATTTGAGGGTATTTTGTCCTAAAATTCTTTATGATTTTATCTGAACTCTGAATACATGCAAGTTAGTCAGTCACATCACATTCTCCTTTCTTCAAATCCTTCTCGGAATAATTTATAAAACCGTCGCTACAGTGCAGCAGTCGCATTTGCCCGAGCTATATAGGGACATGACGCAAGGCGTGGTAAGTAGGAAGCAGCTCTGCAATACAGGGTTTTTCCAAACAATGTGTTTGGGGAAACCGCCGACAGAAACATCGCGCACGTTGCAGCAGAAGTACGATGAGAGTGCGAAAGTGTCAAGAGTATGCGAATATGTCAAGAGTGCACAGGGTTTTTCTTGGCTGCAGGCTGCACTGTCTGAAATGGGAACGTCAACCCTTCCGCATACTATCTACTCACCCAACATCGCCTCATGCATCTTTTACCTGTTCTCCCATCTGAAAAACGAACTCAAAGGATGCCGTTTCAAGAGTTCATCTGAGGTTCAGGAAGCAGTGATGGCCACCCTGAAGACCATCTCCTCCAAAGGCTTACAGTAATGTTTTCAGCAATGTACTTTAAAGGTGGTTGTGTGTAACACATAATAACAATACATCATATCAGTCAGGTAGGCCGGTCTCCGAACTTATTGATCATTCAAGTATATTATAGTTATCAAAGGATTGAAGCATTTTCTTCAGTATGTAAATTTCTCCTTTACATATTATTTACATTGTTAAGTTATATGGAATACTAAGTGAAATAGCCAAGATACTGTAGACATAACAGTGCTATTATACATATTATATGGCAATTTTTTAAAGCAGGGATAGTTCTCATTCAAGTGATACAGAAAGGACAGTATTTATTATGGACCTTTATTATAACATCAAGATTATGTACTTGTATCTATTCTAAGTTATATGTTCAATGTAACCGTACAGGGATGTGTGCAAAAGCTGTTGCTTTCACTAAATCTAATTACGTCCTATACTCTGATTAAGATTTGTGAAAACTCATTATAACCTTATGGGACATGGATGTATAGATAATCAGATGTTGCCTAAATGGATGATATATGATGCATACTTGTATTAACTCATAAGCAAACTAGTTTCATCACACTGTAGACTTCTTTGAATGAATGGTTATTGATGTATTTCACGTTGGCCATTTTCTTATTTTAGAATAATGGCAATGGTGAAACGTGTTTACAGACATCTATTTAAAAACAAATGAATTTTTTTAAAGTTTAAAAATTTATGCAAATATTTATCTGTATAATGATGAAGTTTCACACTATAATTGGAATTTAGCACTTTTTGGGCAATTTAAAATTTTATGCAGCTAATAGTCATGTTTTTTCAGGGAAAAGAAGCGAGATAAAGAACGGGATGAATTATGGAAGAAGTTGTCACAAGTGGAATTAAATCACAAGGCAAAGCTAGAGAACAATCCGTCGTCTTTCATAGCCACAGAAAAGAAAGAATGATGAAAGGTTCTGTGGGAAGGCATGGAGAATGAATCAAGCCTCAATGTCCAAAGAATTGTGTACAGTACCATTTATCATGTTTATTTGTGACGAACAGAAGTGGAAAGCAATGTTACTGTAGCACAGGGATTAAAAATAGGTCTTTGGAAGAGCAGTGATAGCCAGCCAACACAATTATTTTGTTTGATACAAGTTGCTTCCAAAAAAGTAAAACAAAAATAATAATAATAAAAATTAAAAAAAAAATATCCTTGCCTTCAATGTAATACTATTGCAAGAAATATCCCTAACAGGAGTAGTAGTGTAATGATTGCCACTTCCACCCCATTCCCATTATCCCCTTCACACCTCTCTTTAGTTTCTCTTTGAAAAGGAAGAATAATAAATAATGATGACAAAAAGCAGAAGAAAGTTAAAAAAAAAAAAATAAAAAAAATCTATGTATAAAAATTGCATTTTATAGATATTATTTAATTTGCTGATTTTATCCTCAAGCTTTGCTTAGACAGACATTTGAAACCAATGAATATTAAAAAAAATACAAAAAAAGCAAGCTCAGACCCTATTTGAAGTATTCATCGTACCGATTCGAACATTATGTTCAAATGAGAAAAACAATGTATGTGTTGTATCTTCATTGCACACTGTAGTACATGAAATACCATTGTTGTTTTTGTTTTTATTTTTGTTAAATATTTTTTTTAAATATGTTGTTTATTGAGCAAAAAGGAAAAAAACAACAAAAAAACGACAACAGCAGCAAACATAAACCAAATATAAATCCAAATGTAATTGTTAGGTTTCAAGTTGAATAGAAGTCAATAAACTTCTCCACCTCTTTTTTTTATTTTATTTTTTTTTATTTATTTATTTATTTTTTTTTTTTGTTTTTGTAGTTAGTGATTTAAGTAAAATTTCTTTCTTGAACTAATATTTCTTTTGATAATTTGTTAATACTTTAGCTAAATGCTAAAGTGAATTAGAGAAATAATGTGCAATGAAATGTAAAATAATACTTATTAGAATGTTATTTTATTTTATTTATTTTTTATTTTTTTAAGTCAGTAGTTAAATTTTGCTGATGCTGTAACGTGATAATTGTGAAAGTTATCTTATCGAGTTAAAAAACTGTTTTATTTTGATTTATTTTCAATCTTTATTTTATTTGATTATTATTATTATTATTATTATTATTATTATTATTATTATTATTATTATTATTATTATTATTTTAAATTTATCTTTTATATTTGTGAAAGCTGTTTGCCTTGTTGCGATCTAAACAAAAATGAAAACCACGTTCTGGGAAAGGGAAACATTGCACTCTTATGGTAGCTGTATGTTTGTTAATGCCATTCTTAAACTTATATTTAAATTAAGATAGTTACTACAGTCCCCTTCCTCTACTTTTTTAAGTGCCATACAGTATCTCTTCCCCTCCCCCTTTATTATTAATTACTGACATTTATTAAAATAGAATATCAACAAAACATGACATCCAAAAAGCACATGTATTTATGAGAAATAAAATATTTATGTTAAAAGGAAACTAAATTCTACAAAACAATAAATTAAATAATAAGTGAATGTTGACACAAACAATAATAATATTTTTTTTTTTTATACACTTGCCTAAAATTTGGTTTGCACTTTCTTAAACTTTTTTAAATATTTGAAGGAAAAAATACATTCTTTTAAAATTAAAAAAAATAAATAAATAAAATTAAAACATCTTGCTATATTTCCTAAATTATTAGATTAAAAATAAGATTTATAATAAATGAAAATATTAAAACGAAGCTATAAAAATCTCCCTTCCTAAAAGAGAAAAAAACCAACATCATTTTATATAATCTGAAAACATATCAAATGTTTTTTTTCATATTAAAAAAATCAAACAAAATGAATGTACATGGCATAATAATTTATTAATTATTAATCTATTTTTTCTTTTTTTATTTTTATTTTGTGTGTATATCCATTCCAAGAACAACAAACCAAAAAGAAAATTAATTTTGAAGAACTCAGTCCAGGTTTCACTGTTCTGCCTTGTCTCCCTTTCTCTTCAATTACTTAAAAAAGGTCATTTGCCATAGCTGTAGCATTAACCTTCTATTTGTTCTGTTGCATAGTTGTAAGAAGCAAAGCTATTACTCTCTCAACATGGTCACCAACATGATCAGTGTAATGTGCCACCAAAAACATCTAACATGTAACCATTTAGCTGGAGTTACATGCATCTACTTAGGCAAGCTACCATTATCTTATCAGATGTGATGCTGTATTTGTTTTATATTGATAGAGACAAAGTACATACATATACATAAAGTATCTTATATATATTCTATACATATGTTTAATAATATATTTATTTCTCATCATTGCCATTGATTTCTTTCTTGTTTTTTGTTGAATTTTATTCATTGTTAGGAGGGAGTGTGAATAATGCAGATTCGAAATACATTTTTTTAATTGCACTGAACCATTTTTTATTATTTCTGTCCTTTCTATTTATTTTTATTTTTCAATGTACATGATGGGGTGATTGCCAAAGCAGATACCAGGGAAAATACCATTCATGTGAGATTTGTTTTATGAATTGCGTGATCACAGTGGATGAGAGGAAATAACGTTTTTTAAGTCTTATTTTCTTTAGTAACTTGAATATTTACATCAAAGATGTTGTTCGTATCTTATTACACTTAGCTTTCCTCTCCTTTTAATAAGTAGCAATTTAATCACCAATTTGGAAGATAATTTATTTTACAAGAATAACGGGTAAAATAACAAAGTAGTTAATTTAAAGAATGAAAGCAAAATCTCCTTAAATTATTTACTGCGTTGGAAAAATTTTTGTTAATTTTTTTTTAATATACATCTGTATTTATACATATTAAAAAAATAAACTTATACAGCCAGTTGGTCTCCCTGAAAGGGACAGGGAGTTGAGTTCAGATAAATTTATTATGAAAATTACAAATTTACCATGACATAATATCTTGATGATTACTAACAAGCCAACATCTAATTCAGAAAACTTACTATATAAAATATACATATACAGAATAACATGATCCTTTAAAAAAATAAGTATAACTTATTACTTCACAGTGAAGATTTTCTTAAGCTGATAATTTAAAATGGAATGTCAGTTTTGCTTTAAAAGTGCTAATTTTTATTTAATTTCCCCTTTTAAACGTATCTGTTATTTAATCAGTGGAGGGAAAAGAAACAATGCAGCCTTTGTACTTTATAAATTGTACATTATTAATTTTTGTAAGTAAATCTTTTTTTTTTTTTTTTTTTTTCACTTTATATAGTTTAAAATAGATAAACTTTTTATTAATTAATAAGAACAGAAATCATAGCTAAGATTCTTTATTTAGCTGTTTAGAAATAAATTTCTACCACTTGATTATGAATGTGGGGAGGGGGGAATAGAAATTTTTTCAATGATCTTTTTTATCTGTTGTGATTGATTAAAATACAGTTCATTTTTATTTATAATTATGATTTGGTGAAGAAATTATTTCTTTTGCTATAGATGAAAGTTTAATTTATTGTGCCATCTTATTTTTTCCTTATAAATTTCAACATTGTGCAGAGATAAGAATTGAAAAAAAATTTTTAATGTCGATGTTGTAATTGAGTATTTTGGGAAGAATTTTAAATATTATAGCAAGATTTGCACGAATGTCTTTAAAGATTTGTACATAATTTTAAAACCTATATAAAATACGATCACATAAAAAGGTACTTTATCCTATCCTCCCACACGTTATCATGGCTATTTTATTTATTTTTATATATATATATTTTTTATAGATAGAATCAGTGTTTCTCTTTATCCCAGACTGGACAAAATTACAAAAAAAAATTGTAAAATTCCAGACTACAAAATTAACATAAAAGTGGTTGTGAATGCTCAATATTTTATCAGGAAAGTAGTTAGCTTTACTTTTCCTTACCTCTCCAAATGTAGAAAGAAAGAATGGAAAAAAAAAAAAACTCTTAAAAAAAAAAAGAAAAAAATTTTAGTGTTCCATAATTTATAGTAGTTCAGTGGTCTCTCCGTGTGTACATCATCCTGTTGTTATGTACATAATTCCCCAACCCTGCCATTATGTAAAATTCTCTTTCGTTTGCACTGAAATGCTAGACGGTGTCAGGCCGATGGTATTCCCTGTCCTGCAGGGGATTCTGGCTGTTTATAAAAAGCCAAAACAAATAAAGAAAATTAAAGGTTAACTCCAAAAAAACAAAAAAAAAAAAAAAAACAACCTTTCCCCTCAAAAATATATATAATTTATAAAAAAAAGTGTTCTGTGGAAGTTTCTAGTATTCATGACTAATGTCACATTTAACATTGATTGATAACTGTGTTATATTTACAGTTCATAGAAAATTATGGCTAATAAAATTGCTGTTTCTCCTCAAAATTGTTACAAATACTTATCTATGAACAATGGATATGGCATTTTTCTTTTCTTTACCTTTAAGGTTATATCTTGAATATTTTTTTTTTCTAAAGGATTACATACGGAAATAAAGAAAGAGAAATAATGGGGCAAAAATTTGATTACATGAACATTTTGGAAACGCTCTTTAAATGAAAACTACTCAAATGTTTAATAATGTATTGGTAATTTATTAATTTATTTAAGACGAACAAATAAAGTTTTAAGGATTAAATGTTTTAACAGTTTAAGAAGCATTTTTTTGTAATTTTTTTAAATAAGCTCAGGATGCATTTACAGATTAAATTGGTGTGTTTTAATGCAACTTTGAATATCTGGCATGTCCTTTAAAATAGGCTTGAACAAATAGGCCTGTTTTTCAGTTATATTTCTTTACCTGCTCTTGGTGGCTTTTTTCCTTTCCCCGTCATATTTTTATTTGAAATAATTGCTAAATGTGATGCATAATTTTTTTTTTAAATAAGAAGTGAAGGGCATAGCACTTTTAAATTTTTTTTTTAATTTTTAAAAGTAGAGAATCTGAAATAATTTGTTTTCTCTAAATGTGATATTTGAAACTGTGGTTTTTGCATTTTTGATCTTCAGTGTAATTTCTATTGCATGTAGAATATTGAGATTTAAATTACTGACTGTGGCAACAAAAGCCAACTTATAACTGGAATTTAGTTTCCTTTTTTTTATTGTTGAGTTTAACTTTATTTAAAACAAATTAAAATCTTAATTATAAAAATAATCCACAGAAGTAAAATTGCAAATAAATAATTATGTAGAAAAAAAAGAATTTACATACTCTTTAATTTAAAGAACTTGTGGTTTTACTTTAAAACACAAAATGAATCTGAAAATTTTTAATTAAAAATTTTTTTTTTCTTTATTGCTAATGATCATTGCTTCACTATCTCTGGAATTGCATTTGTTAAATACAAAATTACAACATGCATTAAGAATGAAATCTATGCAGTCAAATTACTATCTTCAATGGTACATACGGTACAAGTGTCAAAGTTCAGTTAATGGCATCTGTAACCATTAATGGATATGGCACAAAAATGTGTAATGAGTAACATC